>JARHVA010000727.1:600000-1090000 GCA_037957365.1 Torreya grandis | reverse complement strand
TGCCTACAAGCAGGAACTTAGTGGCCTTTAAAGCAATCCATTGGGCATAGATTCATTAAAGCTATAACATACCTAACCTTGTGCCTAAGTAAATTGAGTTGAGTCCAACCCTCAATAAATCAAAAAGGAGAAGAAAAAGTAATAAATGTGTTTAGAGGAAAACAAAAAAAAAAACTAATACTATACAATGTGCATGTAGGCACTTAGGAAAATATAATGTGAGCTAATCTAATCTACTATATACAACCTAAAAACACGTGACTTTATCCTACTAGATCAAAATATAAACCTCTTATGTCTTTTGCATTGTGCACCTTTGTATTATTTATAAGTGATGGGTGGAGGTGAGGTGGCATCTATTTACTGTAAAGAATGTGTGCCTTGGTTACTTCTAAGGAGTGCTCAAGGAAGCTAGTTTTCTTTGGCTTCCTTTCGATGAATGACTCCACCATGATTTACCTAAGATTTATTCCTAGATGGTTGATGTCCTTGAAGTTAAACCAATCCATCCTAAATTTATTGGTGCCTAACTACACTCTCTATCTAGACTAAACCTTCTAAAGTTTAGGAGGCCTACACTTGATAATTGGGAAGCTCATAAACTCAATGGGATTCTTTTGTTCATTTTGAAACTACTACCCTAATTCTATTATGCCCTTTGAAAACACCTCTATGATGTGCCTGGATGTGAAAGGATTGAGAGCACTCATTACCATAGCTTCTTTTACATTTTCACATTGCTCCTTAGGCTTGATTAACTAGCATTTCTCCCTTAGTTTGAATGAGCCTTTTGATGAATCATTTATGCCGAGATGCATGCCTAGATCCCTACTAGCCTTTATCATCTACGAGGTTGCGACTTCCTCTATGTGTGCACCTTGCATTTATTTGATAAGCGATTAAAAATTATCACTAAAATGAAATTGGGCATATGTATGCTCCTAGGAAGATGTTAGTTTGTCATCCAAACTCAAACAAAATTTCTCTATCTCATCCCAAAATGAGTCCTCATCACGTGCTTGCGATTTTGCTCATGAGATCACCTTGGGTTGATCACGATCATGCTTATTACACATGTATTCCTATTGAAGGTTTGATCCTTCTTCGAGGTCTTCCTCCATAGTATCAAATGGTATCCCATCTACCTAAGAGAGGTTTGACCTAGGCTCTTGGATGCATTTTGGAGTGGCACAACTTGAATCTTCCTCGCTTGAGGCACTCTCCTCTTATTTTGCATAGACTACATTTTTGCTCTATTTGACTGGTCCTCCTTTGAAAAGGGAGATGGTGGGAAGATAAGGAGTCTCTACTAGCATGTACGAATAGTCTTGACTAAGGCAGGCATCCTAAATTTAGAGTGTTAGGTCCAAGAGGGTTGTCATGAATATGCTTGAGGCTTCTATGGAAGGATGGGTTCTTAAGATGGCATGAGCATAGGATTTTTAAATCTTGGTAATTTGAAAATAGGGGGTTTAATTGGAGGCAAAAAGGAGTTATCCTATCTAAAGCTAGGGACTTTGATCATAAAAACCTTTTGCTCCATAAGTTGGCTTGTAAGCATAGGGGGAACCTACCTAAAGCTAGAAAAGGGAGTGGAGGTGGTTGGATGCACTTCAATTTCTTGCATATACGTAAGCAACTAGTGTATCTACTCTTTTTTGGATATGATCTACCTAGCCAAACATTCCTTTTCAAATTAATGCTGCTTCATCATCTCGTACTGCTAAGTGTAAGCTTGATGAGCAAGCTCCTCTTATTGCCTACCATTCCCCTATTCTCTTTTAATCTCCCTCTTCTGTCTCTAAAAATAAAGATGTGTATCACTGATGCTATTTTGGGGTTGATTAGTAGGGTATAATGTGAATTAGGAGCAATGTAGCTTGTATAGGGTTGATTAGAAGCATAATCAAGATACCATAATGGATAAACTGGGAAAGGGATATATATGTTTGTATGAGCTTAATATGAGAAATGAGAAGGCATGATAGTAGCATTTTCATGGAATGGGGGGTGGAAAGACATACTATTAAGTACTTAGACTAATTAAACCACTAGATTTGGACATTTAAAGTTATCAAGTGCTATGTGGAATGTCTTTAACATTTGATAGCTAAGGGTAACACTGATTCCCTTGCTATGTCTTCAACTAGTCCCTTTGGGCATGGCAAAAATTGTTGTCATTAAAAATGTGCACCCATGGATGCTTCATGGTGTAGGGATGTTTTGAAATAGGGTGATTGGCATGAAGGTCTTGTGCAAGGTGTAAAAGTTTATGAAATTGGGTGTGGAAATATTAAAGCTAAGCTACATATAAAAGCATCAATTGTCTCATCACAATGATGGGAACATCCCCAAGGTGTGGGAACCTTGTGCTCTTTGGGATGAGCCTCCAGAGTAGGCCAGATTCCTTATATTCTAAACACACCTAGTTTAATACTAGTGTGTAGGCATAAAAAGTAGAAAGGTAAATCTACCACTAGCCTAAACCTAAAATTTTGAAGGAAAAGGGGAGGGAGAAGGTAAGAAATGCTAAAAGTAAAAGAGGTTATGTGCTCAGAATAGAGTGAGTGCTCCTACTATCATAAAAATACTAAAAACCTTTGAGAATAAGATGTTTTCACATAGATTCTACCAAGGATACTCAAAATGCATAAGTGTTTCGTATGGAGGTATATGAACATAAAACAACATCAAGAGGGATGAAGGTTATCCACAGACCCGAGTGCACATAGAATATGACCTGTAAGTGAGTTTCAAGTTTGATGAGGAGGTGATAAGAATGGAAAATGATGAGAGGGGAAAAAATTACCCATAGACAAGGATCAATAAATGCAACTAGCACACATAACATCAAAATAATGGAAGGAAGTGAACTTAATTCTCATTAGTCTACAAGATTTAGCCAATACAAGTGCTCTTAGAGGGAAAATTTTAGTAGTGTGAGGTTGATAAAAAATGTTGAACCTTTTACAAGTGAAGAACCAAATTTTATAGTGAACAATCCTATTTTACAATAAATGTGACATGTGGGGAGGTGGGTGCAACTTTAAATTATTTTTCAGCACCATGGTCATGCCTCTTGAAGTCTATTAAATGATTATATTTGGAGTTAGTAGTAAGATCATTTCTAGGTATGTGTGCATCAAGGAATAAGAGACATCCTTGATAAGGTTATAGGGTGGCATGCACTCATATTCTGATGTTTGATAGCTACTTCTATATTTACTAGCTTTGACATGTCTCAAGTTTCGCTCAACTACTTCTAACTACCTCTTTACTTTTCCTTACCACTTAGTGCATACTGTGATAACTTCCTATTCAACTTGACACATCATTATTATGCATGGTATAAAAATTGGTATATATCCTCTCTTTATATGTTACATACATGCAGAGTTTGTGTGAGCACCCCTTGATTTGGAATTACTCTTGTTTTAGTCGTGCATGTGAGAGTTCTTTGAGATTGTGAGTCCTGTGGAAGAGGTGACATGAGGTTTTACGTTTGCATCCTATAATATTCAAGGTTAAAAGAGTAATATCCTACACTCAGGAAAAAAACTATGTTAGATAAGTGCAGGGAGATTTTAGAACAAGAGAGCACAGAAAGAATGAAGGTCTTTGGTACACTCTTCATGATATATAACTACTCATTATGCACCTTTCTTACTCTACCATCCAAAACCTAGGAGCCTATATCTTCAGACCTATGTGTATTTTATACTACATGCTGAAGAATCCTACATTATGATGTGTAACACTTTCTTATAGTAGGTGCGAGCCTTCATTCTATTACTGCACAGGCTTGCACTTGACTACTTGGGCATGGCTGCGAACATGGAACATTTGTGTACATCTTGATTTGTTTAAATCACTTGGGACCTCATGGGTGTGAAACTTCTCTTATGGTCTCGACAAGTCCTAATCATGACTTAGAAGTCAACACTTACCTCAAATTTTGTTAACAAGTTTGATCTTTGCTCCAAAACCTTATTGCCTAAGAATATTTCTTTTATTCTCACTTATTTTTCCTCATCCTTTTTGTAGTCTTCATTATCTTAGTGTGTGTCACAAATCCAATATTATCTCATATATATTTTGAAACCCATAGAACTAAAAATAACCATGATTGCATGATCCTCATAATTATTTTGTATTTTCTCGACTATTCTCACAACATATGCATGGATCCATTAGATCTAGGAGAGAATGATGGATTTGAAAAAATACATGTAGGGAATAAAAAATAAAACACACTAAAAAATATTCTCCTTCCTTTCCACTTCTACATTTCCCACAAATTCTAATAATGATAAGATAATTTTTTTAATTCATTGACTTCTTTTTGGTGTTTACCAACCTGAATGTAGTTAAGGGTTATGGTTCCCATCCTGCCCTTCCCCCCTTTTATTTTAATTTTAATTTTTAATTTATTTTTAATACAAAATTAAACTTAACTAGCCCTATTATAAAGTCTTAGGTGGTTGATTCAAATCCTTTTAAACGTAAACTATCATATGTTGGATGGATTTAATTTCATTCCTTTTATTTAGAATCAAAACACAAAGTCATTCTTCCCTTTACCTCATTTGTCTAAGTTGTTACCACTTAGGTCCTAGTTAATGCTCAAGATGAAGGCACTGATACATGATTTATCCAACTAAATTTTCACACAATTACATTATTGAGGTAGAAAATTTAGTGAAACATAGTCTTTTAGGCTTGGTAATACAAATGACACAACATTAAGACTAAGTTGCTTAAATGTCAAGCTTACTTATTGTGAGCACAATATTACATAGAATAATAATAAATAAAGTACATAAGGTCAACTAAAGGTTTTGATTTCAATCATTCTCTATTTACTTCTACTTTATTTTGTTGTCTATTTCCTATAACTAAACCTAGATTTTGGTGGCCAATCCAAGCACCTACAAAAAACTAATAAAACCTCAACATTATCTATTTTCACAAATAGTAATAACCATTTATTAATCAAATGCTATTGATTAAAAGTATAATTGAATAAAAACATAACATAGTTCTTCATTTAATGACATAAATTGTCTCAATTATTATTGTAATAAATGAACTATTGAGTATAATAAAGTAGCTAAAATAATAAAACATCATAATGCAATAATTGATCTAAATAGAAAATAATATTTTTTAAACATGCATACATGTTTAATGTCTTAAATGACAAACAACATAGTAGTCATCCACTAAGTTTACTTAGTAAAACTTAGTGGCACAAATAATTATTTAAACAAAGCTTGGGTCTTAAAAATAAGGATATGACATCCTTCCCCCTTAACTTGACAACATTTTTGTGGCATAAATAAAAATAAGGTTAGTTACTAAAAAATAGGTTTTCATCCTCCCGAGTATCACTTATTTCACTTAAATGGTCCCATTGGACGAAAACTTGATGTATTTCATTCCTTCACATCTAGATGTTGCAATGAGTTAGGTTCTGAACAAGCTCTAATTGGATAATCACCCCATCCCCCACCTGTAGGTTTTTCCAATTTTAAAAATGTGAAGGATCATACACATAATTTCTAAGTAATCATACATGGAATAAATTTTGAATTTTAGAGATATAATATGGAAGAACAAACTTATTCACAATAGGGTTGTTTTTTTGAAAAATATCAAAGGGTCCAACAAATCGTGGAGTTGGATTGAAAGTTTTTCCAAACTTAATGGAACTCTTTTGAGGGTGTAACTTTAGAAACAATTTATATCTAACTTAAAACTCTCTAGGAGACCTTTTTAAATCTGTATAAATATTTTGTCTCTCTAATATATCCTTGAGATTTTACTTGATGACAACTATTTGCATGTCATACTCTTAAAGAAATCCAGGTCTTATATTTACTCTATTTTCCAAGCCTTCTCATCTAAGGGGATTTATGCACCTTTCTTCCATAAAGAGATTCAAAGGATGATATTTTCAAATAATTATGATAAGTATTATTGTATGCAAATTATACCATATAGATATTGTCTTCCCATTTATATTATTGATCCATTATATAAATTCAAAACGTATCCTATATTAATTGATTTACTCACTCTGATTACACATATATTCCTAGATAATATGTATAAGTAAAGTTTAATCTCTTAACAAATTAAGAAGTTAAAATATTCAAAAACTAAGAAGCAAACAACTTATTCTTGTCAGAAATTACTACCTTAGGCACTTTATGGAGGCTGATAATTTCTCTTACAAACTGATCTACAAGAATGGGGTCATCATCCTTGAGATTTATTGGAATAAAGTAGGCAAATTTTATACGTTTATATACCAATACAAGGATAGTATCATTATTATTCCTTGGATTGGGTAAAATTGAAATGAAATACATGGAAATAACAACCCACTTATCCTTTGGGATGTTGTGAGTGTATATCACTCCTCCAAGGTGGAAATGTTCCACCTTAAACCAATGAAATCATAAACACTTAGAAATAAAATGACAAAAATCCTTATTAAGTTTTCACCATAAATAAATTCATTTCATTTCATGTGTCATTTTTGTGACACTAGGATGAATAAAGTGAGGTTCCAGATAGACCTCTTTCATGATAAGTTCTCAATACATGCCTTGACTTGGCATAAAAATATTTCTTTGAAGCCTTAGAAGGCCGTCTAAATCAAAATTATACCCAACATATTTTTTATCCATGGGTTCATGTAATGATCCACACTTATAATAATTATAAATATGTAGAATATAGTGTAGATAAACACAAAATAATAGATATTGGTGGGCCAAGATGCCCAAATATTTAATATATGTAGAAATAGAATAATCACCCTTAAGGTATCAAAACACCATACAATACTCCTTTAGGAAGGAATAAATCCACAATGTCTCTTCGAGGTGACAACCTACAATGTCCTCTTGCAATAGAAGAGTCAATGCTTACTTGATTCATTTACAATGATATTCACCTCCTTTTTATAGACCTTTATATAACTAACAATGGATGGGTAACCTCCTAATATCAATATAGGCCAATAATTACCCAATGCACTAATTCTACAAGTTACTCATTTATCCTAATATACTGGACCATATAAATAACTAAGGGGGATGTGTACCACATGTCAACATCTATATCAACCCTAATACATTAATATATCATATCCCTAGATACATAACATTTTTTCCTCCTTGACATGTTTCATCCCTGAAACATAAGAAGAAACCAAATAATGAGTGTGATTAAAATCGTTGCACACTTCTCTCCAATATTGATCATCTAACCACAAGTATGTGATCTTGGTAGGTGATATCTCTCCAATCTTGTTTCCAAATTATATTTTACCTCTCTAATTCTATTCATGATCATAATTGTACCACCTTGGTGTCCATGCATAATTATTCCTCTTTTAATTCCATGTACCATATTCCACTGCACTACTCTGATTCCATGCATGGCCATAGTAGTAATTTTACTATGAATAGTCATAGTGATTTCCCCATTGATTCCATGTTCTATAGGCTTATTTAATACTTTTATTCCAAACTTGACCATAACAATTCTTTTTTGGCTTCCATACATAGCAATAGTGTTTGCTCCACTGATTTATTATGCAACCATAGTCATTGATACTTTGATTTCCTGAATAGCCAAAGTGATTGTTGTTATGATAGTCCCTCACATGGCTCCATGATTTTTTCCTCTCATGATGATGTGGGTGTCTATATACCTCAATTTTTTTTGATACTTTGACCTTATCAACCTTTTTCATCTACCTCTTACACCTTTTGCTTTGGTGGTTCCTTTGTATTTTAAGTATATGAAGTGTTCTTCTTCACTTGTATTATTTATTCATCTATGTCTTCATCTAGATCTTCCACATGCTTTTCTTCCCTTGTTTCAATCTCATCTTCAAATATACCTTGATTGTTCTTTATGCATTTTCAACTATGATATCCTATAAAGTGACCTTATTTTTCCTATACCAAAACTTCATAAACTTCTTATTAAAATTAATATTGATTATTCCCAAAGTCTAACCATAGATACCCAAGAAATATATCCACACCATCCATATCCAAAGCATAAAAAATTGAATGAAAAACATATTTTTTCCATAGTGAGATTCAAATATTCAAAAACTTGAATATTATGACCATCTATTTGAGCCTCCTTGATATGTCTTGCTTGAACATGTAGATGTTGAGCCACATCCATGTTGATGAAGTTATACTTGCTACTAGGGTTATGGACACAATGACCTTATTTTGAATGCATCCATAAAACTAAAAAAATAACTTAGAGCCAAACTATTCAAACCTTTATCATCTAATCCTTATTATTTATCTGTGAGATCCTCTGCCTCTCCTTCTGTATAATCTGTAGTCTCCTCATCATCATTATACATGATTTCTTCTTCTTCATCATCACTTTCATGTTCTTCCTCATTGTCATTATTTTCTTCCACTGATTTTTCTTCTTCATCATCTCCATTATTTTTTTCATTACCCTCCTCATCATCCTCTTCATCCACTTCTATATTTTATTTTTGTTTTATACCCCATCGATCTAGAAAAACATGTTCCATTTCTTTCGATAAAAACTTCCATTTTTTTGATCCTAGCTCATCCCACCAAAGTGCTATAGGACCATAAATAAAATTGTAGAAACATCTTTGACACCAAATTATTCAAACATTATTTTCTTTAAAAATGACCCACCATTCTCTAGCATCAATATCACTCCCCTAAAAATACTTGTAAGTTTATGATCCACAAAAAAAACTAGGGTTAATGAAAAATCCTAAAATTTTAATAACTCATGTGAAATTAATTAAAATAGTCCCAAATTTGGACTGTAGATTCCTTGTATAATAGTTTAACTTTGGTAAAAGTTTTTTGAAAAAAATGTATAAAATTTAGCCTACAGAGTGAATCTATGAAAAAATAATAAAATTATACTAACTCACACTAAACGTTTCAAAAAATTCTGAAATTTTTATTATAGATTTTTTGTATGCTAATAAAACATCAATAAAAATTTAACATAAAAATTCATTATATGTAGGTATATATTATTAAATTATTATAAACCTTAAAATAGTAATAAATCCCTCAAAACTAATCATATAACTTTGATTTTTTTACTATGGCTTCCTTAAAATATTTTAAAACTCTAGTAAAAACATTATTCAAAAACTAGAAATTTATTTCATGATATTGATGATTCCACAAAACTAAGGTTTCACCCCACACAAATTGCCCAAATTGAAGCTCTGATACCACTTGTTATGATCCAAAATTATAATAACTATAAATATGCAAGATATAATGTAGATAAACATGAAAAAATAAATATTGGTGGGCCAAAATACCCAAATATTAATTATATATACAAATAAAATAATCACCCTTAAGGTAGGGCAATACCATACAATACTCTTTTAGGAGGGATTAACTCCACAATGTCTCTTTATGGGAAAACCTACAATTTCCTCTTAAAATAAAAGACTCAATGCTTACTTGATTCATTTCTAATGATATTCACCTCCTTTATAAAGACCTCTATATAACTAATAATGGATAGGTAACCTCCTAATCCCAATGTAGGTCGACCATTACCCAATAAACTAATTTTACAAGTTACTCATTTATCCTAATATATTAGACCATATAATTAAATAAGGGGGATGTGTGATACATGTCGGCATCTCTACTAACCCACATACATTAATATATCATATCCCTTGGTACATAAAATTGTTATGATCTCGATGTATGGATTTCACTAATGCCTCAAGGTATTAGTGTAATGGTTTTTTACATTTGGCATCAAAGTCTCCAAATGAATTCAAGTCATAGAGAAGGTGTCTATGCTAGCATGGTAGTGTTTTTATAGGGCTCATACATTCAGGGGATCCTAGTGTATAGATGCAAATCTAACCCAAAGTCTGGCCTTCAGACATGTGGTGGGATGTTATGATCTTGATGTGTATATTTTACTAACGCTGCAAGGTTTTGGTGTAATGGTTTTTTATAGTTCATGTGCAATTCTAAAGCTGATTTCCTTATAAAACAAATCCTTTTCTCATTGTTCCAATACTTGTTTCCTTAATTATGCTATAAGGTGAGAGATGTTAGCAGAATAGACTCTCCTACTTAAGGCATCAATCACTCTATTTTATTTCCATTTAACATATTTTATGTCCATATCATAGTTGTTGGTCAATTCTAACCACTACATTGTTAGGCATTCAGATCATCCTAAGTCTACATGTACTCAAGACTCTTATGATTTGTCAATAACTTCAAGGGATCACCTAGTGGAAAATTTATACACATATTGAAAGCATGTATAAATATAACCAATTCTAATTCATGTTGTGGATATTTTTCTTCACTTGGATTTATTTTATGTGACTTATAAACCACAACTCTTCCATCTTGAGTTAAAACCCCCTCAATTCCATCTAAAGGTGCATTAGTCCATATCTCAAAGGATCCATTAGGATTGAGTACCATTAAGATATGTCTTATGGTAAGAAGATCCTTAAGCTTTAGCAAATCTTGTTCATATTTATAAGTCCATTCAATTTTTTTCCCCTTTTATTGAATATAAAAAATAAGATGAGCTATCCTAAAAAAATATTTCACAAACCATCAATAATACCCAATGAGGCCCATGAAACTTCACACTTTGTTCAAATTCCTTGGAGCTATAAACTCTTAATAGCCTTGATTTTTGTAAGATATACTACAGTTCCATCCTTAGATATTAACCTTATAAAGATCTATTATATTTCCATGATTTAATACATTGTCCTCTTCTTTTATGTGCAATTGATGGTACCTTGATCAAAGATCAAATTTTGAAAACATAATAGCCCATTTCATTTGATAAAAAATATCATCAATAATTGGTAAAGGATAATTATTATTGATGGTAACTTTATTTAATATATGATAATTTATACATAACCATAAACTTCTATCCTTATTTTTAACAAACACAACAAGTGTTTTCCATGGTGAGACACTTGGCATTACAAGACCTTTATCCATGAGATCTTGTAGTTGCACCTTCAATTCTTGTAGATACATAGTGTTCATTATATAAGGATCATTTGAAGTAGATGTATATCCTGGTAAAATATATATGGTGAAATCAAACTCACTTATTGAAGGTGACCTTGGAAATTCCTCTGTAAAAAATGTCCCTAAATTATTTTAAGACAAGTTATTCTTTGTAACTAGGTTCTACTTCCTTGGTTTCTCTCTTCTACATAAATTGAATAGAAAAAAAATCAATTTATTACTAACTTATTAATATTTAAGGCTGAAATAATCCTTGGAAACTTTGTGTTTTGAAGGCCTTGAAGGGTTACTAAATCATCCTTAGCATCCAAACATTAGAATTTATTTTCAAAATATTCCAAGTTGGACTGATGGGTATGGAGACAATCCATACCTAAGATAACATAATATGATCCCAAAGGGGATAAATTCATATTTAAATGAGTCTTAAAGACTCCCAAATATTATTCTACTTGCTCTATATATTCCATCACATTATTGTTTTCAATATGTCAAACTCTACTTGCCATACCTCTCTCATATTTGTTGGTTTAATTTAAATTCATAAGTAAATTTTAATGAAACAATTTTTTTTAAAAGACCCATAATAAATTAAAACTGATACAAAAAATAGATATGAGACATTTGGTTTCTATTAGAATAGCCTTCTATTTTAATAAGCGATTGTTCACTACTACAAAAAATATCTAGTAGGCATTTTTATTACCACAATACTCCATAAAATATTTCTTAAATTGAACTTTAATGTAGATATAATACAATTGATTTAGACCACACCAAAGTTAAAGAACTTATTTAATCCCATAGTAGGATTTGAGTTGCATAGAATATGTAGAGTTTTCTTTTGAAAACCTTGATACTTATGTCCACCTCTTGTAATACCTTGGAATTTGCTGGAGTAGTTCCAGACTTTTACACTAATTTTATTAAATTATTGCCTTTTTATACTCTTTCTAAAATTATATTTTATATTCTAAATAAATTTATTCTTCATTTATTTTATGTACTTTATTGGTATTTTTCCTTTACTTTAGCCATGTAGGCTGATTCTATAGTAATTGCCAAACTTTTTTTGGATTAGTGAGATTCACATCATGCATGATTTCTTTCTTGAGCCCTAGTTTTAATTTAGTAAAATTAGTTTCTTAATATTAATTATAATCAACATAATTTATAAGATCTATTAATTTAGTCTCATATTTATCTAGGTATATGTTATTTTACCATAGATGCTAAAATTTAGCTTATTTCCTTTCCCTATGGTTGATTGAGATGTACCTTCTCTTGAAGTGTTTTTCAAAATTTTCTTTTGTGATAGTCACTTTGTCACAAACCTTCATATTTTTTCAAATGAATAAACCATAATAGTGCATCACCCTCAAAGTGGTAGGTGGCAATGTGAGCTTGCATGTTTGAGCTAATGTCATGCTATTTAAAGTATTATTGTGGGCTAAATAACTAGGCCCCAATAAATTTCTCAATTTTTTTTTCCCTTCCTTTATACCTTGGAAGAGGAACCTTCTCAAGATCTCTTAAAAATTTATTCCTTTACTGAGCCACATGGTTCCTTTATTCTAATTGTAGTTATTACTATTTTTGGTTTTCCATAGGGTTGGGATTTTGATTACCCAATAAACCAACCACTTGGTTTTTGTGTTCATTCATTATAGCTTGGAGAGTTCCTAAGACTCCAAATATGACTTTAAGGAATTTTGAATTGCCTACAAGATAGTTTTTTTTATTTTCCTTGATTTTTATTTTGGTTTATATTCTTATTTCAATCTTGGATTTGATGTTTTGATCTTCTAGGATTTCAAATTATTTCCCTTCTCCAAACTTATCATCTTACATGATTCTTTGTATTACCAACATTGTCAACATTTCCCAAATTACCACTATGTGTCCTCACCATTTCTTAGTTTTTAAAAAATGAGAAATTAGTTTTCTAACCCAAAGTTTCCTATATTAAACCTAAAGTTTTGACACCAAGTTTCATATCCACTAAAAATCAACCTATTTTTTTGAGTTTATTCAGATAAAATATCATCTTGTAAAAATTTATGGTGAACTACCGCTTAATTTAGTGCACTATTTAAAATTATTAGTTACAACTCATTTAAATATATTATCCACCATTAGGTGTTTACATGGTTGAGTTTGTTCTTGCAAGCCTTTATTAACCTGATACTCTTGGAAGATGTAAATTAACCTCTTATCTCAAAATACTTATATTAATAAATTGGCTTATTTTTTAGGGGATTAATTTACAAACAACCATTTAGTCATCAATGATAAAAAAATATTTAATTATTGGTCCTTAAGCTTGCTTATACTAACCTTAATCATAATGTTGTGTATGACAACATATTAAACCATTTTGTAAAACCATGAGATTTTATCAGTTAAAGTTTACTATATCTTCAAGGTTAAATTATAGTCCAAAAATAATTTATATCACACCTAATATGAATCCAATTTTTTGAACTATTTTATATTCTTCTTAGCTTATCTATTGTTCAAGCTCTTTATTCACATATAGAGTAAGTAAAAAATATTTTTTCATACTTTATACAACTCAATACTGCACTATTAATTTTGACTATCTTTTGAAAATATACACATTCAACTCATATTATATTATTAACTTCAATAAGAATAGTACATACTTTATTAATCCTTTATATATAGTATAACAATAAATATTATAATAAGCCCTTATCCTTTATTTCATTTTTTAAATTTTTTTTTACCAATTCAATCTTACATCACCTTGAAATGATAATTTCATGGAAGGATTTTTAAGAATTCATATTATCACTGAGTGTTGAATTATAAAAATTTTAGACTGGGGTTGATCATGTTTATCTTAGTGAATTAAAATCACTCATTAAATATTATCACAACCCAATTGATGTTAAGTCCTACAATAATATTTAAGGAATTATAAGTTAAAATTAAACTCTTAACATTATAAAATTCTAAATCTTCAATTCACATAGGATGGTTTTCCATAGGGAAAAATCTTAGCACTTATGTAAAAATAAAAATAAAAAATAATGCCTCAACATGATTTCAAACATGTAATTAGTTTCTAAAATTTTGATATGTAGTATTCAAAAATATTCATGTAATATGGTTAGTGAAAATAATATAGGTAATCTAGGAATGCAAACACCAATAAACACCAACTAACATAAATCTAATCTTCAATAAGTAGAATAATAAATATACACGTATTATTTCTTCATATTGAAGTAAACCCATCAGTTGTCATTAAGCACATGTCCAATCATATAAATATTTATTTAAAGTATTTCAACTTCATACAAGTATCAATAAATAATAAAATCCCAACCTTCAAATTATTTTCCCTAAAATGAAAACAAGATAAAATGATTGCAAGGCTAACAAAGCTTTAATTTTTACCTTTAAAATATTCTTCTTAGAGATTTTAAATGTGATAAAAACAATACAAAATAGTATGTTGTTCCACTCAATTATAAAAATACAAGTATATATACCCAAGGCATGGTTATAACCATATCTCAATTGTATACAAACAATCACTTAGAGATACTATGTTCATACTTGGCTTAATATTGAGTTGAAATAGTTAATTCTATTTAGTTGAGCTTATGCATCTATAAGAACCATATTAAATAAAACAATACATCAAGTATAATTAATTACATAGTACAAATCATAGTTCAAAATGTCATTTATAGTTTACACTACAACTATCTATAACTAAGTAATTTACATTTAATTGACTTGGATAGAATATTCCACAATCTTTTAAAAATGTTCATATTTACATATTAAAATTAATTTTATACAAATAAGATTGTACACACACACACACACACACACACACACACACACACACACACACACACATATTTACATATATATATACATATACATATACATATACATATACATATACATATACATATACATATACATACATACATATATATATATATATATATATATATATATATATATATATATATATATATATATATATATATATATATATACATACATACATACATACATACATACATACATACATACATACATATACATACATACATATATATATATATATATATATATATATATATATATATATACACATACATACATACATACATACATACATACATACATACATATGTGTGTGTGTGTGTGTGTGTGTGTGTGTGTGTGTGTGTGTGTGTGTCTATACACACACACACACACACACACACACACACACACACACACACACACATAGAGAGAAACTAAACCATTATTACTAGATACATGACATACCAGAATGGAATCAATAACAAATAATTATCATATACCAACTTTAAGTAAACTAGGTAAGTTTTAGAATGTTTTTTCAGTATTTATACCCCAAACTAGCCAAGAAAATCCCAACCATATATGGGTTTAAATTATGCCCTACCCATCCTAACCATTAGCTTGGGTATGGGAAAAAACCTTATCATTAGAAATGTATACAAATAATGAGAGAGAACATAAGGATTATAATATTTTCACTAGACATTAGCATGCATGCCATTATCCCTATAAGATTGAAACCATTGAGACTATACTTAAACATATATTTTGATAGGACTAGTAAACATAGGTAATTAAAAGAGTGAAAATATTAAATTTATCAAAAACTTTCTCAAAGTTAAAAATATTCATTAATTTATTTTACAATACAACCAAGTTTGAATAACATTTCATTGACGGTTTTATGGGACCCAACTAAATTACAAGTCCAACTTGTAAAAGAACTAACTTAAAAACTTATTAACAACGCCAAATTTTTTTTACTAATATTTATTTACTACTAATACTATCACTATCAAAGGGGTGTACATGCCCCATACAAATAACCAAAAAAAAACATGTTTAGATAAATATTCCAAAAAATCACCCTTGATCCAAAGGGTTATATAAGATGATCCGAAGCATATGATTGTTAAGTCATCAATAGTTTCTACGACACCTAGAAACTAGCACACTATATATCATGAAGCCCACTACCCTAAAATTTGTGACATGAATGATGAACATCCTAATAGCATGTTCATCTCCTCTGACCAATATTTACCCATACTACAACATAATCATAGTCAAGGTTTGTTTAAATACATTGATCCACATAAGGCTTCATACATAAACCAGTCTAGTACTATGTATGTCACATCTATCCCGATGCTAAATGATGCTAATATTTGTCTTTGTCAACTCGTACAATCACCAAGATTTATCAAAGACCAATATAATATATTCCCCTATCAAGTAAGAGTTTAGAAGTCTCGACAGTGAAAAAATAAATCCAAATAACCTAGTCTGCTTCTCATCATGGATCTATAAGAACTAAAGAACACAAATGGATAAAAAAAACAAAACTAAGCCAAAATAGCTATCATAGAAAACCCTATCTTTGAGTTATCAATTCACTCAAGATGGGTGAATATTTATACACTTAGAAGATGTAGTCAGGTCCATCTAGACCACATATTTTGTCATTTTAGGTGTAGACATCCAATTTTCACCAATTGTATGTCAAAATTGTGAGTCATAATAACTTTCCAAAATAATGCATAAATCAATCAAAAAAACATTTAAATAATTTAATTCATCTACACACATCGCATGTAACTTCAAAAACATATTGACACATCCCTAATTAGGAAAATGCACCATAACCAATAGTCATTTTCACTTAATTCATCCCAAGTCAAATTGCAATTATGCAAGATATGTTTTGGATTAATTAGATTGAATGGTTCATCAATCTCAAAAGTCACTTCACCTTTCATTAAGTTAATTAAACTTTATTAATTATCTTAATCTTCCTCTAAATGAGAAATTCCATAAATTTTTAGATTTTTCTATTTTCATTAATTCATTGATTGAATTATTCCTCCAATTATGGTAAGTGGATAATGGATAACATCATTGATAAATATCAAGAATGATAACATCAACATAAAAGTTGTCAAGCACTAACAATGAATGCAAATAAATATCAGGATTAAGGCAAGCCATGACTCTTTAATGCAAACTCTTTTAAAAAATAGTCCATCTTCCATTAAAAGGTCATGTTTGGAGTGTGATCTAGATCCATGATAACAATAACTAGTGATTATGCATTCTCAATGCTAAATCTATGTTATCAAATTTATCTTGTCAAGCTACATTCAAGCATAATCCATTGCTATAACTTAAAATTCTGAGTCTACATTCAAGCGATCAAAATATTATCAATTTTGGGCATGTATTGATCAAATTAGAGGTGAATGCTTGATATAATTAAGGTATAATCATTTGTATTTTAGTTTCTATTATTTGTATTTCACTTTATCTACCAATCCCAAGATTAGACTTGAATTTGGATTGATTCAAATAGCTTCTTGCATGTTTAAATCCATCTGTCCAAATTCTTGATAATACATAACTAAACAATAAATCAATATGATCTAAAAATAACCTCCTTAAACCTCCCAAGAAATAGGAAAATAAGTGATTTAGTTAAATCCTATATGAAACCACCACATCTAGTGGATGGTAAGGATGGTGTCATGAACCTGCCCAAACAAGATTCCATATCGACCCAATAGCTATATTCCAAGTTAATTATTCTCCCCCATACCTATAAAAGGAACCAGTTATGCACATCCTAACACATGAAATTAACATTTACAATAAATAGAATAAAAACATAAAATCAACTAATTGGATGATACTAAAATGAATAAGGTCAGGACCAAGTAGTCTTAAAAAATGAAAATTAAAGCTAGAATTGACAACATAAATTTCAACAAAACAAATTAATGACCGACTGAATAATTCAAAAATCATTGAGATAAATGGAAGGGTCACCATAGACATTCATTAAGATTTTTTGTGCAAAGAAACTTTGTAGAAATACAAAGAAAACTTCACACCTTTTCTTCTAATTGTTCCATAAATAATTTTGATAGTGCTTGGAGAGATTTTGATGGCTTTCATACCATGATATTGAATAAGACTTTGATCTCTACATCTGATCACAAACATGTATGTGTGCCAGCTTTGAAGTAAACATCCAAATGGAAGGTGAAATGTGTTGTTATGCCTTCCATTTTTAAGTTTGTTGCTTCAAGTCTTTCCCATTTCTAGGAATCATGCTTGAGAAGTTATGTTTTGTGTTTTTATTTTTATTTTGAAAATCTAATAAAAAAAACCTATCTTGTATTCATGGTTAACATTTTTCACTCCTGATGGGATTGATACACCCAAAAAACCTTCTTGGGAAGACTTTTAGACCCTTTAAATTTGGAAAAAATCATTTTGGACCTTTTTTCACTTCATTTCCTCTAATTTTTCCATGTTTTTATTCACTGCAAAATGGTGAATTCATCATGCATAACAATGAATTTTTCCTACAAAACATTAATTCATCTTGAAAAACAATAAATTCATCCTATAAAATAGCGAGTTCATCTCTCTTATGTTTAATTTTTTCAAGCACTATAAAATAGTGAATTCATGTGGAGAAATCATACTGCACATCAACAAATTAGTCACACAAATTAATGAATTCATCTTAAAGATCACTCCATGTTTTATATCTAACTATTTTTTGTAGAAAGGACCAAGCAATAAAATCACACTGTACATCGATAAATCCATCATACACATCAATAAAATCATCATACATATAATCAAAATCATCCTAAAAAATCTTGAAATCACTTTAAAGATTGATGAAATTATCTTAGTAATAGTGAATTCATCTTCTTTTATTTCACTATTTTTCTTTTGGTCTACATAATAGTGAATTTATAGCCACAACAGTGAAATTATCCCCAAAAATAGTAGAAATCATCTATGTATTATGTCTAACTATTTTTATAAACATTTGCATAACAATGAATTCATGGCTCAAAATGGCAAAATCTTCCTAGAAAATAATGAAATCATCTTTGTATTTTGTCTATCTATTTTTTTACGTGTCTATGTAACAACAAATTCACATCTCATAACAACAAAATTGTCCTAAATAACATCAAATTCACTTTGGTAAATAATGACTTCATTCTATGGTAAAAACTTGAGACTTTTAAAACACACTTTTTACATTTCATGTGCAATTCTAAAATACTATTGCAAGCTATTGATGGTTTTCTTGAGAGACCTTAGTCCATGTAATGATTTTGTAACTAAAAAACAAAAGCATTTATGTTCACTAATCTTTCAATTTTGGCTTTAAAGTGAACCAATCTTTCAATTTGGACTTAAAACTAATTTATTTTTTAAGTCTCTTCCCTTCTTGATTATTTTTTGAGTTGTTTATGTTTCCTTCACATGTATGTTCTCCCCTTTGTTATTAATAACTTAGGTGACCCATAAATGTGAGGGAAGTTGCTTGTATTGTATCCCAAAAAACACATTATGTATGATCTCCCATTTCTCTTAGGAACCTAGGTGACTAAGAAAATGTATCATTTTTCCTTTTCTCTTTGGCTGTGCAGTGGAGTTTATTGCCTTCTCATAAATCTTTAGGGTGTGGTGATTGGGGGTCAATATCCCAACATTCATACTAACCCCGTACATCCAATGAGGGATATAAATTATTAGTAAGTGTCGTTAAGGCCTAACATAATTCCCCATAAAGGATTTATTGAAAGTAATGGGTTAACTTCCAATGCTAAGCCATTAGACATCATGATCAAGGAATATGGGGTCTATTTAATAGGGGATGTATCCTCCTATGAATAACCTAATGCCTGGATCTCTTCTTTGATGTATTTGTACCCATTTTTTGACCATATAGTAAGCCAAGTAAAACTTTAAGTAGTCCAAAAATTTGATAGCACTTCACTGAAATCTAATAGATGAAGTGGTCACAAAGGGACTAGAACCTCCCATGAATAGCCTGATTTTAGATTGCTTCATAGGAGCCTCTTTTAATTTATAATATTCATTGATTCATGGGTGCAAAGGTAGAAATCCTTGAATATTACCTATCATGTACAAAATTTTGAGAGAGGCTGGGAGTACGCACTACCATTACTAAATTTAATTCATTGAATTAATATTTAAACTTTTCCTATAAAAATAAAGTATATAGAAAGTTTAGTAGATGTGATGCAAACCTACATCATTTATTAAAAGAGCCTTATGATACTTAATTTTTGATGCTTTATTGCTATGATAAAAAACCCTATTTTTATTAAAAAAACCAAGTCCAAATACAAGTAAATTCCAAAAACTAAAGTCTAATACCATTGCTATATTATACTTAAATGATAGGGTGTTACCTTGCCCAAAATTTTGGACCATTTTCATACCCTCTTAACATTATGCTAGTTGATTAAATTATTATTTTATTTTCATAGTACCATTAGGTTGTCAAAATTGAAACTAATTCTCATCCATTTGACACTATTACACTACCTACTTCTATTCAGATTCCAAAGTTTACTTGTTTGAATAAATTTCCAATTCCAACACAAATTTAATTTCAAAATTTGAATTCTAGTGTCATAGTCAAACTTTCAAATGGTCAACATTTTAGATGTTAGTTCAAACATGTCTAGATACACTCATAGTGGGGTTTCTTATAGTCCTTATTTTAAGAAAGAAATTTTTATTATCTATTTGGGTATATTGAATATGGGGAAGAAAACCCAACTATGTTTGAGGATCTCCCTCCCATAGTATAATTTAGTCAAAACCAAGCAAAAAACCAATTATCAAAAGATAAAGATGAAGTACTTTTGAAGTTACTAAAATTTGGAGATAAAATCCCAACAAGTTTTCCCATATAATACTTACGTATCCTTATTTAAATAAAATAAATACCTTGAGAGATAATTACTAGCCAAAATCAGCCTCTTGTTCATAATTCAAAATTATTACATCGTCTAACAAAGGAAAGAGTCAACTGGAAGACCCATCCCAATATGGCCAAATCATTGCTTCCATGATCCAACATATTATTTAATTCTATATAGATCAGATTTTTTTTGATTTAATCACTTCTTTGGATTCCACTTAATTCAATAATGTTTCATTCATAGACCAAAACTAAACATTAGAACAACTGCAAAACTCATTAGCCAATCCTACATCTAATGTGGATCCATTGGTTCCTTTTGAGAAGACACTTTGTGTGAATTCTTCTCAACAAGTTGAAAAAAATACATAACATACCTTCTTAAATCATCAATAAGTTATTTCCAATGCACATCAAGTTTGTGATAATTCACAGTAACAAGTTGAAAACACACCACCACAACAATTAGTTAGTAATTCAAAATCCACATTGCCTATGTCACAATAATAGACCTATTTTGATTTTCAACAAAAACATATTCCTTTGAACCAATAATATATTATTTATTGTTCACAACAACATATTCCTCAAAATCAACAACAAATCCCCTTATCTTCATAACAAATTCCTTATTATCAACAATAGACTCATCCAATCCAACAACATCTTGGTAATCCCCTTCATAATTCAAACCAATAGTAGGTCTCTTATTAAACATATAATTTAGGTTCTGGGTGAATATCCTTAATAGAAACTCACAAACGGGATCCATCCCAATTTATATAAATTCTAACAAAGCCCATTAATACTTGAATTCCTAACAAAAAACCCTCCTTAAATCATGAATTTATACTAATATCCAAGAATGGAATGAGATAAAGGAATTTTTTTTCAGTGATTCAAGCAGGAAACCAAAGTAAGAAATATAAATTTGATGACATATGCTCTTACCCATTTGACATGAGTTTTCTTTAAGTACCTTTAGCACCTCATTTTGAACTACCTAAGTTTGATAAATATAAATGGAAATGTGATCCATGAGAGCATATATAGGCATCATTTGTTGTTAGGAAGTATATTTTAGTATTATTTACTTACTTCAATTATTTCCTCATAGTCTGAGTGGACAAGCCTTGGAGTGGTTCCTCCATTTGTTGAAAGGACCATTCACCACTTTTGATGAACTATCATAAAAAATGTTAAACATTTCACATACAACATAGAGAAATAATTAACTATGGTTGATTTGTGTAATGCTAAAAAACATGGTAGAGAGTTTTTATACATTTTTACAAAGATGGAGGGCCCTAGCTAATAGTTTCCCCCATAATCTACCAGATAAGCAAATAGCTAGTTTTTTAACATAGAATCTCAATACTGAGGTAGCCTATAATTTAAAACTCCATTATGATAACACATTTGATGAAATCATAGATAAAGAGGTGCATATTGAAAAGTCACTTATTGACAAGGGTTTATTAAAAATATGCTCTCAAAATCAAACAAAACCTCAACCTCAAATGCAAGCACAAACTCAATCAAGCCCTTTTGAAAAACCCAAAGCCTTTAATAAAAATAAAAATGTGCTTGCTAATAGATTTATAGAAATAAGGTATGTGAAAATAGTGAAATAACTATTAAATCAAGATACTTCATATAATCAAACATTCAAACTACATAGAGGACCCACACATAGGGGACAATATTAGAACAAATCCTTCAGTGATCTTAGTGAGCCCATTGAGGTAGTATTTCAAAAGGTAGTTGTAGCTAATATGATTGTTTGGAAAATTCTAAATCCATTTTTAGAGGGTCAACCAAACACTACATGGTGTATATAAAATGAGTATTATGATTATCATTGCATCAAAATCTATGTGATCTATAGATGTGTATAATTGAGGCATTTCATCCATGACTTACTTGAGAATGGAGAAATTGAGTTAGATAAGAGTGCTTCCAATACCAATTAGAACATGGGTATATACAAAGATATCTTCCCAAAGAAAAAAATAGTAGTAGAAGAATCATCAACACCAAGCTCAAGGCCATCACCAAAATTAACCTACTCCTAATCAAGATCATGATCCTAGACCAACCTAATCAGTCATCATTATCTCCCACATGATTATGGCCATATTTTGGGTCATGTTATAAGAAATTACATTGATAACATTAAAGTCAATCCTTGTATAGCATCTAATTATCATAAGAGGGTTGGTACTCTATTTTTAGGACTTGTACCTTCATCTTCAAGTTATTCCCCCTGATTTAGAATGACATAGTTATACCTCAACCTGCATAAATTACTATTCCTGGTGCTTCATCAATTTCATCTAATTCAAGTAACTCCCTCCTAAATCAAAATTGTGTAGTCAAAACTAGACATCCATGAGTTACACTCTAAGTCCCTTTTTCATCTTATACTTCCAATCTTATTCAAGACTTTGTGTATTTTAAATCCAAACCATCTTGCCCTTCCATTGAGAAGCAATTTGATATTAGTGCAAGTTAAATAAAATACCTGAATAAATTTTCATCATGGATCTCTTTTGTACATAAAAAGTTCATAGAATAATATTGAATGACCTTATCCAATAGTCTAAGGTACCAAATGATATTGATACTACCTAATTCTAAGTGCTTGTGGGTCATCTATCCCTAGGGCAATAACTAACATTTGATCAAAGTAATGTGTTATCCCTTAGTACTTTACACAATAACCCCTATACATTGAAGCCATCATTTCCCACCATAAAATCAAGTAGGTTATCATAGATAATGGTTTAGGATTGGATATTCCTTCATTAAAATTGATCCAACACTTGGGATATATAGTAAAAAATATGCTTCTAGACACTATCATGATCAAAGCCTATGATAATTCAAAAAGAGTCATCAGGTACCATTTATCTACCTATCATTCATGATACCTTTTTCCATGTAATTTATATTGAATTTACCTATAATATACTACTTGGTCTCCCTTGGATATATGAAGTATATACAATCACTTTCAAGATACACTAATGTATCAAATTCCCTTATTTTGGACTAGAGGCCACTATTCCTATCCATTTTTAGCCATACCAATATTGTAAAAACCTAAAATCCAAGTATGAAAACTAAAATTATTGTCCTATTAATATGTGTATAGGAAATAAGAACAAAATTTAGTTCCCGACTCTCTTAAATATAATTACATTGACCCAATTTACCTCACGTCCACTTCCTCCAATCCACCTCAATAAATGTCAACCCATTTTACCATTGAAGATTAGGGTATTGGTACCTATTTAATAAAAGAAGAATTACACATTGACAAGATACCAAAATCTACCCAAAACCCATGGTAGACACAACACTACCAAAAATCCTAGTAGGCCCAACATGGTATGGAAAATAGGACCGATTCTCATAAAAAAAATGTCACTTGTGTTTCTTAAAGATACCTCACCAAATAAAGACTGACCCATAAATTCTAAAGGGTCTTGGTTTTATGGTGATGGTTTTTACATGTGATTTTAGAGCACCAAGTACCACATTCCTAATAAAAAATTGGATAAACAAGATTATAAATTCAAAGCTAAGGGAAAAAGAATAAGGCATCCTTAAACTTGTCCCTATGATAAAACAAAAAGGAAATTGAGGTCTTAGATACACACCACCTAGAGGTGACCCATTGGATTTTGAGAGTGATACCACTTTGATTACTGATAACAATACTCCTGGTAGTTCCATAATGTCCATTTCTAGCATATTTGATGAACTTGTCAAAACTAACTTATTTGATACCAATGCCATTCTCACTATCATGGCCCACATACCTCTTCCCCCCATTAACCCAAACTTATCAATTGGGACCAATAAGATTATATTATACCATTGGATGAATACTATAATGAAGAGGTGATTTATGAGTTCATGTGCCTCAGATATAGTCTGTCTATTAGTGATCATAAGTAATGTTTTGATTTCAAATTAGACCCTATCACATACATTGGAGAACAAGTGAACTTACTTGGTCACAAAGAACATAAAACATCATGATTCACTGGTAAAAACCTATTTGAGGCACCTTTGGATTAGGGAAAGAGAATCTAAGGATGACATTATTCTTATTAATCCACAAATAGATCTCATTCCCAAGGATTTTCACATTGGTTTTCATTACACCAATAATATGGTAGAATATGAGGCACTCATTATAGGGATTTGTATCCTTAGATAGTGGAAAATTAAGTAGTTAATGGTGTATGGGGATTCTAAATTGATCATTAATTAGGTTTCAGATGAATATCAAACTAGAGATGGGAAATTAGTGCCCTATAAAGGCATGACAAATAACCTCAAACATTTTGATTCTCTTCAGTTCTAGCAGATATCGAGAGTCAATAATAGATCATTAGATGTGATGGTAATAATTAGTTCCATGATAGTGATGGCCAAAAATGTTAAAGAGTGATAATTTATTATCCATAACCTTATTCAATTAGATCATGTACAGTTAAATTTTATTATTTTTCCCAATTCCCCTTGGTACCAATACCTATATGCCTTTCTCCAAGACCAAATTCTCCATATTAACTTATGACAAAGCCAACACAAAACCTTAATTCACAATTCCTTCTGTTACACCTTACTTGGTAGGACACTCTATCATAGAGGCTATGATAGAACATTGATTCATTGTTTAACTTTGTGAGAATCTAATTTAGCACTTAAAGACATACACAAAGGGATTTATGGGCCCCACACCAATGGTATGGTCCTTGTTAAAAAACTATTATGAATATGGTACAATTGGCCAAAAATGGAATCTAAAACTTAAAATAATGTCAAGAAACACTTTTCCTATCAAAAACATGGTGATTTGATTCACGTTCTTTCAAAAACACTTTAATTGATCACAAATCCATGACCATTTTCAACTTGGGGACTCGATCTTATAGGGAAGATAAAACCAAATTATTTTGATGGCCAAAAACATGTCCTAATTGCTACTAAATATTTTACTTAATGGGTAAAGGTGATCCCTCTCACTTACATAACCAAAATTTAGGTTTATAAGTTCATTCTGAATCACGTCATTTATTGCTATGACATTCCTTCCACCATTATGTCTAATAATGGCAAATCATTAAAAATAAGGACTTAAAATCTCTCTGTGCTTATTACCATATCAAACACACAAAGTCCAAACCTTATTTCCATCAAGGTAATGGCCAAGATGAGGTGTCTAATAGAACCATTGTTAAGATTCTTGAGAACATTGTTAATGATGATGGCCACGATTAGTATTTGTAATTATTCCTAGCCTTGTGGGCTTACCTTAATAGTAATCTCACACCTACAAGTGCCATTCCATATTCCTTAGTCTTTGGATCTAAGTCTATAATCCCTATAGTGATCTATTTTCCTTCCCTACAAATCTTGTTGTAAAATATAATTGATGAGGAAGAATATAGAGTTGCTATACTACAAGAACTGAAACTCTTAGATGAGAAATGGTTCACTACATTAAACCATTTAAAATCCTATCATAATAGGTTACACCATATTTAAAACCAACATAATCTTCCTAGAGAGCTTAAAGTTTGTGATTTAGTGTTGAAGGAAATTAAAAACAACACCAACATAGAATGTAAGAAGAAGGGAAAGTTTGAGGTCAATTCGTTGGGTCTGTATATTATTACAAAAAATTATGGTTTTGAGGCACACTATTTTGATACAAAATATGGGAAAGAGTTAGAGGAGCCCATGATTATTATGAATTTAAAGCACTTATATGCTTTATTTGGTCAAACATTTTCTATGAGAACCCTTGTTTGGGGGCATCTATTTCACATCCATTCATATTTTATCTTTCCTTTGTTTTCTATACCCTAGTAAATTATTGTACTTGTTCCCATTTCTTATTACCATCATGATATTGGTTATGACCAAAAAGTGATACACGTAGATTAAAAAATCTTGTTAGAAGGCATTTGAGGTCAATCAACATTAGTGCATATTTTTAGACAAGTGTATTAGGGTACTTCAATACAATTTTTATGCTTTGAAGTTATTTGAAATAGCTTCCTTTAATTTCTTAAAATTTATTTATCCCATTTCATATGTTCCTATTCCTAATTGTAATTATGTCGTATCCCTTTGCCTCAAGTTTTTATATTGGTTCATGGCATTACAATTGCATCTAGTTTAGTAATTGATTGAGTCCTTACCTCAGGTTATTTTTACTTTGCTATATGGTTCCATGTATATCTTTGAATATTAACTTGTGTTCCTTATTCAAAAATTAAAAAAATATTGAAAAAAATTACAATCTTGAAAATAAAAGCATTTCTAAAAGAGCCTTATATCTCCATAAGAGATACTCGATCACCTGATCATTGTTTAGTTTATCACCCCATCCACTAATGGGGTTTACCCCTTGGTCCTATTCAAGGTGATACTATTTAGAGTATTGCATGTTTAACCCTACTGTTATATCCATTCCTAGTCATCTTTTCTTCATTATGCTCCCATTTCTTGGGAGAACTACATCACCCTGAGGTTCACATGAACTATGTAGGAAACACTTGAATGCATGGGGTATCTCAGGGTAGCTCGGTCACCATTATCATTAATATTTCACTTGCTTAAAGATAAAGTCATTTATGAGTATCATGAGAGTGAATACTCATCTTTTATTCTTCTTTGTCTTTATGATCATCATATTCCTTAGCCACATTGTATTATTCTCTTGCCATTTTACAAGTAGTATTAGCTTACACTTTCACCATTTTATGAGAAACCTTGTCTTAATTTCACTGTTCTCATTTTTTATTCCTCTCTTTTTTGAGGGCCCATCCATGTATTATATCCTTGCATGCCCTCTTGAGGGGAATCATGGTTCACTAATTATTTTTTCATCTAAAATTTCAACTTCTTCTCAATGATTTTTTCTCTTTGAAAAACCATTATTTCATCTAAATGTCTCACAAAACATTCTAAAATGATCTTACCATACTATTAATCACACACCTATAGGTGCAACACTATATTAATTAGTATTTTGATATGATGCTATCATCCCTATAGTGATATATTTGCCTTCCCTAAGAATCTCATTGTAAAATATAATTGATTAGGAGGACTATAGAGTCGTCAGAATGCAAGAAATAAAAATCTTAGATGAGAAATGGATCACTGCATTAAGCCATTTGAAATCCTATAATAATATTTTACTCCATAGTTAAAACCAACACATTATTCCTAGAGAGTTTGAAGTTGGTGATTTAGTGCTGAAGGAAAATTAGAAAAATATCAACGTAGGATACAAGAAGAAGGGTAAGTTTGAGGCCAATTAGTTGGGTCCGTATATTATTACAAAAAAATATGTTTATGGGTCATACCAATTGGATACATAATATGGGAAATTTTTAGAGTATCCCATGATTATTATGCATCTCAAGTGACTCTACGCTTGATTTGGTTGAACAATGTCTATGAGAACCCTTATTTGAGGGCATCCATTTCACATCCATTCATATTTTTTCTTCCATTTTTATTTTATACCCTAGTCAATAATTTTCCTTATTCTTGTTTCTTATTACCATAATTATCTTATTTATGACCAACATGTGATACATGTATATTCAAAAATCATGTTAGAAGGATTTTCTGGTTGATCAACATTAACACATATTTTCATACAAGTGTATCATGGTACTTCAGTAAAATTTTAATGCTTGGAAGTTCCTTGAAATAACTTCCTTTCAATTATTAAAATTTAATTATCACATTTCAAACCTTTATATTAATATTTAAAATTTCATGGTATTCCTTTGCCTTAGGTTTTACTATTGGTTCATGGTGTTACTATTGTAGCTGGTTTAGTTGTTGTTTGAGTCCTTACCTCAAGTTTTTTTCCTTTGTTGGATAGTTCCTTATATATTTTTGAATATTTACTTGATTTCCTTATTAAAAAATTACAAAAACATTAAAAAAATTGAAAATCCTAAAAATCAAAGCCTTTCTAAAAGAGCCTTATATTTCCATAAGAGATACTTGGTCGCTAGATCATTGTCCAATTCATCACCTCATCCACTAGTGGGGTTTCCCCCTTAGTCCTATTCAAGGTGATACTATTTATATTATGGTTTAGTTAATCCTCTCATAATATCCCTTACTAGTCATATTTTCTTCATTATGCTCCCATTTCTTGGGAGAATTACATCAACGCGAGGTCTACATAGACTATGTAGGTAGCATTTGAATACATAGGGTATCTCAGGGTAACTCGACTGCCATTATCATTATTATCATTAATATTTCACTTTATTAAATATAGAGTCATTTATGAGTATCATGAGAATGAATAATCATCTTTTATTCTTATTTATCTTTATTATCATCATACTCCTTTAGCCACATTATCTTACACTCACCATTTTACAAGCAACATTAGCTTATGCTCTCACCATTTTATGATAAACCTTGTCTTAATTTCATATTATTATTGATTCTTCCTCTCTTTTTTTGAGGGACCATCCATGTATTCAATCCATGAATACCCTCTTGAGGGGGAATCATGGGTCACTAATTATGTTTTTGTCTAATTTTTCAATTTCTTCTCCATAATTTTTTTACTCTTTCAAAAACCATTGATTCATCTAAATGTCTCATAACACATTCTTGATGATATTAAGATAATATAGGGATTAAATTAATTTTAATACTTAGGAAGTATAGTGCCTTATAGGTTCACATTTCCCATCAATATCTATCATCAGTTTAGAGGAGTAGCGAGTGTTTGAGCACTTAGTCAAGACTTTCCTAGAGACATTTATTAATTAGCCACCGATAGACATGGCCGATTCTAATTATTCTTAAATAGGTGAGTCTTATGAATCATAATATATTGGAGGAGATTAGTTTCCTTAATTTCCAAAATTTTTATTATATGGTTCCACACTTATTATGGAGGACACCACCAAGGTAAACAATAGTACTTATGATGATCTAAAAATAAATAAATTGGGTGCATCCCTCACTACTAAGGAGTGCAAGTTTATTATTATTATTATTATTTTGATGGATTTTATTGAATTTTTTTCATGGAATAATGTATGTATGATAGGATTGGATCCATCTCTAGTGGTACACCATCTTGTTGTTCACCTAGATGCTAAGCCAATTAAATAAAAACTACAAAGAATGCATCTACACATTGCTATCTTGATCAAGAATGAGTTAGAAAAACTATTGGGAGTAGGTTTTATCAGATCTCTTGATTCCTCAAAGTGGATATTAAATATTTTTCTAGTAATAAAAAAATCACAAGGGATTATTTTATGTAATGATTTCAGGTATATCAATAAAGCTTTTTGTAAGGATGATTTTCCATTACCAAACATTGACATGATAGTCAATTCAAATTTAAGGTACAAGATGTTTCCCCTAATAGATATATTATTAAGATATAAATAAATAAAAATTGTACTTTAATATCAACACAAAAAAACTTTCATAACTCTATGGGGGACATTTTTTTTATCAAGTCATGCCATTTGGCATGAATAATATTGGTGTAACTTACCAACATGCAATGAATATCATCTTCCATAACATGCTACATGATATTATTGAATATTATGTGTTTTCCATTATAGAAAAGTCAAAGACATGTGTAGGACATCTTGAAGTTCTATGAAGAGTCTTTGAGAGACTTCAAGAATATAAGGTGTGCCTCAATCCTAAGAAGCGTGATCAATTCTAGAAAATTACTAGGATAATTATATTGTGTAGGGGAATTGAATTCAATCCTACAAAGTTAAAGTATATTATGGAAAATCCTCCTCATTTTACCCTAAAGAAACTCTTTAGCTTGCAAGGCAAAATCTAGTCCATTTGTCAATTTATCTCATAACTTACAAATCAGTGCCATATTTTTACTCATCTTTTGAAGAAAGGTGTCAATTTATAGTGGAATATAGATTGTCAATAAGATTTAAAAAATTAAAAACCTATTTAATCAACTCAATAGTATTGACTACACCTATTCTAGGGAATCCACTGCTTCTTTATATCTCAATGATTGAACATGCACTAGGTACATTTTTGGCTCAACATGATGACTAAGGAAAGGAGCATGCAATTTATTATTTGTGAATAACACTTGTGGCCTATGAACACAACTATACATTAAAAAATAAATCTTGATTAATTTTTTTTTCATATCTCAAAAGTTGTGATACAATATGATAAACAATAAAACCATCATGATTTCCAAGATTGATCCCTTAAAGTATTTACTATCAAAAACCAATATGATTAGTTGCATGGACAAATGGGTAATGTTGATAAGTGAGTTTGATGTTGAGTATTTAAATTAGAAAGATATTAAGGGGTAGGTCCTTGTGGACCAACTTTATGAATCCCCTCTATTGGACATGTTATAACATATAATTTCACCCTCGTGAGAGATTTCTTCAGGCTCATTCACTCCTAGATACAAAATGGGAACAACCCCAGGATATGGGTATCTTGTGGTGGGGTTGAACCTTCAGAGAAGGTTGGTTACTCTTGGTATCTCACCTAAACTACCAATTCTACTTGGAAAAGGGATAGAAGGGTTGTAAGGGATGACTAAAAAACATAAACAAGGTAATGAACCAAACTTAAGGAGACTCAAAATTACATAAAACTAACACTAAGGTAGTTAAAAGACAACCTTCACTCACCAAATCTCCCCAACTAGTCATTTTCTATCAATATTTCCAAAACTAGGCCCAATAGGCAAGAGATGAAGCATGGAGGAGTATAAAAATCACACTATACCTTCACTAATGACCAAAAAAGTACAAGTTTTGACTTGTAACAATGGTGGAATACCTACAAAAAGGTAATGATGATAGATAATTACCGAGGAAAGACAACCTTCCACAAAGTAATCATACACAAACTGACTATAACACTAGATGTAATCAAGAGATAGGAAAAATATTATTTATTATTACTTCAAAGGGTATTTTACAAATTTTTTTTAGGGTTTTTCCTTATTAAAAAGAGAGTATATCTTACAAATGGGGAAGAAATGGGAGATATAGGAGAAAAGGGAAGCGAGAGGAGAAGAAAGCTCTTAAAATTAAATAAATGCCACTCAACCACCTTCCATAGAGTGTTAAAAAAAATTTGATTAATTAAGAACTAATCTTCTCTCATCAAATTAACCTCCAAAGTTCAAAAGGGTCTCCAAGCCTTCTTATTGGCCTAAAAAGACACTAAAAGACAAAAATGTTTGAGGATGATGATGTCACACTCCACTAACATGAGGAAAAGTCTTAAAAGACTAAAAATATCCTTTAATGCTCTAAATTTATCTTCAAACCTCCAAACTCTCCCACTTGCACTTCTACACCCCATTCCACTTGGCTTTTAGAAGTCACTTGACATGATGGTTAGTGATATTGGCATTTTATGCTTGGAATTGAACTTGAAGGTTATTTTTTAGTGTTCACTTTTTGATGTTTTATTTTATCCTCAACTCATCTTTTCTCCTCTAGCCTAAAAAAGACTTGATGAAACCTGTAAAACTCCTAGACTCCATTGATGGAGGGTTCCAAGCTACTAGTTGTGCAAGAACCTGCTCCCAAGGCCATTTGGCACTATGAGAACCACTTATAGACCCATATAATACTTTTTTTACATATATATAATTCCTATTATGGAGAATTTTTTTTATGGCACCTTGAAAACCTTCAACAATGGTGGAAAACCCCATTAAACTTGCAACCATTCATAAATTATCAAAAACTTGGGTTTTTGACCTTTCAGCTCAGCAAAGCACCCTCAAAACCCCTTTTAAAATCTCCAAGTTACATATAATGATGATTCAGGTCCCATTACACCTCTTCCATGCATTTATACCATTTCTCTCTTTGAAGACCTATGAAAATAAACATTTTTAGGCTATTTTGGGCATCCTAAACACCCATACATGCCAAATTATTCTAATAAATAGGTTGTTTATGATATTAATATAGTCCTATACATGTTATATGTGGTTTAAAATTGTTTATAGTTCATTTTATGATCATATGAGTTCAAAAACCCAAAACTAGTTAAAAAGGCTATTTTGGTAGCTCAGACAGGCTTACCTTCTTGACGATTGTTTATAAAATATATACCTATATTACATAAATTATATCCATGAATATTTATAATATATACCCCCTCAAATTTCCTAAAAATATTGGGTTACCATGTAGAAGGTATGCAAAGATATGCCCACAAAAAGTTTGCTTATGGGGTTCTGCATGCATTCTAGGCATGCTTAGAGTCTTAAAAATTATTCATAAACTTTAAGACCCTAACCAAAATTAATCCATAATTAATTTTAATTAAATATGGTTACTAAAAACATATTAAAATAATTTTTCCCAACTCCTCATGTAGTGAAAGATATGAGCATCTGAAGAGGGGCTTGAACTTGGTGCCTTAGGCTTGAAAAGTTTTAATTTATCCTTGATAGTTAAAATGAAATTTTATCCTATTATTATTTGATTTAAAATTTTTTTATGGTACCTTTAACATCTCACTACAACTCTTAATTAAGTCATATTGCATTGATAGCGTCTAAATGCACCTTAATGTGATATAGGCCTTAAGATTAGCTTCTAGGCATAAAACTAATTTTTAGGGCTTGAGAAACTTATAATAAGACATGAGGGATTAAAATTTTTGTTTAAAATTCATTTAAATCCATTTTTACCTATTTTTTATGCTCAAGTTTCACTTTGTCTTCATGGTCTCTTAAGACTACTTGTGGGAATGATTGCCTGCCTACATGTTTTATCCCTTAAGGGTATGATTTGTATTGAAACTAGAGTGTGATAACCTATAAATACGTTTTTAGATAATTATAAAAATCCTATTAATCTTCCCAAACACTTTCATCAGGTTAAAAATCTCCACCAACCTGTAGACTTCAAAAATGTCTCCTAGCTCCAATGGTGCCTGCCACTAGACATGTGGGCGACTGTAAAAAACCATTAGATACTTACACTCTTATATATACCCAAAAAATATGTTATTAAGTTATAATTACTCATAAAGAACATGTAAACCAAGATTAATACTTGGATATTTCATATTGTAGCCTATAGGTACTTTTTTCTCAAAATTAGCTTAAGCTGCCTCATTGGTTTTCTTGGTTGAACATGCCCTCAAGGGAATTTGTCTTGAAAAATTGAATGTAACATACCTCAAGGAGCATAATATTATAGGAAAATTACCTTATATTTTCCTTCTAAATCCTCATATGGAGCCTAAAACCTCTGTCAATCCCTCAAACCTCTTAAAGCTTATTTGGTTTCATCCATAGCTCCCTGCTGATTGCAAGAGGTCTATGCTAAAATAGTGAGAATTTGAACCAATGATATAACCTTAAATATTAAATTAAAATATTTAATGAGTCATAAGTACCAATTTTAATAAATTTTGAGTCTTTATTCTACCTGTATATGCCTTAAAACTTCAACATCTCTCAAAATTGCCTTCTAACACTTACTATGTTTGTACTTGACTATATTTTCATGTTAAAGGACTATGATTTCATTTTTTAACCTTGTAATTGTTATGAATAATAGTTTATATGATTTTATTAATATATATAAGACCTTATTTCAATCATTCCAAGCTCTTACTAGTCATTTCTCATGCTATATGTTTAGCCAAAACACCATTTCTCATGCTAAGCTTCCAAAGCAATAGCCTATGCCAACACTACTATAGGTGGTGATTCAAGGAGATTTGAAATTTTTGGTATAATTTCATCATATTTTAGTTATTTGAGACCTCATAATGTACCTAAAATGTTCCACATATCTCCCTTTTTGGTATTCTACTCCTCAAAGATGTTTTATAGGCTCTAACACAGTCTAAATCTGTACATGCCTGTGTACTTGCTTTGATGAGTTGGTAGTATCTCTCATGATATTGGTAAGGGTTTTATGATTTCAATTAATTTTTTAAAACATTGGTGATTTGATGAGTGCATCTCCTTGAATTTATGTATATTGAAAGTACACCTTTAGGGTATGAATGAATCAATGCAATTAACCCTTAACATGACTATGTGTAAACATTCAAGGTTGATCATGTGGTGAAACTTGATTGGGATAAAATTATCATATTTGGACCCTAATATAATATTAATTTCTTTCATGAAACCTTCATATGATCACATAACTCGTCCATTGACTCTTATGCTCTCATCCTTTTCATGCTTGAAGTAAACTTATGTCTTTATGGCTGTAGGTGTCTTACAAAGGTGCATGGGTGTGTGCTGGTGCCATTTGAAGTTGACAACCCAAAATGAATCTTAAAACCATCCATGATTATTAAAACATGGAAAAAACATTATTGGTTCCAAATAATAAAACAACACCTCACAGTCCTAGTGACATAGTGTGCATTTATGCTTTAAGAACCTCCCTAATTATTATAGGTGTTGATTTTCATGATTGATCTTGACTATGGTAATTTGATTTTAAAATACAAGTTCAAACTATTGCCTCATTAAAACCTTTATTTCTTATGCATGATCTTAAAAATATGAAACTCTTTTATAGTCCCTTGCTCTTATTCCCTTCATGCTTGGATAGTTGGAATACCAATCCCATAATGGTTTTCTATATGGTGTCTTATTTGACCTTTGAGAACCTTTTAAATAAGAAATTTATCCTCTTATTAGTTTATAATCCTGAGTGATTTTTTAATTTAAATCCTTATGAAATATACAAACCACCATCATTCCATTCTCTAGTCCATTCCTCTGACTTTCTTCATTCACTAGCCACTCTACACATGCTCTTTACCTAGTTCAACATACCAAATCTCATTATAGGTTTCATGAGGAAAATATAACAACCTAGATGATATTTAATGATAATATTATATCTATTTTAACTCCTTTAATCCTTTCAATCTCATTCCACCATGCATTTTCACTCTTCACCCTCCTTAGAACCATCAAGCCCTTGTAGCCCTTTTTTGAGGTTTTCCTACTTGTTTGAAGATTATATCTACATTCATAAGTACCTAAGACAATTTTACACCACCCTCTATCTCCTTTCAACCCTCTATAAAGTTTCAAGGTCTGAATCCAAAATTAGAAGGTACTTCCTTTGTTAACATGCTTCTAATTAAGCCTCTTAAGCCCTATCACACCTATCGAGACCTTAAATCCATACTATACTATATGGTATCAAACCAAAACCCTATGATTCCCTTTATAAATGATGAAATATTCCTGATTAAAAGTTTTTGTGGTTTTTAAATAGTTGAAATAAGAGATATAGGTTTTTTTGGTTAAAAACCCTAGCTAGGCTAAATATGCAGGCCTTTAAAGGCTAAGAGCCTTCCAAAATATTTTTTTGAGTTTGGGGAGGTTTAAAGGGAAAAAATAACCATATATATGTCTATCTTTACCTCCCATATCTATCTAATTATGTTATATACCTTGAACAATCTTCATATGCCCAAAATTGAGCAAAACTGAGAACTCTGTACTCTCTTTACATGACAGTGTTAGAAAAAGCAAGGTTTAAACTCCACTTCTTTGGATCTAGATTATTTCAAACCAATTAAGACCTATATAAGGTATGTATCAACCTTCTCCATATTTCCAAACCATTTATAGACCTTATTAAATCCAAACTCTTTCTTATACTTCACACAATCTTCTCTTCCACTACTCTATCTTCATTGTTCATCTCCAAACCTTGAGCATAAGTCTACTATAGATAAAAACCAATTAATTTATTGGTTTTATATATTATCATTAATTTCACCCTAGTTAAAAACCCTTAATGAGTCGATTCCCTTGCATCAACAACCTTGAATCTACCTCAATTCCTACTATTATCGAAGCTAAAAAGATCGCTGTAGGTCATCATTTTTTACTGTGTTTAGGAGTTTAAGCTTGTTCTTGGACCTCAAATTAGTATCCTTCAGATTTTATGATGTATTAATTCATCATAAACCACCTCCTATCACCTTGAATAAACCTTTTTATCCACAAACTTACAATGTATAATGATCATATCTATCCCACCTAACATAACCTCATGATGACAAACTTAAAAGAGTTGGTTGTAGGTGCTCATGGGGGTCATTGATTATGTTGATAGAGAGAGAGAGAGAGAGAGAGAGAGAGAGAGAGAGAGAGAGAGAGAGAGAGAGAGAGAGAGAGAGAGAGAGAGAGAGAGAGAGAGAGAGAGAGAGAGAGATGCATAGTGGCCCCTTAGAAATTTAACCCACACATGAATGGGGTGTCATATGATCTCTATAATGTTTTTCACCATGTGTAGAAGTCTTCAAAGCATCTTAAATTTAGACAAGAACATGTACCACCTCCATGTGGCTTCAAAACTTGCTCCCCACTTCCATAAGTGAGTCTTCTCTTGATGAATACAACATACAAGACAACCATGTCTTCTCCTCCTCTAATCTAGGACACTCTGAAAGACAACTTAAAATTTTAAGAAGTGAAATACTTGACTTTCTTGCTTAATGTCCACTGTGCATCTTCATCCTTGGTTTTCTCCTTCATCTCATCCTCATCACCCAAGCCATCTCACCATTGATCATGTTGGATCCTACAACCAACATGCCATCTACACATATCAACAATCTCTAATAAACCTTGGCTCTCCATGAAAGTATTCCTATAACACATCAGCATGCTTTTTAGAACCCGTATAGTCTTTAATTGTATAAACCACCAACTCTTTGACTCATCCTCATAGTCTCCTAGATACTCCATCTCATCAAGAGACCACCATATAGTAATGATGCTTTCAAATTTTCTATTACCATAATGTTCTTGGTTATAATAGGTTATACACGTAGATTCAAAAATCATGTTAGAAGATATTTTTGGTTGATTATCATCAACACATATTTTTAGACAAGTGTATCAGGTACTTTAGTACAATTTTTATTCTTATAAATTGCTTGAAACAACTTCCTTTCACTTTATGGTTAATTGTCATATCATATCCCTTCCTAGTCATCTTTTCTTCATTATGCTCTCAGTTCTTGGGAGAACTACATTAGTATGAGGTCCACATGGACTATGTAGGCAACACTTGAATATATATGGTATCTCAGGGTAGCTCGGTCTCCATTATCATTATTATCACTAATCTTTAAATTTATTAAAGACAAATTCATTTAAGAGTATCACAAGAGTGAATACTAATCTTTTATTCTTCTTTATATTTATTATCATCATACTCCTTTAGCCATATTGTATTACACTCTCACCATTTTACAAACAACATTAGCTTATGCTCTCATTATTTTACGAGTAACCTTGTCTTAATTTCACTCTTATTATTACTTCTTCCTCTCTTTTTTGAGGGCCCATCCATGCCTTCCATCCCTACATGACCTCTAGAGGGGGAATTATGGGTCAATAATTATTTATTCATCCAATTTTTCAACTTCTTCTCAATGATTTTTTCACTCTTTGAAAAACCATTGCTTCATATAAATGTCTTATAATGCCTTCTCAAATAGGGGAAAATGTTCACATCCAATTTTCATCACTTCTACAATGAATTTTTTAGTCAGATTTTTTTTTTGTAATAACACATGAATCAATCCAAAAATCATTTAAATTCTTTAATTCATCTACAAATGTCATGTGTAACTTATGAAACATATTGGTGCATCCCTGATTGGGGAAATACACCGTAACCAACAATTAGTTTTGATTAATTCATCTTAAGTGAAATTGTAACTGTTCCAAAGATGTTTTGGATTTATTAGGTTAAACAGTTCATCAATTTTCAAAAGTCACTTCACCTTTCATTAAGTTAATTAAACTTTATTAATTATCCTAATCCTCCTCTAAATGGGAAATTCAATATCTTTTTAGATTTTTCTATTTTTCTTAATTCATTAATTGAATTATTCCTCTAGTTATGGCAAGTGGTCAAATGATAACATCATCATGACATAATTGACAAATATTAGGAATGATGACATCATCATAAAAATTATCAAGTACTAACAATGAATGTAAACAAATATCAGGATTAAGGAAAGCCATGCCTCTTTAATGTAAACTATTTTCAAAATATTTATGGCTATGAACCTCTAAATCAACTTAATTATAAACCACACATCTTGATTTGAATCCAATGGCCACAATTAATATATAAAATCTATAAATGGAAGGACACCATAGACCTTAATTAAGATTTTTTGTGCAAATAAATTCTATAGAAATCCAAAGAAAACTTTACCCATTTTCTTATAATTGGTCCATAAATCATTTTAGATAGTGCTTGGAAAGATGTTGATTGTCAGGAACCTCGAACAATAAACATGCTCCGATGCCTACTTAGTCAGGATCTTGCTCTACCAATAGAGCACATATGATTACTTCTTGTATTAAAAACTAAACACAGAATTTAACCAGAATCAATAAGTAACTAGAAATATGAAACAACACAGGAATTGAGAGACAATACACAATTGTATTAATAATCACTCAGAAGAATATACAATAAGGAAGATGCCACTTCTTCCTCCACCTCAAAGGTTCACCACACCTCAAGACCTTCTTCCCTCTCTCTCTCAGTCCCAACAATCAACTCAAATATAGAATTGATGTTCACCTCTCCAACTAGTTAGTAACACGCTGCCAGTACACCAAGTACACAACCATACTCCAAGTAGATCTCCTACTCTCTGCTACTACCTACAAATCACTAGACCTTACTCACCATGTAGATATCTCTACACCCCTGAAGAACCCTTGTCCTTGCCTCACCAAGTCCTTATGATTCTTCAACCAGTACCCCGGTGGATCAGCTCGTAGACCTTGCAGACCTTGCAACTCTCCCTGATCATACACTCTCAGCACCCCTTTGGAACTAGGAGGAGCTAATCTAGCTCTCTCTAAAAGCTCTATGGCTTTCTAGCACACTTTTACAATACAGCCCATGAGTCCATATATAGATCTCATGCTTACAATAATTAGACTAACCTAATTACAATAATTAGACACGTAACTCAAGACTAAGACTAGCCTTTAACATGCAAACAAACAGTCCAAAAATAGACTCTCTCGAATCAACATGCAAACTGCCTGTTCACGCATAGGCTACCGACATCGGCTCCTCAATGACCGATGTCAGCCAACTAGTAACCAACACTAGTTGCTTCCTCACTACCATCTGACTGACATCGATTGATCAGACCGATGCCGATTTCCCTGCAACTGATTCTGCAACTCCCCGCAATGCTGCATCCTCCATAACTTCTCCTGTTTGCATCCTAGTGAAGCTTTTAGCTCCACAACCTAACAATCTCCCACTTAGAGATAAAAAACTACACCTGTACCTATACCTGTAAACCATCTAAATTATTCCTTGGCTTGTATTCCTCTTCAAGATCCATCCTGAAGACCAACCACCACACAATTTGTGATGCCACACCTGTCATTCAAGTAACCTGCCACATTCAAACCTACATATCCATGTAGTGAAGAACTTGACCCTGCATAACAAGAATCCCTATTGCTAGTCCCAATGAACTACCCTCCAGTACTCCTTCCCCGAATTGGCTCCATACTTTCTGACAACTCCCACTGATTGGGAAAAACTTAGGTCTACACTAGACCTCATGTGATTTCAAACCCTGTTCCAAGCTAAGCTTAAACTATCTATCCCTTGGTGTGCTTTTTAATTCTGCATCCTGTGTAATGAACCTCACCAACACCTGATTCACATCAGCTCCCACTGGAGATAAAATCTCCATGTCTCTTATGCCAAAGAATTTCGCTGCTCCAAATTCTTCATGACACACCTCTGAACTAACCTTACCTTTAGCTCAGCAAAACCCTATATCTCTGAACCTGTAACTAGTATACCATTCACATACAATAACAAAATAATGTTGTAATCATTATCCACCTGGTAAGATAAACACAATAGTTACACTGACATTGACTGAAGCAATGCTTAGTCATCTACCGGTCAAACCTGTACCACTGTCCTGCAGCTTCCTCAAGACCATATACCTTGGCCTTCTGTCTCATGTGTCCATCCACTCTCTTCTCTAAAATGGGAATCCATTCCATCTCTCAGTGCTTTCTTCCAGCTGACAACTCTACCAAAAAATACCTATTTGGTTCTTCTCCAAGGACTCACACTCCTCATCCATGCCAAGCTCCCACTGTATCTGGATTCTACCTGCATTGCCTCTTCGCATCTTCCTAGTTCTTGACCATCAATAAGCAATATAAAGAAGGTGAACAATGAATATGAGGTTCACTTACCCTTTTTGACCTCGACATGAGTGTTTGAGACTTGTTGACAGCGTGCTGTCCGCCCAATATCGATTTCAGTGACCGATCTTGGCCATCTCACAGTCTGCTCCTGACCGATGTCAGTTTCTTGCATTGACCCTGACTGTCGATGTCATTTCCCTGGCCAACACCGGTATCCTTTCTGCCGATGTCAGTTCCTTCATGACTGACATCAATCTTCCTATTACCGATGTCAGTTACTGTCTGACCGAAATCGGTACCTGTGTTCATCTGTGAGTGATAACTTTTTACCCGTGAGATCTCTATGGATCAAAACCTTGTTCAAATCAACATAGCCCTGCTCAGAATAATTCAGTTCCCTCACTTGATCTCTGTCCATCATCTCCTCCATGAACACCAAGGCTTTCCAGTTCTTTAGCTTATCAAAAACATCTATCTTTTGCTTCAGAACATGCATTCCCCTCCTACATATGTAACCAAGCCTACAAAGCCACATCTCTGTAACAGAAGGTGAATCAATAATATAAGTAGATAGATAAAGGATACCTACTTTCTTACCACCATCTAATTCAAGTGCATCCACTATGAGAGTTACAGTGCATCTCCCACCACCCAAATTTCCTAAAGAAATTAGACTCATCTCCAAGACTGGTACCTGCATGACTTCCTTCAACCACTGTGTGTCATCTATCTGTAATTTCAGCTTCACTTCCCCTTCGTCAATAATCTGACAAGGCTCTCCAGCTCCTAAATAAATCTCTCCAAAGTCTCTAAAGACATACCCATGAAAAGATGCTCTATTTTGAACTGCATGGAAAGAGGCAAAAGAATCTGTGAACCAAGATTCCACTTTATCTAGAACATCCTGTACAACATCCCCTACAACATCTGCTCCTCCTTACTGATCTGCTACCAACCAACAATCTTTATTTACCTACTCTTTCTTTCCATCAATCAGACCATTCGTGCTATTCAATTTCTCCATTTGTAGCTTACTTTCTTCTGCCATTGCTATACTCCCACTCAATCAGAAACCCCTGTGAGTAACCTGTAATCAACAAACACTACCAGATCTGAAACCACCTGTTAGTCAACCTAACCAAAAGGTCTGATACCACTTGTCAGGAACCTAGAACAATAAACATGCTCTGATGCCTACTTAGTCAGGATCTTGCTCTACCAATAGAGCACATATGATTACTTCTTGTATTAGCAACTAAACACGGAATTTAACCAGAATCAATAAGTAACTAGAAATATGAAACAACACAGGAATTGAGAGATAATACATAATTGTATTAATAATCACTCAGAAGAATATACAATAAGGAAGATGCCACTTCTTCCTCCACCTCAAAGGTTTGCCACACCTCAAGACCTTCTTCCCTCTCTCTCTCGGTCCCAATAATCAACTCAAATATAGAATTGATGTTCACCTCTCTAACTAGTTAGTGACACATTGCCAATACACCAAGTACACAACCGTACTCCAAGTAGATCTCCTGCTCTCTGCTGCTACCTGAAAATCACTAGACCTTACTCACCATGTAGATATCTCTACACCCCTGAAGAACCCTTGTCCTTGCCTCACCAAGTCCTTATGATTCTTCAACCAGTACCCCAGTGGATCAGCTCCTAGACCTTGCAGACCTTGCAACTCTCCCTAATCATACACTTTCAGCACCCCTTTGGAACTAGGAGGAGCTAATCTAGCTCTCTCTAAAAGCTCTATGGATTTCTAGCACACTTTTACAATACAACCCATGAGTCCATATATAGATCTCATGCTTACAATAATTAGACTAACCTAATTACAATAATTAGACATGCAACTCAAGACTAAGACTAGCCTTCAACATGCAAACAAATAGTCCAAAAATAGACTCTCTCAGATCAACATGCGAACTGCCTGTTCACGCACAGGCTGCCGACGTCGGTTCCTCCATGACCGATGTTGGCCGACTGGTAACCGATGCTGGTTACTTCCTCACTGCCATCTGACTGACGTCGGTTGATCAGACCGATGTCGGTTTCCCTGCAACTAATTCTACAACTCCCCACAACTCTGCATCCTCCATAACTTCTCTTGTTTGCATCCTGGTGAAGCTTTTAGCTTCATAACCTAACATTGATGGCTTTCATACCATGATATTGTAGAAGAATTTGAGCTCTACATTTGGGCACAAACATGTATGTGTTCTAGATTTAAAGGAAACATCCAAATAGATGGTGAAATCTCTCATTTATGCTTTCCACTGTTAAGTTTTTTGCTTCAGGTCTTTCCCTTTCCAAGGAATCATGCTTGAGAAGTTGTGTTTTTTGAATCTATTTGATTTTGAAAATCTAACAAAGAAACTAACATGCCTTTTATTCATGGTTTATAGTAGGATGATTCCTACTTAGATGACAAGTTAGAATAGATAGAAAAACCATAAATCTCCACTAGAGTGAGTAATGTAATGTGTTTTAACCTTATTTCTATGTCTACATGGTTGCTTTCAATAAGGGCACACATCAACATAATGACCTATACCACCAAACTTATAACATTCTTGTTATTTTTTATGAGAACTGGAATATGAGGAATAGTTACTAGAGTAATCATGGGATTGATAAGAATGCTTATTATTATGTTGATGTTTATTTTTTGAGGACTCTACAAAATTATTCGAAGAATGTCTCAGAGAATGGTTCCAAGAATGTTTATGAAAATAATTTATTTACTCATTTCTCTTCTCTATTCTTTATTTCATTAATTTTGTTAAGTAAACATATTTTTTAGGCTTAGTTCTCTTATTCTTGGAAAAGTTTTGCTCATGTTTAGTAACTCACATATGGAATCAAATGTTGCATTATTGATTTTGTCACTAGTTGTAATATTTATATAAAATTTATATATGTTGAACTGAGTCTGTTCAAAATGATGGAGATAAAAACATCATCATCTATTTTCCCTCTTGTAGTACTATATTCCTATTTCAACTTTTTCATCCTTGAGATATATTCAAATACATTTTCATCTACATTAAGCTATTTATTTAACAACTATATTAGGAGTTGAGTTTTATTTTATGCATGTTGTTTATCATACAAATATTTAAGTGCTTTCCATGCTTTCCAAACATCAATTTTAATTTTTTTGATGTGAATAATTACTTGTGCAAAACATGAATATTTTAACAATGCTAGTGCACATTTATCACATTTTTAAAATTCAAACAATTTAACAACTTTGGTAGAAGGTGTGGGTTGATTTTTAACTAGTTCCCAAAGATCATTAAAAACTAGTGTATTTTCCATATTCATACTCCATTCCTTATATTTCTTGGGTGTTAAGTCTTTTTACTTCAGAGATGAGGCTTAAAATTTTAGCCACGATGACACATACACATCACAATAAAATAGATCAAGATTACTACTTTGGGGCTTTGCCTACCCTCTAGTAGATTTTTGATCAAATGCATTTTGCTTGTATCCTAAGACCTATTCGCATTTACAATCATTATTACATCCTTGTGTCTCCCTTTTACATATAACACACAACTTAAAATAAGAATATTACTTTAAAAATTCCATTTTAAAAAGAAAAATATGTAAAAGTGTCTTGTGGCAAAAAATATATTTGGGGTTTGAACTTTGAACCTCCCCTTTTTACCAAGTCTCTTATGAAATCTATTCAACCACTTACTCTACTAACATTTACAAGTCATGAAGTGAAATATTCTATTTAAATGATATTTTTATATGTTTCTAAAATAAATAAAAATTACTTGGACATTGAAAATGCATTCACCCATAATTTTTTTGATTGAATCAAATCAAAAATTGATGGCTAGACCCAATTTAATGTTGTAGAGTGATTGAAAAAATCAAATATTTTTTGAAATAGAGCTTTGTGAAATATTCTAATGCCTCTCTGTATATCTTAAAATTATACAATATCCATACAACAATCCTTCAATGCATTCAAGATGAAATTTTTTCCTACACAACAACATTCAATAGAATTTTGGGCCTTTTAAACTCATTATCTAATTGTAAAATGTTGTACAAGTCCATGCAAGTTGGTATTTTATGCCGAGTGGATGTAAAAGGCTATACAAGTAAGAATTTGTGTTGAGTTTTTGAGATTGGAGGATGTATAGATGCTCAAATACTGTGCATGACATATTTTATAATGAGTAGAAGGGTTTAATATAGTAAAACTAATTATTATTGATTGTAAAATTTAAAAAATAATTCTTGATTTCTTCAAAACTTTGTCAAAGATCCTCCTTTTTCCTTTACACATACATTTTATTTACTTGAGCCCACCTTCACATTCACCTTATTAAAAAATTGGATCTAATATGATTGATAGGATCAATAAATGTAGGTAAATTAAAGAATGCCAATATTAAATTTATAAAAAATAGGCTCAAGGGTAAAAATATTCATTAATTTTTATTTCAATGCTCCCAAACTTATATAAGCTTTTATGGGTGGTTTGTGTGTGGTACCAAACTAACTAACTACCATATTAACAATACTAAAATTTATTTACTACTAATACTATCACTATCAAAGGGGTGTACATGCCCCATATAATTAACACAAACAAAACATGTTTTGATCAATATCCTAATACCCTTTCACAATTTCCTTATTTAGTTTTAACCTTTAGGTTAAAAGTTATTCATTTACCTTAGCACCACAATAATATTCACATTTTTTTCCTATTTAAAGACTTACATGATTGCTATTTATTACAAGTTATATACAAACTTAGTTTTCCATGCATACCTTCTACTTTGGGCTAAATGTATTTAATATTGATGTATACGAAACTAGAGTTCATGTCATGCCTAGTGGAATTACTATCCATTCAAATCTAAACCCTTTTTATTTAAAAGTAATATATTATTTTCAAAGATATTATATACTTTCTAATCTTGTTAATTAAACATGAACCTTTTAAATATTATAGCTTACCCTTCAAGAGTTTTCATCTGTATCTTTTAACTTGGCTAGATTGGTCTTAATTACATTACCACATCATGTTATGTAGAGAACATCAAGAGTTAAAAATGGGTGTTTACAACCTCTAATAATGCCTATACAACTTGGTTTTCCAATTATACCATGAATAACTTTAATCTTAAAATAACAATGCCAGTCTTAGAATTGAAACTTGTTATTTAAAATCTTCTTATGCCTAAAATGCTTAGTTCCACATTTTACAAATAAGATATAGATTTTTATTACATATGTAGGATGATTTCTTACTCTTATCTAAGTTTCAGTGGGTGATAATATTTTACTCCTCTTATTCCATTTAGCACAACCTTAGTGGCTCTTAATATTGGTTTACACACCATCTCCATCGGCTCCCCTGACATCCATGTTTGTTGTGGCTACTTAATTGTTCTCTTTATTGTTATCTATTCTTTGTTCTCTTTGCTTTGCTATCAAATTATTAATGTGATATTTTTTTATGGGTGTGGTCATTTTTCGACCACTTTTTAGACTTGTCCTAAGATGTCTTTAACCTTGGTGTGATTATGCTTTTGGGTGTGACTTTTCTACCCAATTTTTTTATATGATTAGTGTTGTACCATATCTTGTTTGATTAATAAATAGGTGCTCTTCAATAAAAAAAATATTGGTTTACAACTTAACCATTCTTATCTTAGTAACTAGGGTTTACCATAGATCATTAAAAACTCACATAAAATGTTCGTATTCTTGACCATATATGTCTATATATCATATAAAAAGAATTAATCAATATGGTTTAACACAACATTTCAATGTAAAGTGGGTTTGAGAAGTTGATAAAAGCATTAGATTTCTTATAAGGATAAAACAGTTATATACACATTAAAAATTGTAATAAAGCTTAGGAATTTTTAATAAATCTTAGGTTTTTTAGAGTCGATATGTTGTTTAGGTGGACTTAGGATTTATTACTAGAGTTTTATACCCAAGGCCCACCTAAGTTACTATCAACATAGAAAATGCACACAAAACCTTCAAGGCCATTTCAAGTCTTAAATATCAAGTAATGGAAAATGCAAACTCAAGTTTTCATCCAACATATAGACCACTAAAATAATTGCATTACCTTATCAATTGTAATATATTACTTACCTTAGGATTTCCTTAACAAGTCTAATTTTTTTCTCAAAAACCTTCTTACCCAAGAACCCTTCATTTCTTCTTGCTTATTTTTCCTAATCTTTTTCCAGTCTTTATTATTTTGGTGTGTGTTAAAAATCAAGTATTATCAAATATATAGTTTGAACCCCATAGAATGAGATATAACCATAACTGCATGATCTTCATAGTTATTTTGCAACTTATAAACCATTCTCATAATGTATGCATGAATCCATTAAATCTAGGGGTAAATGATGGATTTGATGGAATCCACATAGGGAATCTAACATATATCACACTAATAAATATTCTCCCTCATTTCATCTACTATGTCTACCATAACTTCTAACAATGGAAAGACAAAAAAAAACTTTAACCTGTGTTCAACACAAGGCCATTAAAACCAACTGTCAAATGTAAAACATGGTTGTCCACTTAAAGATGCAAATGAAGCACTTGAACCATAATAAGATGCATATATCGAGAATATTTTAAAAAAAAGTCAAAATAAGGAAATGCATTTAGTTCAACATCTTATATAATATGCATCATAATTAATTATGTGACATTAGTCATCAAATAATATCATATAATAAGCATTGATGAGTATTAACAAACAATGAGACATTAAACATTGAAAAGCCACCATAAAACATTCCATTTGAATTTATATAGTAGTTTTTTCCTCATTTCACCATGTAATAATGTGTCACATAAATCAAAGTAAAATGTTTGTATTAAAAACATGCCATTTGAAATTTTACATTTTTTTCACCGTTGCACCAAGTAACAATGTTTCATATAAATCAAAGAAAAATGATTGTATTAATTAAATATGTAAAAGAGATTTAAAAAATAAATTAAAATGATATGCACTTTTTAGGGGTTTTCCTCACTATATAAAGTGAAAGTGAAAAAAATGTTATGTAATTTTTACCTTTTTAAACAACTAGAGTTTTGTAGAAAACATTTACCATAGCAAGGGCTCACAAAGATAATTTAACACAATGTGTTTGGAATGCATGAGGGTTACTAATTTTTCTATCAATGAATTGAGAACTGTATGTTATGTAATTTTTACCTTTTTTAACAACTAGAGTTTTGTAGAAAACATTTACCATGGGCTCAAAAAGAGAATTTACCACAATGTTTGGAATGCGTGAGGGTTACTATTATTTCGATCAATGAATTGAGAGTAATACATCACATTTTATATGATTTTTTTGAATTTTATATTTTTTATATTTTTGTGCAATTGTAGATATAAGAGAATGAGAAGTTTTTCCCAATTTTAATCTTATACTATCTTTGCAGGGTATATATTTTATTAGGAGGATGTATACAATTCTAGTTAGAGACAATATAATCTTAGTCAAATGTTACATGGTCCTTGTCATAGGACAACAAGTTATTTTTAAAACTTTAAGTTGTAGAATATCATACTAAAAACACTTTTTGTTAGAAAAAACTTTAATTTTATCTTGATTTAATATGATGTAGGTTATTATCAATGTGTAGGTTCCACATCATGATGTCATGCAAAAGACAATACAATCACTTGGGCTAGAGGATGTATATTGGGCACACGCTGATTGGAATGAAATTGGACATATGATATACCACCTAGCATGTGATTCAAATCTATTGTTCATTACTTTGATTAAGCATTTGAATAATAGAGTTATCATTGTAGGGAATGTATGACACATCTTTAAACTTCTATTCAAGGTGAGAACACCCAAGGGGGTAGACAAACATAGAGAACATAAGTATTACTTCAAGAGAGTTGGACTATCTATAGAGGAAGGGAATTAAATTCATGGTGATCCTATAAGGGGACACACCATGATTGTGAAAATATGTCCTTGTAATACTCAACTCCATCTAGTGGTCAACATAAGAGTCATGTGATGCTCATATGACCTATAACATATGGTACAAGAGATGGAGGAGAGGGGGACCATGCACTCATGGGGTCATATGCTCACTCAATAACATTCAAACCTATACTAATTTATGTATGATCCACAAGAGGGAAGGATTTTTATGAGAGAAATTTTATAGTGTTAAGCCTATGAGCACCTAAAATTGATTATATTCATAGGTCTATCCATTCCATGGGAGACAAAGAAACCAATAACACATAGATTGGGGATAGAGAGACTATAGAGATAGTGAGATTGTGATGTCCTAGACATGTGGACTATAGGTTCTCTCATGTAGGAGGATATCATGTGACAATGATATGAAGACTATTACATTGGGTTAATGATGTTATATATTTGATGTGGACTATGAGGACTAAATGGTACTTATGTTATTATAAAGACAACTATGAGTAGTTTCAGTATAAGCATGCATTGAGACAATTAAGATGTACACAATATGTGTCCCCAACCACTATCATATGGATTTAAACATGTATATTTTAATAGAGGAATGAGGAGCAAATGATACCCAATTTTTAGGAGTAGGTGCCGACTGATGTCGAGGAGGATGAGAGGCATCCATGCCATGGGTTAATGATGCAAGAGAAATAAATACATAAAAGACATAGTGGGACAAGTCTCTCCCAACACCACTATTACCACCTAAGGTTAAGGGAGACTTAGAGGATGCAGGGAGACACCACATGTGATGCATAAGAGATTAGATAGGGAGGCCCAAGTAACATGCACATAAGAGGAACCTATCATGGTTTATTTAACCTAAGAGACATGGGACATGCACTGATAGTGAAGAGATCTCAGTGAGTAAGTCAAACACTTTATTTTTATATTTAGAAGTGATGTTTTCATATTAATATTTTTTTTGATGCATAGTGACTATGAGCGATTGGACCTTCACCATCTTTGTCATAGTTTTTAGACTACCTGACACATATTGGGGGGAATTATAGGTGTGATCGGGTAAGATCACATTGAAGAAAGGATACATACCCCTCTTTTTGATCCATTAAACCAAGTATTTGTGGAATATCTTGAGATAAATAATAACATGGAGATGAAGTAGACAAATATCACATAAATCCGTACTAATCTAATGGCACTCTTAAAAGAGCAAGATGAACTCAAGGATGAAGCAAGGATATGCCTCCACTTTTTAGCAATGGGCTCACACATATTATGTTTACATAGTATACATCATTTTATTTACATTACATAAACACAATCACACAATTCTAGAAACGTTTACCTCAATATCTAAAATTAAAACTAGACACTATTATTATAATAGATTTTCATTCATTCCAACTACCTTTTTATCATACAAAATCTATTCAAACAAACTCCTTTGATTCATTTTTATTTGATGATACATAATTTTTTTCATAATCTCTATATATTCCTCACCATACCTTTTCAACCATACCTTTAAGCAACATATTCTAACACAAATCTTCATCATTTCATCATTATTATAAACTCTCTTATTTCCATGGATTTATAAAGAAATTTTGGCCATATAATTTTATATCTTAATAGATGTGAAGGGATACATCATGATGTTGTGGCTTTTGAGATTCTTTGAATCTACCTTTGTAACCCCTAAATGAATCCAAAAAAGAAGAAAAATTATAGTGATCTCATATTATGTTAGTGGGGAGATCTATTCACCATAGAGAGATATAGGCAAGATTGTCACCTCACTATTTAACCCATTTTTGTCTCTCAAAATGTTATTTTAGTAAATTTATTCACATGTTTTTTTTAAAGTGGTGATGCACATCATTTAAAAGGTGACATGGTTGAAATGGTGATGGAGAAGTGGATAGAAATATTTAGTTTTGATTTTTGATTTTTTTATTTCATTATGTTTGTTTGGATGACATCATCCCTTTTCATAATTAGTTAACTTTATGTAACATGTGGGCCTCAATAACTTGGGTTTAAATTTTTCAAAATTAATGTGATCTCCATTATTACCCTTCAGATCGAAATCTAGATGGAGAAAGTATAGTTAGAACTTTACCATTTACAGGAGCTATTAGATCACTGGGGTAATGCCCCTTGTGCTGTTAGTTAGGAACTGCTCAAACATACTTCTTTTTAGGGACATGGTGGTGGAGCCAAGCATTCTCAATCTCAAAGACATTTGTCTTGGAGTTGGAGGAACTCCTCTCATCACTCTCACTGGCCATCTCCTAGGTGTGGGACAACTTATTTTCTAGGTGGATCATCTCGTCATGATAGTGGTAGTAGAGGAGGCTAGGTGGCTCCCAACACGACAAGTTTCTGTGTCTAATGCTTGCCATTTCTCCACCTTGATAGAATTATGAGCAACCAAGAAAAAAAAACTCCTTGAGAGTAATAGAATGATGGGTGGGAGCCTCTTACCTTAGATGAGGACCCCCCAGTTGACAGGGGGTGGGGAGGGAAGCCTCAGGACCCTCCACCACCTCTGCCACTTGCTACCATGTTCACTACTGCTACTTAAGGACTTGTTTGTTTATTTGTACCTTTTCCTTTTTTGGTTGTTAGTGCACACGTGTTATAATTTCTAGCCAGTATGGCCTTTTATTTACTTTTACTGCTTTCTCAGGGCTTCTATAGCCTGGTGTGTTTTTGGGGTGTGACTTTTCCACCCATTTTTTTGTATAACTAGCTATATTTTATTTTGTAAAGTTTTTTTTATAATAAAGTGTGCTTTTCAATAGAAAATTTGAAAAATATTTTAATTTTTATATTTAAAAAAAAATTCCAACATTATATATAAAAAATCACATCAAGTCATATCTTAATAATTAATAGTTTATATAGAAGTTATTAATTATAAAATTTGATAATAAAATACGTATATTTATGAATATTCATATCAAATATTTAATTTTGAAATTAATTATTTAATCTAAAGACATTAAATTTATTTGGCATTCATATGAAACAACTTATCTTGAGGCTTCTTTTAATGAAAATTATAAAATATTTTATTTGTTCATTAGTTAATACTTGTTACTTAGTTAATAGGTAAATTATGTTGTTAATTATCAAATTTGATAATAAAATAGATACATTTATAAATCTTCATATCACCTCTTTAAATTTTAAAATTAATTATTTTGTCTATATTATTATATAAAATAATTTTAAAAAATAAAGATAATATTGATTTTTTGTAGATATGAATAAAAATGCTTTTGAAACTAGAGCTATGAATTAGACATGAGGGTTTTGAATTGAGGTATCCCAACCTAAAACAAGAGTAAGAGTTCACTAGATGAATTGAAATAGAGCACACAAACACTAAAAAACAACAATAGAAGAAGGGACATAAAGGAAAAATAAAAGGCTTTGAAAGGCTCCCTAAACCTGAACACAAGAAATAAAAATCCTAGCTAACTTGTCAAAAACAAATAGAAGAGACACTAAGAATCTGGTAAACAAAATAGTTTAGACTGGTTACAACTCCAAACTTCTACAAATCTTCCATAATTTTTTTTTGAGTCATCAACAAAGAGACCTTTCAAACAAGAAAAAATAGTCAGATAACCAGATTGGGGTTCTTCCCTGGTGGTTTCTTGATGTTAAATTCATCTTATTTTAGGGTTATTTACATGCCTTTTGCAACTTATTTTAAAGTTTCTTTGGTTCTCTTAGTTTTTACTAGAGGTATACCATAGTTATTAGTCTCTTCAACAACCTCAGGTTTCTTCACTCTATTTCTGGTTAGCCTATAATTAAAAGGTGATGTTGAAGGTGTGCTATTGAATTCTAGTATGGGCGAAGATTTCCTTGGTTATTCACCATCTGATTCTTCAACATTTGTGTCCTTCCTCTGGGATAAAATCTCCACTAAAGGTGATATTACTAGGGAGAATGGTTCCCTTTCTAGACCTTTTTTGTTGCCTAAGGGGGCCTGAGAGGTAATTTTTAGGATCCTTTCTTGCTTCTATATTTTAACACCTTCTTTAGAGATGGATTTAGCTATGACTGGATCTTTGACCATCTCAATTATGGATTTATCTTTCTCCTTAGTTCTTTGTTTCATTATCAAGGTAGGTAACTACCTTGTGACCAAACTTGTGACAAGTAGGGTATGTCTCTATTGCTATTTCATACACTATTTCTTGGGACCAAGTTTTGTACCTTGATTGTAAATTTATATTTCTTAGGAGGGTATTTTTTGAGGAGATATATATACAAAATATGGTTGCTAAAATCCTTCATTTTGACTTGGTAATAAGATCTAGATTAATCAGTTAGCCTACAAATTTGGCCACACCAAAAATGATTTCTTCCTTCCAAAATTCTATAGGGAGGCTAATTAGGTTAACACACATAGGAGTTTCAAAGAAAACATCTCCATTCAGATTTATTCTTGGTTTCCACTTTCTTACGTAGAGATTCAATTTCCCAAGAAACCATGGGCTCTAAATTAGAAACTTGGTGCAATCTTCCAAGATGGAGAAGGTGACAAGGAAAAATTCTTTTGACATGGTCGTAATCTCCATATGCCCTTTGGGATTTTGGTTTTGGTTGGCCCATTCCCTCAATGAGTCAATATTTGACATGTTTCTTTGAAATTTGCCTACTAGAGATAAATCTAACTTCCCATTAGCTCTATGAAGAGGAGAATTAGGTATTTTGAGGCATACCTTATTGTTAATGAACACAGAGTCTAATGCTGAGGTGGAAACTTTTTAAAACTATTACCTTTTACCAATTAGTCTTTTTGCCTACGATCTCCTGTCAAGTTAATGAGTGTCTTTGCTTTTGTCCTCCAAGTTTTTGATAAGTGCACATGTGGATTCCATAAGATGTATTATTTCTTAAGGTGAAATTTGGCTATTCATGGTCCCCGTATGGATAGGATTTGATGGGACATCAATGATTTGGTGTTGCATAGGAATTTCCTACCTAGGCTCTAAATTCAAACTTCCCCCATTCAAACCATTGGTTTCTCTCATTTCCTTCCCAATTAATATTGAATAGTTATATAATTTCATATTAAATGATTATAAATTTAACGTCTCAATTCATTAATGGTTATATAATGTCTCTTAATTGCAATCCATTTATCCATACTACACTACTTAGATTTGATTAAACCTATTGAGTATATCAATTTTCATTCATTAATTTAGAAAAAATGATAATTAATTTACATTATCACTTAAGTGATACATATTAAACAATAAAATAACTTTTAAGAAAATAAAACAATTAAGTGATAACCAATGTAGTTAGAAAAAGAAATAAAAAGTGTGAGTTCCCAAATAACCATAGGCAAGAAAAGGTAAAACAAAAGAATAATGGATAGGGCTCACAAAAATTCTAAGTGTTTACCTTTTATTACATGACCTCTCAATATAAATAAAATTTACTTTTTCACCTTGCTTCTCTCATATCATAGCTTGATTTTTTTTCTTCATTTTTCCCAAAGGGAATGGATTTTTCAAATATATGGAATAGTGTTTGTGCCCATATGCTATGAATGGGTACCATGTTTATGTTTTGTGTAACATAAAAAATAACCCCTAACTATAACACAACCTTATACATCTCACTCCTTGGGATAACTTCCTCACCAAAGGTTATACCTAACAATGAATGATTAATTCCATCAAGGAGTGAACATATTTATCAACAAGGTGTCACTATATAGGAAAAGTAGTAGATTTTCTAGTGTTTAAAAAATTTGGATATTAATTTCAAACTTAATAAACTTGACAATGCTATAGCAAATCTTGTTCCCAATTATGGCACCCAATTTAATATGTAATGGTGTAGGGTGGACTGAACTTAAAATTATATATTTTAAGTTCTTAACTTGTAATAGTGTTTACTCATAAAATTATATTTTTAATAAAATTAAAAATGATATAATAATGTTAGTTAGGTTTTAACTTGTAAAAGTGTCCCTTCATAAAATTATACTTTTAATTAAAATTAATATGGTATAATAATGTTGGTCACATTTTTTGTAAATAGAAAAAATTCTAAAGTGACAGTCAAATGGACATATAATTTAAGGTTGGAATTAAAATTGAACACACTCACTCCATTACATCCCATCACCATCCCTCAGGATGCCATTGTAAAATGCCTCTTGGTGTAAAAAATAAGAATAGAGAAGTTATTAAAATTTGTAAATATTGAAATCCTCAATGAAAATGATGGTTTGGAGCTTAGTGATTCATTTAAACCAATTATTTACTTACTCAAATAATATAATAATTATAATTAACTAATTAATGTTCTAGTTAATTAATATCTTTATGTTTATAATAGGCAATAATTAATGCAATTTAAACATTAAACATTTGATGCTACAATTTATGATCTTTAATTTAAATTATAAACTAGGATATTTATATAAGGAACCTTATATATTTTCTCATATCATTCATCTTTATGATTAATCATAATTTGTGGTTCAAAACATTGATTCTCCAATCACTCTTTACATCCATAATTTATAGTTTAAAATGTTGACTCTCCAATCACTCTTCACATCCCAAAATCACATCCCATTATATATTCTTCACCTCTTGGTCCCACTATTTAGACCGTACACTATGGTTTTGACAATATATTTATAATAAAATGTATGATCTAGAAAATTATTCTTCAACTCCCTTTTGGCCAGTTAAAACTCCTTTTACCTCTTTCTAGTTTCTAGTCATTGGATGTCAACAAACATGCTAATATTGTGGTATTTGAATTCAAATTCGAATATAAATATATAAGTGTTTTAGGTCATTTGTAATAAGAATTATAATTTATTATTTAACAAACATTTATTGTGGAGTAATTTTGGTGCATATTTTGAAGTTATGTCCTTTATACAATTTACCATTTTTGGATATCTTTGTTTCTCACTTAAGGCATGATAAATCAATGACAACCCATTGAGTCCAAAACCATGAATTTGAATTTATTTTATTAATGTAACCAAACCCTATAAGTAATCATATATTGCATATACATAAGAGTTGTAGCAATATTTGAGGGTGGGAAAACAAAAGACAAAGTCATGTGAACAAAATATGAAAGTCAGATTTTAATTTTGCTTGGAACAAAGGGTATGATCTAGACATCAATCTCTGATTGCCTTAATTATTTTTGGTTTGGAGTCCTCTTAACCTTGGTTGTGTGTTTCTAAGTTAAGATTTAAGAAATAAGTATTTTACAACATTGTACATACAATTATGTCACTTTTATCCTTAGTGATTTAGTTTATTATTGTTGCATTTATTAATTAAGCATCATTGTTTTATTATACATGTATTGTGATAGTTAATTAAATTAATGAATCATTTACTTGAACACATTTTGGTGAATAGCATTTTCCTATATTGCCTAGGGTTAAATGTTGCATCATATTGTGTTGGATCTCAATTCCTTTATATTTCCTAGAGTTAATTTTATTGATTACCTTTATATCTAAATTATTAGCCCTATTTCATACTTATTATGATAGATCTCAAACCTTAGGTTACTCAAAATTTTAAAATTTACCCAAAACCGAGTGATATTATATGATGTTTTTGTTTGTGTTTGGTTTATGACACTAAAATTACATAGATCTAAAATTTAAATTAGAACAAGTACTAGATTAAGTAAGAAAGGTCTCCATATTGTCTAAAAGCCTCTTTCTAGAGCTTAATTAGGCTTAAAAAATAAAATGAATTTCAATGATGTGTTTAATGATTCTAAAATCATTATTTTTTTAGTCAAAGATGTGAATGTGAATGATGTGTTTAGTGATGATGATATGGATCAATAAAAATATTTGAATTCCCAAGCACTAGTCATGACAACCAACCATCCACACCCCAACATGTCTCATTAGAGCCTACAAATCTTTAATTTAGGATTTGTTTTCCTGACAACCATCAAGAGGTCACTATAATAATGAATGCTTTAAAATATGATGTTGTTTTGGTTTATTCATTTCTCATTCATCTCAATATATTCCCATCTCTTATCCAAATTATTCTCACATTCCTCTTCTCAAATTATTTCAAATCCTTTTAAAAATATTCTAAATTCTTCCCAAAATCCTCTTATTAATTCTCATGTTTTCAGAAAATCTTCTTCAAATTCCTCTAAAAATATTTCAATTCTTTCACAAAATCTTATAAATTCTTCTTAAAACCCTCATATTTTTTCCCTAACTTTATAAACATCCTTTAAAATTACATTAAACTCTTCTGAAAACCCTCCATCCACTTCTCAAAAATCTCTACATCCTCTAATTTATTCTCAAATGTCTCAAAATCCTTATCAAAATGAATTAATGTCTTCTTAAATTCTTTAAAATTCACTAATATATTCTCATATTGTTCAAAATTATTTCATGTTGCACAATAATTCAATTCTTTAACACAAAGATAATTTTTCTCATCAATAGTTGCATACCTCTTTACCTACAACATCTATCACTACTTATGCTACCCCTCAACTTATATCCTCCACTTCACATCTAAAAATGGCTACAACTATGCATATCTTTTTGTGTCATGCAAAATCAAATCAAAACAATTTCTTTAGGGATATTTTTTTAAAACCAAAAGGTTAGTTCAAATGGCATTCTTATAAATCGTTTGGCTTATGATTTTTTCTAACATGATCTTCCAAATACTTTTTTTTGTTCCTATAATTTAATTATTTAATTGAAAAGGCCATATACCACATCATATTAGGTTATTTCATTCTTATTTTTTATAATTTTATTGGCATGATAAGTTACACCAAATTATTTCCTAGATGCCTAAAATGTTATGATTTTGATTGGGCTTATGCCTTCTTAAGTAGACTAATTCATTACCTTATTAATTTTATGGATGATTTCTTAGTTCCTTTTAAAATTATTTTATATATAATTTAAATTAATATGTGAATTAACCTTAATTCTGATAAATTAAATAGATTAAAGTAGAATGTTGTGAATGAATTTTCAATAAACAAAATGAAATTAAAAGACTGAATTTGATAAAGTAAAATAAATTAAAATAATATGAAATATGAAATGAAAAACTTAGTTGTTTCTATTTGATATCTAACTATGTGAAGCTAATAAAAGACTGAAACTGACAAACAATGGCTGAATTTTCAAGTACTCATAAACTGAAACTATAGCTGAAGAAGGACAAGATCATCCAACTTATAACATGATCAACTATTGCTATAATCCCTTATTATTTTATATTATATTTTGCTAAAAATTAGGAACCTAGGTCATGATCATTTATGATAGCTTAAATAAGGTGTGAATGTAGTGCTTTGACATTCATAAGTGTGTCGAAGACCTATAAATAACTTATCTAAAGTTGAAACCCTAATAGGGCTTGCAATGTTTAAAAACATAAAAGTAAAAAAAAGGGGATTATAATGGGTTGAGATGACCAAAATAACCTCTGTGATGACTTAACATTACATATGTACCTAATACTTTAAATATAGAATTAAATACTACTTAGTTATTTTATTTAGAGTGTTTTGTGCAATTATGTGACTTTGAATATGTGAATGCATCTAGAGATGGCTTGAATACTTGATCATGATTTTATTTGGATTGTATAAAAAATATTTGGACTTGGATCAAGACTAAATTAAATGATTAAAATTAGAATTAGGACGAATAAGTAAACTTTGATTAATATATAGTAGTATAAGTATGGATGTGTATTGAAATTGCTAAGTTGTTAAAATGAGTGACTTGAGTGTGCCTTTATAACAATCCAAAAAGGAAAATAATCAAACTTAATATCATAAAAGTATAGACCAAACTATAAGTGAGGGGATAAATTTAAAAATATGACCATTATAGGTGTTAATAAAATAAACGTCCCATAGGGGATAAAAATGTTTGCCACTATTGTCCCCTATTGGACATTTTTATTAGGGAAACATGTGGTTTTTATGTCTAAACTTGTTTGTACAGATGCTTAATATATTTTTAGTAGTTATAATTTTTTTTAGGTAGGTGATATATAATAATTTATAAAATAAGTAGGTCCATATAGGTTATTCGGATAGGGTGAGGTGGAAAAATATGTCCAAATTAATTACTCAAATCAATTAAATTGAAATAGGAATGAAACTAATATAATCAAGTATTCATGACCAAATTTATGTGTCTACATTTATACCCCATTTATTCTAGACATGAAATTACTAGAGTAAGTATAAATAGTTATTTAGTGTGTATAACACACTTTTTCTTTGGGATAAGCTTCAAACCATGCAAGGTGTTTCAGGGGAAACTTGAAGTGATGTAAAAATATTTAATGATCATATGTGAAATTGAGATTTTAAATTTAACTTGAATTTGAAAATAAAAATTAAGGAGTATACTTGTATGTGTGAAACCAATGTTTATTTCATGAATTTTCTTGGAGATGATGCTTCCTTAAATCACTAGAGAGTTGGTTCTTCCCATGAAGCACTTATAGAAGGTTGGTTCCTTAGCTAAACTAATGGAGAATTTGAGGATGATCAAGCCCTAAATTAAATTTTTAATTGTATATAAATTGAAACCCATTGAGGGATGCATAAAAATCAATTTATTATATTGTTATTTGTAAGCCTAAGACATGAATTAAGTTGAAATTAATAATGGATTTGTTAGACATAATGTTAGAGGGTATTAAACCTCTAAGTTATGCATTATACACTTAACTAAATCAACCATTGCATATGGCTTGTAGATTCAATTAAAAATTTGTTCTTGAATGCATGATCAAAAGAGAATGGATAAAATCCATGCTTGTACCATGTTCAATGATAGAAAATAATATTGAAAATTATGGCATGAATATCTATCTTGCCCCCATTTATAAATGTAGAATATATAATTGTATCTAGATGCAAATTGTAACTTATATTTGAACATGCATGCACCTATATCATGCATTAAAAATATATACAAATTTTTAATTTATTCTTGTATTATGAATGCATATGCATGTCATATGCCCCCATAATCTATGATAATTATTGAATTTTTGACCATTTTGAACATTTGAAACCATATTTTGTATTAAAAATTGATTTTGTTTTGTGAAGGATTATCTCATATATGAAAATCCCATTGAAATGCCTCCATTTTGAGGTGAAATAATTAATCCTAAAATTCACTCATGTCAAAATAAAAATTAACTATATCATGTGTAGTAATATATAATTAATGAATAATGTAGCATATGCAAAAAATGTGTCAAAATAGTAAGATTTTTACTATTTGAATTATGTATATAGAATATGAAGCAAGGTATATAGTAATGTGTCAATGAAACTCATAATAATATGATGTAGAGTCAGTATCCTATGCATTATTTAGTGCATGATATGAATTTTTCACTCATCAAACTTAACGAGCTCAATAAACATATAAACACAACAAGAATAATGTAAAATAATAAGGCTAAGGATTGCATACAAAGGATTTTCAAATGCCCTAAAGTATAAATTTGCACATACAAGGCCAAGGGCCACATAAAAAGTACATGAATAAGGCCAAAATAAAGGGTCATGTTCAAAATTTTCACACAACAAAGAACCCAGGGCCAATAAGTAATGAACATGTTCAAATGTTGTACATACCAAATAAGATATCATAAATATGTTCAAGAAATTTCACACAAGGGACAAGTACCACACATAATATAAAAAAAAGATCTAATATATTATGTACAATTAATATCATCAATGGAGCATAAAATTAGAAATGTATTCTAATCCATGTATATATAATGTGCTCATATCCTAGAAAATAACATAGCCATGTACATAATGTGAGATAGAGATATTATCAAGACATTTGTAAAAATTGTATAGTCAATAGTATAGGTTCATGGAATTATAAAATCTATAGATATTTTCCCTATGGATAATATGCCTTTAGTTTAGCAAGGCTACTAGGTAGAGGGAAGTCCAACATCTTAGTCCATGTGAGACCTGTATGTCCTGCACAACACTCATGAATATGAATGAAATGAAAGTGTGATAGAAAATTAATATGATATCTACTAATCATGAGATAAAAACCATATTCCAATGATGTAAACTAAATTTACAATCATGTTCAAGTCTTAATTTTGTATTTTTAAAATATTTTGTAATTTTGTAATATTTGATTTTTAATACTTTTGGAATTTTATAGAACAATAGATAGTAATTATAATCAAAGGTTCAAAAATAGAATAAAATAGATAGATTTGAATAGTCCATGACATGTGTCAATGTGAAGTATTCACTAAAAATGATGGCATGTCCATATGTGAGCAAGATGCCCTCACTGTATATGTGAGTTGTAACTTTGAAAATCATGTAGGAAATTGAATAAGTATGTGGAAGACTAATTGTACATCCTCATGTAATGAAATGTACACTTTTTGAAGTATGTAGAATGTATGAGAAATATAGCACAAGAAAAGAAAGATTTTACATGAATAAAATACTATTTTGCATACTTGAATTGAATGAAATATCTAAAAATTGGCAATATTAAAGCTCTATGTGTTGTGTTTTTGATTTTTAGGTGATAATTTATAAATGATAGGATGATCAACTGAGGAATTTAATGGAAGTAGATTATGTAGCTTACTATTCAATTATGTCATTGATAGAAAATTCAATATTATTATTGCATACTTCGAAAACAAAGAGATAAATGGCAAAATATGGTGGAATAGATCAATGTTTTGGATTGTTCAGATCTGAGAAGATGACAAGGAGGAACTAGAAGGCTAAAAAGTCATCAAGAGATAAGGGATAAAAATAATTGATCAAATTGATCACATGTGCAAATAATAAAATAACATGATACAATAGTCAAGAAGCCATGTACAATCAGTTTGTTTTTGATTTTTTAAATTATTTAATTTTTTTAATAATATTTAAAGATTCAAAAAGCTAACCAATGATCCCATAAATATGTGAATTTAAATAATTTATGATAACTGGTAAATGAATTAATTTTTTTGAATGAAATGTGATAGATTTACATGTATCAAAATAAAAAAATGTGTCATTTATTATAAGAAAGCTATCTAGATCACTACTCATGTAATATTGTGTAGGAGTAGATATAGGAAATGTAGAATGATGTGGAATGCAATGAGAAATAGTAGGATATTGTGTCACATGTTGTGTCTTTTAATGAATATATTGATGTGTATCTATCACCAATTTATGAGATATTATACATGCAATGGTTCTTGTTGAGAATTAGAGACCTTTTATAATATACTTGATTTTACATTGGTTGTTTTTGAGCTTTTTTCATTTTTTAATAAATTGGTTATAAATAAATATTTTTCTTAAGTTCAATAACTGTAAATGTGCTTTGTTCTTGCATAGATGTATCAATGAATTTTAATAAATTTGTTCTTGAATTAGATTGTATAGGGTTCTCATATTTGATTCTTGAAATTATAGTAACTTGATTATAATGAATGTACTTTAGGAATATATGTACTATAAAAGGTACGACACATATATTTTGTACACAAGGGCATCTTAATATCATGTCAAAACCCTATTTTTTGGTATAACTATAAAATGAGTAGATAGTGTAGTATGTCCCACTTGAAGAGGCAACATAATGTTTCCCAAAGTGGTTTGATGTTTCCCATTGAATACCTCGAAACTTTTGGATGTTGCTTATATGTCATGCTATGTGTAACTAAATAAATGCATTAATGTTATTGTGTATGCATTATCACCAAATACATTATCAAATAGCACCATATGAATGGGTTGTTGATAAATATAAGATTGTATACTTAAACCATGAAAATTATAATCATCATCCACTATCTCACTATCATCAAAAGTAATCATAGGATGTGGTGGATTAGTTTGAAAAATTGTACCAATAATTCCATCTACTAGATGATCATATGACTCAATGTCAATATATATTGTGAAAAACTATTAAATTATCCTTACTGGTATTTTGGTTTGGAAAGGGATCACTGAAAATATTCAACATAGCATTTTCATTCTTCTGAGGATTAATTTCATATGTAGGAGTACCTAGCTCAATAACATTATTTTCAATGTGATCTTTCATAAGGTGATTGAGATTGAAACATCTATTAGTATACTGACCATTACATCTATGATAATCACAATATGTATTGTTATCAAAATACTTGCCTTGAGGTTTGCTTATGTAAAGTTAAAATGGTGGAGGCATGGTAATTATTGACCCAATTTTGCCCCTCAGGCAAAATTTTGGTCATCTCCTACACCTGCTTTATAGGCCAGTCATTTCGGGTTGCAAGGTCCACTTTTAGGTTTCGACAGTTTCCATTTCAGAGCATTGGTTCATCGGCCTAGTTCGTTGGCATTCACGGTTGCGAAAGACAGAATCTCCGAACGTTCACGCAAGGAGAGAAGAAGAGAAAAAATGGAGCATTTCAACACTTAGGCAAAAAAGAGGGTAGAAAAAATGCAGAGGGCGGCAAAATCACCACCCACTATAAGGGTGGGTAAAATGAGCTCACCTACAGACATGCAGAGGGCGGAAAATTCACCGCCCACAACACGAAAGGCCGTCGACATCGGCCGATGTCGGCAATATTGCCGTCGTCAGCACCTTATAGTAACCGACATCGGCAGAACTGTCGACGTCAGCAGCACAATGTCAGGCGCAAAAGTTGTAAAACCCCACCCAAGGGCGGTGAAATGAAAAAGCTCACCAGGGTGGTGAAATGGAAAAGCCCACCCATGGCAGCGAATTGTAAAACCCCGCCCAAGGGCGGTGAAATAGAAAACCCCGCCCCATGGCGGGGAAGGGGAAATTGCTGCCCAGAGTACAATACTGTCGACGTCGGCAGCTTACACAGACTGACGTCGGCAACACTGCCGCCGTCGACATCTTATCGGCCGACATCGGCAAGAATCCTACATGAAGTCCATGCAAAGGGTGGCAAAATCGCCACCCACTACAGAGGGTGGCAAAATTCACTTGCATTGCACGAGAAAAAGCCCACCCAGACATCAGAGGAGAAGACCAACATGCAAAACGAGGCAACAAGCATGGTCTTGGTAGACTTGTGATGTCATAAATAGTGTTTTTCATGCTTTCCAATGAAACTTCTCTTGGCTCTTCTGCTATAAATACACAGACTTAGCCATTTATCATCATCTTCCTGACTTTTGTAAGGAGCACTGCTCTCCAAATTTTCCACCTGAATCAATAAAAGATAGTTTTTACTTCTATTTGGATGGATCTTTCAGTGTATGCATTGAATGTTAATCTGTGTCCAGTCATTGTCTCTTGATGCTCTCACAGGTTCAACACCAACAAACTTGTGATCTACGAAGCGCCACTGTCTGCTGCTGCCAGGAGTAGAGTTCTGTTTCAGAGGTATAGAACAGGTGAGGTCACTTACAGTGTGTGTTTCTCACAACCTTGGTGAGTCCTTGTTTCTTGTGCTTTCCATAAGAACCTCCCTGTCATCCCAGAGACTTGGTCTTTTCTGCCAGATCTGAGTGTATGTATGTTTTTGACTGATCCTGAGAGTGGATGTGGGAAGGTCATCTATTTTTGGTGTATCACCTCTTTTAGAGTAGGCTGTTTGTTTTCATGCTTTTCTCTCTCCCTTTTCACCCCCTAGTATATACCTATATACCTATATTTTGCGTTACCTGAAACAAACAAGATACATCAGAGGGAACTAACCCATATCTAGAGACTCTCCTCTCCTGCTTCGCCGTCCCACAAGCGAGAGAGGAGTTTCCATGTTGCGGGGAGAGGGTAGGAATCCGTGTTCCTGCCGCTGGGTGCACTTTCCAATGTCAACTGTTTTGGCACGCCTAGTGGGACCCTAAGTTTTTAACGCAGTAAAGTTTCAGGGCTGATGCTGGTCCTATTACAACAATCAAGTTTCTTCAGCATCTGCGACTCTGAAGTAAATCTACTGGTTAAGCAGCTTGGTGCCATCAGAAATCATCCACTTCTTGTATGTATACTTATTTTGCACAAAATCATGGTTTTTGTTCTCCTTCATATAATTTGGATCAGACTCAAAATATTTATGGAATCCCCTCAAGTAGCTCTCCTAGTTGCCCTGCAACTATAAGGGAGGTGGCATTAGAATTTGAGAAGTAGACAATAGAAATCGACAAGTTGGAAGAGCAGTACAAGTATCAACAGGAGCTGATGTATAAAGAGGAGTGCTTGTCTAGGCAAACACAAACCTTGCAGTCCATAAAGGAGGAGGTAAGAAAATGGAGAAATCCATCTATTCAAGGCAACCAGCCTTGCGTACCCCCTCATAACCTAAAGAAAACCCCCTCTTTTGCACCAAATCCATTTTATCAAATTGCACTTGCTCACTCCAACTCATCAAATACCGCTGCTCCCAATCCCGTACGCCTGGCCTTCCAACACCAAAGGGCATCAGAGCAACCTCCCATGGAGATCAATCTTTTCAACTCCTCAGATTAGGAATCTTCCGTTGAGAAAAATACCACCAGCTAGCACGTCCCTCTTCTAAAGGCTCCTCCAACGCACCAACAGTGTTTTCCTTGCATTCCTCAGCCTCCCCAAGTTTTCCAGCATGATGTGAAAATTCCAAGTTGGAGGAAGGAATGCCAGGACCCAGCTCAGAGCTTTGAAGAGGATCATGCTAGCCACCTTCAAGAAAGACTCTTCCAGGAAAACCTAGCCAGACAAATTGAAGACTTAGAGGCTAGGATGAAGCTACTCTTTGAAAGGGAGTTAATTTTTTCAGACCTTGCGGAAGAGCCTCAGGTCCTTGTGGAAAACAAAGTTGCTACCTGTTTACAGGAGCAAGATTCAAATTTAGGGGTCCTGAATTGGGGAAAGACAGTGGAATCATGGGGCAGCAAAGAAGAAGAAAAGAAAGGTTTTTCTCAAAACCTTGAAGAAGCTGGAGCTGTGCCTGCCTATGATGATGCTGGCAGCCTCTAGAAAAATATTTTTCAAGAAAATTTGAGTAGGAGAATTGCAGAGTTGGAGTCTAAAGAGAATTTCCTCAGCCAATGTGTGGTGGACGGTTCAGACCAAATAGCACATTCCATTTCTGAACACACCCCACTTACACATTTCCAAGAGAGTTATCAGGCTGTTCCTGATATAGATGAAGTACTGATTAAGTGGAGGGAGGAGAATCATCCGATTCTAGCTCAAGGGCTGCCCCCTCTCCCACGTGTTTTTTCCACTTCGTCCTTTCTCGAGGAAGACCCTATTTTGAAAGAGGTAGGTGAGGAACAAAAGATCCAATCTGCAGTCCTTCAAGAGGTTGTCATGAGCAACAATGAAGAAGAAATCATCATTGATACTCCTTGCAAAGACCTTATCAGCAGCAGAGAAGATGCAGGCCTTGTGTATATGCAGATGTTCCAGCAATTCGAAGAGGAACAAATGCATGGTAAGCTCTCTCCTCCTCTGTTTGATGAACTTCCTTGCTGTATTAATGAGGATGACTACATGGAAGAACCTGAGAAAGAGGAAGATCAAGAGAATATTTTTGAAAATCTAGAGAGCCTGATCAGCAAAGAGGAAAAGGAAAAGTTCGTCTTTTTGGAGGAATGCCTTGAAGAACTGAGATTTAAACAAGAAATTGAAGTCTTGTGGGACGAACAATCATTTTGTAATCCCCTTTTATACATCACCATAGTCAACTTTCTTCAAGAAGGCCACGAAGAAGCAGAGGATGAGTCTGACAGAGTTTTCAAAGAGATAGAAAGAAACAAGTCAGACCATGATACATTGCAGAAGAATTGTGCAGATCAGAAGGCCTACGGTGATAAACTGGCAGCAATTGATTTCTTGGTGAGGGGCACCAATTTGAAGGACCAGTATCCAACAAGCCTCCCAAAACAATCAGAGTTCATATATATTGGAGGCATGTTTGATTTTGATCCCCTCAGTTTCCAGCCAACTCAGGTGACAGGTAGGAAGAGCAAGTCGCCAACCCTCTTCTTCATCCAGCTACTTGCCTACCATGATAAGTCTCTTCACCAGGAAGGAGACTTAAGAAAATTTTCTTTCGATCCAGGAGGGATGCGAGCATTCCTGGCTAGTTGTACATAATAGTTTGCTTTCAGTTGTTTCCCTATTTTCCCTAAGTGTAGTTTGCACAGTTAGTTGTTTTTAGTCTTGTGTGTTTCCCTTCACAGTGGGGGGTAAATTCTATATTTTGATTCTGGAATCTTCAAAGCTGTTGTGAACTCGCTTCAAAGTCACCATCTGACTCTGCACCCAATGGATATGCAAGGCAACTGGGTTTTAAGCATAACAGGCACGCTTCCCCCGTGAGTCACCAATTTATTGACCCAATTTTGCCCCTCAGGCAAAATTCTGGTCATCTCCTACACCTACTTTATAGGCCAGTCATTTCGGGTTGCAAGGTCCACTTTCAGGTTTTGACAGTTTCCGTTTTAGAGCATTGGTTCATCGGCCTAGTTCGTTGGCGTTCACGGTGGTGAAAGACAGAATCTCTGAACGTTCACGCAAGGAGAGAAGAAGAGAAAAAATGGAGCATTTCAACACTTAGGCAAAAAAGAGGGCAGAAAAAATGTAGAGGGCAGAAAAATTGCCACCCACTATAAGGGCAGGTAAAATGAGCTCACCTACAGACATGCAGAGGGAAGCAAATTCGCTGCCCACAACACGAAAGGCCATCGACATCGGCTGACGTCGGCAATATTGCCATCGTCGGCACCTTACAGTAACCGATGTCGGTAGAACCACCGACATCGGCAGTGCAACGGCAGGCGCAAAAGTTGTAAAACCCCACCCAAGGGCAGTGAAATGAAAAATCCCGCCTAGGGCGGCAAAATGGAAAAGCCCGCCCATGGCGGCGAATTATAAAACCCCGCCCAAGGGCAGTGAAATAGAAAACCCTGCCCCATGGCGGGGAAGGGGAAATTGCATCCCGGAGTACAATACTGCCGAGGTCGGCAAGAATCCTACATGAAGTCCATGCAAAGGGCGGAAAAATCGCCGCCCACTACAGAGGGCGGCAAAATTCACTTGCAGTGCATGAGAAAAAGCCCACCCAGACGCCAGAGGAGAAGACCAACACGCAAAACGAGGCAATAAGCATGGTCTTGGTAGACTTGTGATGTAATCAATAGTGTTTTTCATGCTTTCTGATGAAACTTCTCTTGGCTCTTCTGCTATAAATACACAGACTTAGCCATTTATCATCATCTTCCTGACTTTTGTAAGGAGCACTGCTCTCCAAATTTTCCACCTGAATCAATAAAAGACAGTTTTTACCTCTATTTGGATGGATCTTTCAGTGTATGCATTGAATGTTAATCTGTGTCCAGTCATTGTCTCTTGATGCTCTCATAGGTTCAACACCAGCAAACCTGTGATCTACGAAGCGCCACTATCTACTGCTGCCAGGAGTAGAGTTCTGTTTCAGAGGTATAGAACAGGTGAGGTCACTTACAGTGTGTGTTTCTCAGCACCTTGGTGAGTCCTTGTTTCTTGTGCTTTCCATAAGAACCTCCCTGTCATCCCAGAGACCTGGTCTTTTTTGCCAGATCTGAGTGTATGTATGTTTTTGACTGATCTTGAGAGTGGATGTGGGAAGGTCATCTATTTTTGGTGTATCACCTCTTTTAGAGTAGGCTGTTTATTTTCATGCTTTTCTCTCTCCTTTTTCACCCCCCCAATATATACCTATATACATATATTTTGCGTTACCTAAAACAAACAAGATACATTAGAGGGAACTAGCCCATATCTAGAGACTCTCCTCTCCTGCTTCGCCGTCCCATAGGCGAGAGAGGAGTTTCCATGTTGCAGGGAGAGGGCAGGAATCCGTGTTCCTGCCGTTGGGTGCACTTTCTAGCATCAACAGTAATACCATTGCATTTAAGTAAATTTTATAGTAATTTATGAGTGGTAGCATTAATATAGAGAATTTTATCGATTTTGATAAGATAATCTTGTTATTAGTTTAATATATAACATTAATTGTAAAAGTAGATGTAGATGTAGCTATATCCTTGAGCTTGTTCAAACAAATAAGCTTGAATTATCTTTATCTTATTGTATGAAAAAGTTACTCAAATGATTTGAATTTATTGAAAATTTTTTATTGATGCAAAGGTGTAAAATGATTTAACCTTTAAGGGATTATCAAATGTAAAGCCTAGGTTGTTAAAGGGTCTGATTACAATAAATAAGGGGAGAGATATGAAATAAATATAACTACTAATTTTTGCAAGAATTGACCCACTTTTATATTTATAAAAATAGTAATGAATGACACAAATAAGTACTTATTTATAAACTGACAGGGATGGATGATTTGGAGGTTAAAAATTGGCACAAAAATTGATCAGGGTGTTGTGAATAGGATCCATGTGTCATAAATCCTCCTAGATATTAGCATAGTACTTTGGATAGTAGTGCACCATGTTAGTGTATTACTTTCAAGACTAGTGTCCTTGTGTAGGGATTGATGTGAACTGTTAGGAGTAGTTATGTCTGAGTTTGGCAGGCTTGTTACTTTGTCAATGAAACCTACTTCGCTCTTTATGACCTATTTTGGATTGAATTTTTAGCAAACCCTAGATCTCCGCATTGTTAGGGAATTTGAGTGGCACAAGTATCAAAAGTGTGATGTTATCTAGGTAGGTTAGACATCCTCAAAACCCCGTTGTGTTGAGAGTTGCATACATACCAATACTCTAAGAAGGGGTCAAGACTGATGTAGTTCTCCCACCTAAGTGTTTGGTGCAAGTGAAAGTGAAAGATAGTATGACTATTTAATTGAGTGATTTGAATGAGTATTGATATTATAAATACATTTAATATAAGCTTAGGATGGTTATAGATTATTATATGCATAATTAGGGCATAATAGGGATTAATAACCTTGATTTTGCACAGCTTGTTTTAAGTTTATTTGTGTATTTTGAATCAAATTTTCATATAGAGGATAAAGGGATAAAATTCATGTATTTATACTAATTTTTTGATTGTGAAGAGTGTGAAATAGGTCTAGGCTGACCATAGGCATCTTAGGAATAAAAATATATCTATTGGGGTTGAAATTTGGCAAAGGACACTAATGCAATCCCTTGGTCACTTGTGCAGGGTGCTAGTGTCTAAAGAGCTATGCTAGTGTCCAGGTCATAGAACTTGGAGCATTGGGGTATTGGATCCCTATGGGAAGGTTTGGGACTGAATTTAGGATGTCTAGGGATGAGTGATACCCACACAAAGGTTGGATAAGGATTGAAAGAGGCCCTAAGATAGGTTCAGGGCTAAACTAGGGATGGGTGGTCTCAAGTGACACTCATTGCACTCAAGTAACATTTTATATGACTACATTTGCCCCACCTTTATTTTATAAATGCAACAAATTGAAATTAATAGGATAAAGGAAAAATAAGCTTACCTAGGCTTACCTAAGAGCTGAAGCCCTTGAATCTAGGTCTGAGTATGCAAAGTGTGTTCCATTGTGTATCTTGCAAATGAAACATGGATGAATCAATCCTTAAGTAATATAAAAAGTAAATACAAAACTAAGTAAAGGTATAAGAGAGAGATTAAAGGAATGAATACACCTCACTAGGTATGTGAACTAATGAAAAAAATTGGTGACATCATTTGTGTGTGTCACTAGTGATCAAATCGGTGAATAAATTGGACTGAGCTAATGGTTTAATAAATCCCTATGTGTGGGTGGATCAAGAACTCAATCCAATTTTTAATCCATAATTTCCCACCCATGCTTAATGGATCATATGGTATGAATAACCTAGATTAGATTGATGGCTTGTCCAATCCTCCTATGTAGGTGGCTCAAGAAATCAAGTAGGCTATGACTTCATCATTACCTACCCATTTTTAGTAGATGCATATATGAATGAAAGTATATGATGTAACTGAAATGTGTAGGATGGATCTAGGGCCACTCAAAAAATCTAAAATGTAAAACAACCAAGGGGCCTCTTGGGCACTTGGGAATGTAGCTTAAGAACTATGTGTAAATGCTAACCACTATAGATGGAATAAGGCATCAATATAGTGTAAAAATCGGTACAAAAGGTGTCTAAAGTATACAACATGGAGTTGTCATTCCATCTAAGATGAGCTGGTGAACAACTGATCATGTGGAAATAATGTGCTATGTACATGCCCCTAATTTGAATATCTATGCATATAGATTTTAGACTATGTTGTACCAATTTATATCTATGTAAATATGAAACTAAAATGGGAGTGTTAATGCCATGCATGATGCCCCCAATATGAGCAAACCTAGTATGGTTTTGTGTAAAATTAAGAATAAACTGATCAAATCTAATAACCTATGATTAAAACTATGTTAATCTGGACTGTAACTATTATGTTCTTCTATCAAATCTAGATTTTTCTATTTATAGGGAAATTGGATAGTAGCACAATTCTTTGGATAGTAGTGCATTGTGCTAGTGTCCTTTATACAATGCTCGTGTCCTCTATATTGTTTTATACCAAATTGACTCTGATATCTGTCTGACTATTTTTTTTTATGTTTTCTTGATTCTAAACTTTGTAATTTTATGTCTACATGTTAAAAACTATACTTTGAGTGCACTCAGATGGCCTGCTCTTTGTGACAAACCCATATGAATTCCCCCTCTTTTGAGGAGAGTTATTGTACATGTGAAGTAAATATCCTCAAAATAAAAGCTCTAGAAGATGTGTGTTACATTGAAAACATATGATATATACATAATAAACCAATATAATGTGTATATATTACATCAAAAAGTAATATAATCTAAGCATAAGATGGTAATATATGATGTATGTTAGATCTAGAATTAACAAGATTGTTAAGATAGATATATCAATGTAAGCATGTATATGAACTATATAAGCTAAGTAACTACCTAGGGATGGGAAATTATGCCCATCAAGGCACCCAAGGAGGAAGGGGAGATGCATGAAGTCCTTCATGGGATCTAAAAATGGGTGTGCAAGTAATAAACAAAATATAAGTGTCATGGTCATGATGTATAAAGTAAAGAATACATACAAACACATGTGGCACACAAAGTAGGCCAAAGGGCCATAATACAAGGGACATAGGCACATGTCACTAAATATAAGAAATTAATACATAAAAATACATGTTTAAATGTCCACATGGAAGGACATGTTCAAATGTCCATGTTGACCAATTTGACCCCCAAGTCAAAAGGCTCAACCCCTATAGTTTGAAACTTTTTCATATGGATCTCTTAGATTTTAGATGGTCACATAGGTCTTCAAGTGGTTAATTAATCCTTGTTTAGAATTGATTAAGGTTTGGTCTCTTCATGAATTTTTATAGTCTTCAAAGGATATTCATGTGCTAATGTTTATTATTCATGTGTGTTCAAGGTCAGATCCTTGTGACGAGTCACTTTATTATTTTTAGTCATCTCTTCAAGGTTATATAGTCATGCATTAGTATTAAACCATGTTTGTCATGCATCCCAAGGTCTTTAAATCACTTTCTAATCCAATTTGAATATTGATACATACTTTTCAAAAGGAAAAAAAATAAAATAGAACTTAAAACATGCATGGTGTTAGAAGGTGGTCAGAGGATGGTTAGAGTCAGAGAAACTTGTAGTCAAATGTCTAAAGATAGAGAATCATGTAAAAGAAAGCAAGTTTAAGTCACTTGTACAACCATTAGGATCCATATTTAGGTTAAAATGTGTATAATAGTGTCTCTTCAACTTATCCACATGTAAAATGAGCTTACATAGGTGTGTAAAGGTCAAAAAATGCATAAAAATAGTCAGAAGCCTAGTCGAGCTCTTCATAATCTTAGGAAGGCCAAAAGTTTATGCTTGTTTCATGAACATGTAGAGGAGTTGGGTCAAATTTTACTAGGAATAGGAGGGACCCCTCATGGGATTAATATTCATGAACATATTTTAGGGTTTAATGGATTGAGCTGTTTGAACCATCGCTAACAAGATAAGTAGTCAAATTCACATCGTAAACCCCACAGGTTCATATTTTAAATCCATTTCATGTAGTTTAGATCTTGTTGTATCATGAAGAGGACTATAGGATGTCTATACAGGTATAAACAACTATTTAAAATTTGTTTTCAATAGGTTGGTACATGTGGACATCAAGTACTTCAAGAAGAGCTTTCATATGAGATATGCCATAGGTTTACATTATGAAGTTTTGAAAGAATTGAAATTTTTAATGGATATAGGTATGGTTGAATATTTTACACCATATTATCATATAATTAAATATTATCCAACATTAATGTTTATTCTGTACTAGTCCTCCAAGTGGCATCTGTGTTCCCATGCTTCAAGATCATGCTTTGAAGCTACCTGCATAAGCGTAGTTTATGAGGGTTTAATCCTACAATGTCAAAGGTTTATTAGAGTTTTTAAATCAAAATATAAGTGAGGAGGAAATGTATAAGTTATATTAGTCTCAAATATATCAATCCAATCACCATTCAAGGCCTAATACATGAAAAATGTAGACCTATAGGGCTATAAACCTATAGGCCTATATTTTATGGGAGATTATTTTGAAATATCCATCAAGATTGGGTTTTGGAGGCATAAAAAATGAGGTAAATATAGTTTATATATTCTTAGATAATTATAATACTAGTGGATAAGGTGTGGTCTTAAGACCTAATGTCAAGACACCCAAACAGACCTACAGGCAGAGCAAAGGAGTATACATGTATGGTCAACAAAGGAAAGTGATAATAAGTTTAAAAAAGGATAATTTGAATGTGAATGGGACTTCATGAAGTTAAAATTTATCAAATTTTCAATATCCTAGTTAATAATGGTATATTTCAAAGTTTAATATTCAAAACTCTCACCTAATCACCACCTACAACCATGTACTAAACAAACATGAAAGAGAAAGGGTATGCAAGTGAGGATGTAGGGTATTGGAAAGGTTATAAAAGTTAAAAATAATATAAATAAGTTATAAATACTATAAAAAATGTATTTTAAATCCTTAACGATTTGTATTGATGTCTTAAAAACTCCAAAATGTCAATAAACCCCAAATGACTTCCTATAAGTTTTCTTGGATAACTACAGTTGGTTTGCAAACTTGAAAATCAGATGTAATGCATGAAAGTGGGGTTGGATTGTAAATGAATAATAAAATTAATAGGATTAATGGAAATCAAATAAAAAAATAAAATAATAATTAAAGAAAGTGATTAAAATAGACTCACTTTAACCCTATATTCACAAAGTCATTTGGCTCCTATGGTCCTACCTTGTCCAGTGAAGAAGTCTACTTGGTTTGAAATAAAGGAAGTATATAGGAAGAATTATATCACATGGGAGTGATTATATGATGTTATTATTATCATACATGATCTATAAGGTAAATAAAAATGGTACAAATGTTGATAGGTCTGTTTAGGCCTAGTAAGCTTAAGAGTACACACATAGGCCTATGTGTACAGTTGTGAGAAAAGTGGCATGTTAGGGGTAAAATGAGAGTATAATGAAATTAAGGAGTGTATAATGATAACATATATCCTACAAGGGCATCCATAAGTATATCAAGATAATAAAAGTGGTAATTTGGCCTATAAACCTCCCCAAACCCTTCTACGTGCATGATTATAGTTCAAGACTAATTTTCTCTTGATCAATGTGACCCTGAACTTATGCATGGGGTATAATGGTTTTCATGAATGGTGAATGGGTCTCCATACTCCAACATTTTTTCATTGGTTATTGGTTTATATGCCTAACCTTTATGAATAATGATTAAGACTATAAACCACTACCTAATATCATAGTAGAGACCTGAAGAGCACTTTCTCAAGCTCAGATCTATACAAAAAAGTTGCATGGGAACCTTACCACCTATGGGTAGTTGAGGAAACTTATGCACTTGAATTTTGTGGTATTGTTTCAGGAGTTAAGTCCCTAGGGTTTATGAATAATCATTAAGAACCTCAATTACTCTAAACCGTCCTAAAATCCTAATAAAAACTTGATGAGAGAGATTGGATTCTAAGGTGCCTAAAATGAGTTGTATTTCTCTTGAAACCACCTAAACATTATTGAACACTCCACGGAGATCCTCACCATGACACTTGGTTGTCCTTTCACCTATATGGGCATAATAAATGCCATGTTTTTTTAAATATTTGATATCAAAACAAGGTTGTTGACTGAGAGGATGATTTGGGTTGTATTATACCTCTTAAAACCCAAAAATATATACATGTAACCCTGAAAGTGATCCTATAGGTTTGATTGTTGAAGGCAATGTGAAAGAGCCTTTTAAAAGCCTAGGTCTTTTGGCCATTTCATGGTTCACCTATCTACATAAGGTCTCAAAAGCCCAAATTTGGCATGGAGCATGGTTATAGGCTAGGGTAAGTGAATCAAACACTTAATATAAGTTTCACATGTGTGGGAAGTATCTCAAGCAAATTACCAGTTTCTAAGCCTAGAGGCCTAATTAAGGCCTAATTAGGGAGAGATATCAGATGAATAAGTACACTTCCACTCAAATTTTGGTCATTAAATTTGGCATGTAGATATAAAATCATACTGAGTACTCAAAAATACCCTTATTTTTCCAATATCATTTATACATTATTCTACACAAGGAGATTTACATGTTTTCAGGGTTATAAGGAATTGGGAGAAAGTGAGAGATTAAGGTGCAAAATGAGGTTTTACTGAGTGTTTAATGGATCCAAATGAGTTTTTTCAAGTCTAATATGACTGAGATAATAATTATATGGATAGAGAGTGAAATCATGAAGATGAAATAAATATTTGACTCTTACTAGCAAGAAAAGGCATAGTAGATAAATGGGCTTCAAGACACCTACAGAGTTGTGTGATTATTGCCACTGAAATGTTAGTATTAGGGAGTTTTAAAATGAATTCTAGGTGTCAAATAAGAATTCTAAAGGTATTTCATGGTGAGATAATTATAAATAAACCCATTTATCACTCTTCACATGGCAAGATGGGTAGTTTTAAATGAATAATGAACCATTGGAATTTCCTATGCCAACTCCCTTGAAATTGATGATCAAAAAATGCAACACATGTCAAATGGGAGTTTATAGGACTAATATAAAAATAATTTATTGTTTTTAACTATATATTTAATGAGAAAAACTTGTCAATTTCTCTTTTCCATTCCTCTTCTCTCTCTCTTCCTCATTATCTATATATGTTACCTCTTTTGGCATTGTAAGGGGATCCACATGTTGGTATGGTGAAGCCCTACTAAATTTAACATTGAATTGACTTTGTAATGAAGATTAAAAATTATTTTGGTCTTATCAAGTCTTACGTCAAGTGTATGAATTATTATTGTTGTTGAATGACAAGTGATAGTTTCCTTCCTTGCATTCATCTATCTCTTCCATGCTTTGTGTGAGAAATCTACTTTCTAACAGGTCATATGATGTGTAGCTAGCTACCTTATGTGATTTTAAGTGTAATGAGGATTATTATTTCTCATTATTAGGCCTATTATTCATTTTCCTTGAATGATACATTGCATTCTACCTTCATATTGAAACACTTTTGTTAGGAGAACCTTAGGTTTCGCGATCAACTTTATAGTTGCTTTCCATAGTGCAGGTTCAAGCAAGTTATGGAGTTTATCTTGGTGCATCACCTCCATTGGATTAGTTTAAATCTCTTTTTATTATTTTTAATTTAAATTAAGTATGTTAGTGATTATTTTTAGGTGTTGTGCATGGGATCTAACTCATAATCCATAGATTCACCTCTTAGGATTGTTACCCATAATATATGAGGCATTTCAATGTTATTCCAAATTTGAGGAGGATAGAGTGTCCCTCCTTAGGATGAAAATTTAGGTGATAAAATTACACATACATAATTAATAAATCACACATAAGGACATTGGCACATGTCTAAAGCATACATATAATGAAAGGAATTGGTATAGAGTCATATAATAACAACATATTCAAATGCCCCCAAATAGATCTAGAAGCAAAGAGACATAATAAAATATAAACTATGAATGTTAGAAATAAAAACATTTAGGAACATGTGATAAGAATCTTTATAAGAGGAAAGATTACATAAACTAGGTCTATAGTAGTATTGTCGATAAAATCAATGTAGTTTAGAATGATATAACATGGTAAAGTGGAACTTGTGTATAGGATGCCCCCAATGGGTGAATGTATCAATGTTGAATATGTATATCTATGTATGTGCCCCCAATGGGTGTAAGCAACATATCTAGATCTATGTAGAGGACTTGAGTCTAGTAAGAATTTATGAACACTCAAAGAGAACAAGTGAAACATGTATGTAAGATAAAACTGACTAAACTAGCATAGATAACATATGTAGTATCTAGAAAGTATAAAGAATGTAAACATGGATATTGAAACAATATAAATTTTATGTTTTTGAAAAATATTTTAATGCTTTTGTATGTTGGAGATATTATATTATTATTATTATTATTATTATTATTATTATTTGAGTAAATAAGCTATGTACAAGCAACCATGAGAATTAAACTATATAAAAGGATCAAGGTAAGAGGAGAGACACTACTAACTAATGGGTCTCACAAGAGATTCACAATCAACATGTTTTGTATTAAATATAAGGATAATGATCATGCATACTATGTGATGAGGTATCTAGGATCCTATAATCAGATGTACTAAGTGATCTATAATTGAAACTACCTATGGAGTAGGGTTATGGGTATATGAAGCTGACTGAGCTAGATTATGAAATGTGGTGCATCTAGGAACCCATCAAGTAGAATAAACTATAAATGGTGTATATTCTCTTTATTTTAACATTGATATATGTGGTGGTGGAGAGAGAGGCCCTCTAGAATCCAAAACATGTCTTTAATGTAGGGTTCTCTCTAATAAATGTCTCTATGGGAGAGTATGCATATGTGGTACTATTATAGGTGTATAACTCACTTGCACTAGTGACACAAATAATATCAAAGGTATGCTAATAAAATCTATGCCTGAAATTATAATTGGTGACTACTATATAAGTATGGAATAGGTAAAGGATACTGATATAGAAGGCCTTCAACTATAACCACCTGATTATAATATATATACTTGAGACATATTTATACGATGGATGGAATGGCTCGAAGCTTATATATCCAAGGATTACCAAACAACATATAAAATGTGATGGCATTAGGTAGCACTATGAATATAGTGACATATGTGTGGGCCCAACTAGTAATGGTATTACTATCTGTATCATGGAGCTCTGAACATGGAAACTGAAACCAAGAATAACTATATCTATCTAAGAAATGTCCTAATATAAATAACCCAAGTGATGGATAAGTGTGATAGTACACATGTTAAAACTCCATTTTCAACCATAACACTTTGAATAGTATGATGATTAATGTTGGCTTGTAAAAAGAGTGCATATAAATCTGAGTCATTGTCAACTATCTCCTACTCTGATAAAGTGATGAGAGGTCTAATTGGCACTATAGTATGACACACATTAATGATATTATTTAGAGGGTGTGTTTCAATTATACATGTATGATATAGGATGATTGTGGTGGATGTGCCTAATAAGTATAGTGAACACTTAAAGTGCTTGCTATCTCAATAGTCATCTGCTTTAGAAATGGATCTAAAAATATTTTCAATGCTTTTGCTTCCATTGGTTGTGGTCTACAAACCTCTATAAGAGTGCTGATATCAATGATATTAGCTTCTATCAAAAATTGTATCATATGTCACAAGCTAGTGCATCTATTTTTAGTATGGCCTAGTGCCATGTGATAGTCACATAATTCATTGGAATCATAGTTCCTTGAAAGAGGCATATTTGTATCAACCTCTTTGATGAGAGGGAGAGATATGACATTACATTCCAAGAGCTAATGTATAACCCATGATGGTGACTAAGGAAGAGTCATAAAATGTCTCCTTGGAGGAGTTGATTAAATCATGTGAGGAGGTGGCTTTGAAGCTGCATTAACTATCATTTTTGAATAATTAATTTTCTCACTAGGTTTCACCTTGTATGGAGGATTATTATAACTATTAGTAGTTGAATCTAGTCCATCTGTGTACTTTAGTTTACCCATGGAGAGAAGCTTCACTTCTTGTTATTTAACTGTATGGAAAAGATATATGAAATATGGAAACTTATTGAATAGGATAGCTTAATGAAATGATGGTAATAAACTCTACTTGAATATGTATTGGAGTTGTCTATCTATCATGGGGCTAGTCATCTTATCTAATATAGTTTTGTAACACAAGACATATTTACCTATTGGCTCTTTGGATTTTTGTTTGATTTATGCCACTTAAGAAAAGGAAACCTTATCACTTTTTTTTATTGAAAAGTGTTCCATAAACATATCTACCAATGGATTGAATGTTGTGATAGATTGATTAGGAAGATCACATAACCATTGTAATGCATAGTCCTTTAAACAATGAGGGAACAACTTAGTGAAGATCTAATAATTGGACACGTAGTCTAAACATGTTACATGGAAATCTCATAGATGGTACTATGGGTCACCCTTACCATCATAGAAGGTAAGATTGGCTATTACAAATCCAGATGATCAAGGAGTTACAACTATATGTTGTGCCAAAGGTGTATGTAAATGAACATGAGAATCCAAGGCATGAGATTGTCTAGTGGCACCCTGTTGAAGATGTAACACCTTGGACTACATATCATAGATCTCATGCATAAGGTATTTTACATATGGAGAGGAGTAACTATCCATAAGAGGTGTTTCCATTGTTTAAGGTTGATGAGTTAGAATAGGTTACAATATCTGAGTTACCCCCATAGTAAGTATAATAATATTGGCATTTGAGGGGTCAAAATATTAACCATTATTGGATTTATGAATATCTTCATGGAAAATATGGATAAGGTCATCTTGCATATTTGAATTTTTAGAAATGAAATCTTACAATTGTCTCTTATCAGTCTCATTGAAGCTAGTATTGAGTCGTGCCATTGTAGGTTTGAAAGTAGGAAAAAAAATGTTGTATATTTTAAACCTTTTAATAAATTTAATCTATTCAAGATTTCTAAAATAAAATAATAGTTTAGATCTAAGATTTTGGAATTAATTTTTGAACATATAAAATAGAAGGATACAAATCCTAATAGCATAGGGGCTAGGGTTTGGTTAGTATTTGAAGTATGTCAAGTTGACCAAATTATTTAACTTTAAAGGGATTATGGAATGTAAACCCTGTATTGTTAAAGGGTCTAAGTATAGTAAATCAGGGGAGAGATATGAAATAAATAAAACCATTAATTTTTGTAATAATTGACTTAATTTGATATAATTAAAAATAATAATGAATGACACAAATAAGTGCTTAGCTGGAAATTAACTTAGATAGATGATTTAGAGGCTAAAAACTGGCACCTAAACTAATCAAGGTGTCATGAACATGATCTAAGTGTTAATAAATCCTCTTAGATAGTGTAGTACCTTGGATAGTAGCACACCACACTAGTGTCCTACTTTTAGTGCTAGTGTTCCTATGCAGGGACTAATGTGAAATTCTAGGAGTAAATATGTCTATGTATGATAAGCCTATTCTTATGCAAATGAAACTTGATTCACTATCTATGACCTATTTTGGACTGATTTGTGAGCAAACCCTATATTTTATTTATTGTTAGGGCATTTGAGTGGCACAAGTACAAAAAGTGTGATGTTAGCTAGGTAGACTAGACATCCTCAACACCCCACTATGTTGAGAGTTGCCTACATACCAATACTTTGAGGAGGGATCAACCCTAATGTAGTTCTCCCAACTAAGTGCTAGTGCAAGTGTAAGTGAATGCTAGTATGAGTATCAAATTGAGTGCTTTGAATGAGAATTGAGACTGGAAATCTATGTATTTTGAACTTAAGATGGATTTAGATGACTATGTGCATAATTTTGGAAGAATAGGGATTAATAATCTTGAGTATACATAACTTATTCTAAGCTTGTTTGTGTATTTTGCATTTGATTGTCATCTAGTGGATAAAGGGTTAAAATTCATGTATTTATACTAATTTAGTACTTGTATAGAGTGTGAAATAGGTCTAGGTTGACCTTAGGTGTCTTATAAATTAAAAATAAATATGTTGGGGTTGAAATTAGGTAAAGGAGGATAATGTGGTCCCTTGGTCACTAGCATGGGGCGCTAGTCTCCAAAGAACTATGATAGTGCCTAGGTGGTAGAACTTGGAGCACTAGGGGACTGGATCCCTTGGGGAAGGTCTAGTACTAAATCTGGGATGCTTATGGATGTGTGATACTTACATGAAGGTTTGATAAGGGTTGAAAAAGACCTTAATATAGGTCTAGGGCTAATCTAGGGATGGGAAGTCTCAAGTGACACTCATTGCACTCAAATGACATTTTATATGAATACACAAGCAAACTTTGTATGAAATTATCTTGTAATTCATTATCTTTCAATGTGTTAGTCAATTTGGAAATCATGGTATTATAATGAAGTACATAATCACTGATAATATCATTAGTTCCTTGCTTAATCTTAATAATTAATGCATAAGAAATATTTTCATCAATGTTGATTAAAAATGATTAATGAATTGATCTGCTAGTGGATTAAATACTTTGATTGATTAAATAGGTAAATCATAAAACCAACACAAGGCATACCATTTTTAGATCTTTGGAAATAATTTAATGATCAATTTGTCATTGAAAATATAATTTATACATGTTTCATGAAAATATCTAAGATGTTGTTATGGATCTCCTTTCCCCTCATATAATGAAAATTTAGGAGCTAAAAATTTAACACTAAATGATATGCCAAAATATCAAGTGATAATATATTATGAATCAAGGATTAAGAATACAATGATTGGATACATTTAGGTAAACATTTCTATGTAAAAATTAAATAATTTACATAAGGTATTGTGTAGTAGGCAAGGTATGTGATGTAAGATGGATAGTAATCAAAGGTCCTATATGAATCACTAGGCTAGGCATGGGCATAAAGATCTGTTATAAGTCTCATGTTGTTCCCAAGTTTAAAAGTGTACATGTGATAAAATTATTAAAAATAGAATTAGTAGTACTTATGACAAGGTTAAAAATAGGTTGTTCCATGAGATAATTTGGTTCTTCAGATGTAATAGCATGATCAAGTTATTTTATTCTTTTCAAGCTACATATAACAAAGAGTCAATTTAATTTTTATGAGTATCAATGTATTCATTAAATTATTTTGCATCAATAGATTCAAATATTTTATTCTTATCTACCTAATATTATTATTTAATTTCACTTTATATGGTCATAATAAGCCCATCAAGAGGGTGTAAAGTAATACGTATATCATCTTAAATATATGATTGCTCTTGTTCCCATGTCATTCTCGACTTTAATTTTTTTGCATAATTGATCTTATGCCTTATCATGTGATTTAGTTAATTTTTTAAAAACTTGAATAAAAAAATGCTTATCCATTATAGCCATAAATGTTTTTGAAAATGAGCGTAACACAATACTCAAATGTTAGAAACAAAAGGTGTGTATGGAGATTAGTAAATTCTTATGAAATCCAATGTCAAAAGAAGATAATTTTAGTGTTAGATATCATATCCAAAGTAAAATTAAAGTTATTTTAGAGTAAAACATTAAATTCAAGGTTGAAGTCAATCTATTTTAGTGTTAGACTTATAACTAAGGTTGAAATATTATTATTTTTGTGCCAGATGTTCAAGGATTTATTTAAACCCTAAGACAACTTTTTTGAAGTAATGATCAAATGAAAAGCATCTTCACAAATAAATGTACATGAATATATAAATCTCACCAATATATTTTATCTAAAATTTGAATTAATATATGAATTAACCTAATTGTAATAAATTTAATGGAATAAATAAGAATGATGTAAATGGAATTTCAACAAGCAAAATCAAAGTAAAAGACTAAATTTGACAAAGTGAAATCAATGGAAAGAAGGCTTTAAATATGAAATGAAATGAAAGACTTATTTTTTTCTATTTGAGATATAACTGTGTGAATTTAACATATGACTAAAATTAAAAAATAGTGGTTGAATCTATAAGTACCTAGAAACTATAACTAAAACTGAAGGACATGATTGTCCAAATTAGGACATGATCAACTGCCACTATAATATATTATCGATCGATATTGACCTTTCCTAAAAATAAATAAATAATCTTATAATCATTTATAATAGCTTAAATGTGGTCTATATGTGGATATTTGACCTTTGAAAGTGTGTGTAAGACCTAAAAATAACTTCTCACAAGTTGGAACCCTAATAGGGATTACAATTGTTGAAAACCTTCAAATACAAAAGGGGAAGTGTAATGGGTTGAACTGACCCTAATCACTCTCATGATTACTAAATGTTTCCTACATATACAATAATTTAAAGAGGGAATTCAATCCCACAAAGTTCTCCCACTTAGAATGATTTGTGTAATTTTTCTCCTTTGTCTATATGAATGCATCTAGAGATGGATTGTTTACTTGATCATGCTTTGATTTGGCTTAGATAAAACAAGATTTGGACTTGGATAAGGATTGATTCAAATGCTTATAATTATAATTGGGAAGAATAAGGAAGCTTTTCTTAATGTGTGGTAGTGTAAGTATGCCTCTATATTGAAATTACCAATTTGGTAAAATGAGTGACTTAAGTGCTCATTTATAATAGTCTGAAATCAGAAATGCTCACACTTCATATCCTAAAATTATAGACCAAAATTTAAGTGAGGTTCTAAATTTTAAAATCTGTCCATTAGATGGGTTGAAAACAAGAATGTCCCATAAGGGATGAAAAGGTCTTCCACTATTTTCCCCTACTGGACATTTTTGTTCTTAAGGGAGACATATGGTATTGGGGTCCAAGTTTATCCATATAGATGCTTAAGTGTGTTTTTAGTAGCTATAACATTTATGTATGTGATATATCAAAATTTATAAAATAAATAGGTCATATAGGTTCTTAGAGTAAGGTGAGGTGATGAAATAGGTCCATATTAAGTGTTCAATTCAAATAAAGTGAAATATGGCTAAAATCAACATAATCAAGTATTCGTGACCAAATTTATATGTATAATAAATCAATATTGGTATGAATGTTATGTTTTATAAGTTAGATCATGTTAGTTAAGGATCCAATTAACACATTATTGATTATGTACTTCAGTTAAAGACTAAAATAACCAATATGAGTTATGAAATGTAGCCACCCCATTCTTGCCACAACTGTCTTTTGACTAGACTTCAGACTAATTTCTACCAAATAATGCAAATTAAGCCTAAAATCACTAAAAAATAACTAAACACCCCAATTCCATCCACACATCATTCATTAGTGTTCAAAATTGTGTTGAGGCATCCCTATTTGGGGTATTATCCTATATACAATAATAACCTCTCATTGATTCATCCCCAGTCACATTGTGACCTAACAACTAGTAGTTTGGCCTATGGACCCATTAAGTGGGGCACTTGAATAATTTATAAAAGAGATAAAATGATAATAAAATTGAATCAACTAATTTAACTAGATTAAATGCTTATCTAAATAATCCATTTACAATTAATGAATATCTAAAAATTGAAATTAAAAAATTCAAAATATCAAGCTTCTTCATCATTACTTTTGTGAGTTGTCAAGCCATCACAAAATATCTAACAAATATCTAAATTTGTGATACATGCCTATTAATTAAAAAAAATAATTACATGCCACCTACTTAACTCAATTGGAGTTAGCCTCAACTCACATAGGGTTAGTTTGAACTTATTCCATGCTTAATTTTAACCTAACTCAACTTGGGTGAGGGTTAACTTTGGAGGATATAAATTAAAAGCCTCACCTATTGATGTTTAAGATATTTTGGTGTAAATTTATTATGCATAAATACAATAAAAATATTTTCTAGTATAATGTTATAATGCCAAAATACCTAAAAAAATATTCATAGTAGTGTTACCATGCCAATTTCATAAGCCAAGCCAAGGTGCCAAGGAGAGATAGAGCAATGGAGTTTCATTGAAAAATGTTTCTTGAACACATAGCTGAGCAAGCCAAGTTAGCAAGAAATTTTAGAGCTACAAGGAAGGTTTCTTTTATTTTTTAATTGTATTTTTATTATGTGATTGTTACTTATTCTCTCTCTAGTGTCTAGGCTAGAGGTGTTAGTGTTTAGTGTGTTTTCTTGATTTGATTTTCTTGACTAAAAATATACTAATATCTCCTTTATGGATTATTTTTTCACATAATGACACACCCAATGGGACCTGCACCCCACAAATTTATTCCCATGGAATTTTAAGACCTCTTTCTAACATTTTTCATGTCAAAATCTTAACTTGCTAACCAAAAGAGTGAAAATTTGAAGCTCACAGATGTTACATAGGAAGTTTTAGTATTGATCTATGGAGTTAAATTTTTACAACTGGTAAAATCAATATTACATTGTGAAGTATCAATATTGCACTTGTGTTTTTGCACACGGTTGTTGCATTTTTGTCTTAAAATTGGTAGTATTACCTTAATAGTTGAGGTTTTGCCTTAAAATAAGCATTATTTCATTAAATAAGTGTGTTTTTTAGGTAACTTATGATATTGACCCTGTAAAACACATTATTGTAACCCCTAGTTACATTTTTTCATGCTCAATTGCATTATTACATGCTAAGTTATGTTTTGCATGTCCAAGTGGATTTTGCATACCCAAGTGAATTTTGTATGCTCAAGTGAATTTTGCATGCCTATTTCATTTTTACATGCCCATTTTTAGTTTTACATGCTCAATTACAATTTTACATTCTCAGTTGTAGTTTTACATTACTTATTTGCAATTTTACATTCTCAGTTACAGTTTTACATTGATAGTTGCAGTTTTAATTTATCAGTTACATTTTTGAAATTCCAGTTATGATTTTATATTCCTAGTTGCATTATTATCTTAAAAAATTATGATTTTAAAATGTATAGTTAAATTTTTTGACTAATACTTTATTTTGTAGGCAATTTTAGTTTTGCATTAACTAGTTGCAATTTTGTAGGAAAGTTGTGGTTTTGCTCTATGTATCTATGGTATTGCACTATGCGAAAAAAATAATAAACCCCATGAGATACATTTAAATTTTCATTTGCTCACTTGATTTTAGCTTGTAATCACAAGGACCCACTAACACATTTTATAGGACTCAAAGACCAAATAAAGACATTTTTTAACACTTTAAGATTCAACTCACATTTACATTTGGTGTTTAAAAATCATTTACTTGATTTGTTTTTGTTTTTAAAATTTCATAACTTAAACAACATCAAGGGGATAAACTTCATATTGCATTTTTTCTTGGTTCTCTAAAAATGAACTCACACTCTAGTTAAGTGATCATAAGAGCCTTTACTTTTTGATTATTGTTGTGTTTTTATTTCACAAACCAAGTGTAGCATGTATGCTACACCCCATCCCCTTTAGGGAACTTGGGTGATAAAAAAATGTTTCAATTATTGCTTTTTTCATTTTTGTCCAAAGCATGGAAGTAAAGTTGATAAGGCACTCCCCAAAATCTGAGTGATTTGGGTGATCCCCAATATGACTCTAAAGTCCTATAATTTTTATTTTTGTGCATCTTAGCTTGTGGGTGGGAGTTCATAGCCTCTCCACGAGTTCTCTAGGGAAGTATTAACCTGGGAATTCATATCCTAGAATTTATTCAACCCCACTCCATAGTACGGGTATATAAATTGAGGTTGACTTATTGGGATACTTGTTTGAGCAGTTAAGCAAGCTCTATTAGTAAGATACTACCTCTTAATGTAGGTTTAACTCAGACATCACATTACACTAAGTAATTGACAGATGTAGTGGTTATGAAAAGGAAAATACCTTTTCAAAACAAGCTGATTAATTCATATTCAAATGATGTGTTGTGACCTAGTGTTAACCACACAGATGGGACCATTTAAAACATACAAAACTTGATAGTTTTTAGACAACCCCACTTGTCATAGATATATTATCAATGCAGGGTGAGTAGCCCAGAGTTCCATGTCACCATATGAATTCTTGAGAGAAGAGGGGGCCTAAAAACCATTCTTTTTATGCACATTTAAATTATTGGATTAACAACATTATTTCCTCTCAAGAGCAAGTATATAGATGGAATTTAACTATATGAAGCCACCATGTCAATTTTTAGGATTAGGATGATACATTTAGGTGTTTTTATTGTTTTTATTTTTTACTTACATTATCTTAAGTCAAAACTATTTGTTTGTTTAAACCATGTCCAAAATGAGTCATGTTTTCACATCACTCTTTTGTTTAAATAGGTTTTATGCCATCCATTTGATTCCACATTTTGCCTTAGTCATTTGTCAATTTTTTGTATACTTATGTCACTTATTTAAAAGGGGAATCATTACACTACCCATTTTATTCCAATTCTTATGCCTTAGAGTTTTTGAAACAAACCATTTGTCATAACTTTAGAGAAAGATAACATCATTACACTTTTTGTATTATTTTAAAGATTTTTTGCCTTATATCCATTCAAAATTTCAAAAACATGTGTGCCTTTTTGGTGTATGACTAGTAGGGTTATGCCATCTTTTTTGATCTAACTTATTGTACATTTAAGAACCAAGAATTTTATATCAATTTTGAAATTGGTCATGATAAGTTTAGATTCAAACATTGATTGGTCTATGCCTATACCTCATGTAATTTTGGCTTAGACATTTACCTCACTTTTGGATTGTGCAACTTGGACTAATTCCTTTGTTGTTTTAGCAATATTTGTCCCTAAATATTAGGAAGTGGTATATCTTTCATGTGCCTAAATTCAAATGTAATTTTACAAAGGTTAAGTTTATGCTTGAATTTGAATGCTTAGTTTAAGTCCAAGTGTTTCAAATTATTAGATTAATTATTTTGCCTTTTAGACCTAGTGTGTTTCAAAGTCTAGATTTTGTGTTGTGTTTTCAAAAGACCTATAAATTACCTTTTATTTTAGATGTAGTGTTTTTTCAAGTATAAATTTTATGTCATGTTTCTAAAAGACCTAGCATTTTACCTTCTATTTTAGACCTAATTGTTTTGAGACTAGCTTTTTTCCCTATTCCCAAAGACCTAGCAACCTTTTTCATCTCTAGAACTAAATTAGAATTGTTTAAAACCCTTTTACTAAGTTTGAAATTTGGTTTTGTATTTTAACTTGACCATTTGTGAAATAAATTTAAAATTATACATTTTTAGACCGAGTCTATCATTGACTATTTTGGAGAAGCAACTCCATTCCTAGACCAATTTTTTAGACCAAGTTCTTAGGTGTTCCAAAGTTTGGGCCATTTACCCTTTTTAAATCATTTTAATTTTTTTTATAACTCTATACCTTCTTCATGAAATGTTATTCTTTGATTTGGATATGTTTCATTACACTTTTAATGGAACTATATACAATATATGTTATGATAATGTGGTCACGAATGATAACTATGTTTATGACCCATACAGTGATGATATAGTTTATGAGATGGAATCCTATCCTCATTACACTACTCAATTTAGGGAATAAGTTCAAGATCTATTAGCCCACTACATGGTTAACTCACCTCCCTATTCAGAATAAGACCAAGAGCAAACTGTGCAATATATCACTAGCATACCATCGGTATATGACCCTTATTTTTTTGATCATTACTTAATTGAAAACAAGGATGAGGTTTTAGTTAAATCTATAGAGGTAGGGGCCAATTTTATAGCAGACATCCCCTATGAAAATTTACCTAGTCTAGTTAGAGTGCCTCTAAACATGCCTTATACCCAAACCATTGAACATACCTCTACTAGATATCCTTAAGAACTCATGCCAATGTCATATCAAGACCCAAATATGATTTTGAAAGGAAAGGGCCTCATGGAGGACCACTTTATACAAATGTAACAAGCATATCAAACCTATTTGAATCTAGTACATAATTTTAATGCGATGGCTGTGCCAAATGCTCCAATCATAGAGATAGCTCCTTTAATAGGAGTGTTAATTGAGTTGACAGGTCAAGATAATTCAAGTAGAGACCCATTTGTATAAATCACTTCAGTTGGTGACATGTATAATGTCCCATCTATTAAATATGTGACTATAACTTCTATGTGGAACAATGAGCCAAACACGGTGGATAACATGTAAGTGTCTTCTAATCCAGGTCAAATTAGTTTAAATACACCAATAAATAGTCTATAAAAACATCTTCCTTTAGTTAAAACCACAAGTGTTTCATAATAGTAGGGGGCATGAACTCCTACTTCCTAACCACAATAGGTTAATTTTAATCCTCAACTTACTACTTCATCAAGCATGTAACCATAGGGATTAAGTAATCAAGTGTCAGCTAGTGATTTACCTCAACAACAAGTGATGAATGATATCCCACCTTAATAGGTGGTGATTAACATTCCACAATAACAGGCACAATCTAATCTACCATGTAGTAGAGGTAAAACACTATACCACCTTAATAGGGTATAACATATGTTCCACCTCTAAACATACCTCTATAGTTGCAGATCAATATACCTTTACAATCATGAATGTTATCTAATCAATAACATGTTACTATTAGTCAAAGATAAATGCCAAACATCTAACAAGCATTGAATTCACAAAAGGTGTTCTCACAATAATGAGGTGCTAACATCCAACAAATACCCATCAAGAAACAACTATCTTTTACTCAACATGTGTCATAGATCCAAATGTAGGGCCTTGTTCCACGACAAGTTCCATTTATTGAGTTAGGTTTGACTAGTCAATAGTAAGTCCCTACTCAACCTCACTAGGCACAATATTTTACCTCAAGACATATCCTTCTATCAAAACCCAAAATTCCCTAAAAATGAATGTTATATATTGAATCTAAACTAGAATATATCCCAACAAAGCATGAAATTTCAACAATTGCATCCTAATCCATGGATGCATATTCTTGGTCAATTCAGCCATCAAACCAACATTCCATAATAAACCATACCTCTATTATACCCTAGTTAAGGTAATCCACCTTTGACCACCAAGCCATAACCTTAGCCAAATGTACTATCTACTTTCTTGGCCCAATAACTACAAAAAATGAAGCATGCAATAATTTCCATTCAAGTAGGAAAGTCGACCAAGAAATTTAAGTTAGATGACCTGTGTTCATACCCATTCAAAATGGAGTATCTTCATATACCATTTCCTCCAGGTTATGAACCACTAAAATTTTATAAATATAAGGGTAAAGGAGACCCTAAACACATTTATCATATAACTTTGTCACTTTACAGCTAATGGTTTATAGTGACATTTACCTACTCCTTTTATTTCCTCAAAGTCTAGCAAGATAAGATTTTGAGTGGTTCCTCAAATTACCAAAGCATTTTATATCTAATTTTGATTACCTCTTGAAAAAATTTGTGGAATATTTATCCTATAATATCAAACATGAGATTTCATTAGTATATTTGACCCAGGCCAATTAAAAGGTCAGTGAGAGCTTTGTTATCTATCTACAGAGATGGAGAACACTTGCTAGTCACTTCACCCACAAGTTACTAGATAAATAATTGGTTGTTGTGTTTACTAAAAATTTGCATAGCAAGATATCCTATCATTTAGAGATTTAATGTGCACATACCTTCAAAGAGATCATCGAAAAAGGTTTACATATTGAAAAATACCTTATTAAAAATGGATTATCAAGTTAACCTCATCAAACCAAAACCAAAACCAAAACCAAGGTGCAAGCCCAAGTCAAAACCCTAACCAAATATAAGTGTAAATATATTCACCTACCCAAACCAATAGCTATGAGAAATCCAAGAAATATAATTGTAATAAGAATGTTTTTGGAAATGAAGTAACTGAGTCATGCCATGTCTAAATGGTTTAAACATTATCTGCTCAACCTATACTACAAATGTATCTTATTCCTCATCATCATCCTATTTAGCAAGTGTAGCCTATGTAGAAAACTAGACCAGCTCCTTAAATGTAGCAACCACCACCTTTGCAAACCCATCCTCCAAAAAGAAAACCCACTCCTCTAGTCTTTAATGACCTTAGTGAACCTATCAAAGTAGTGTTTTTTAAGCTAGTCATGACCAATATAATTAGTTGGCCAATTCTAAAGTACTATCCTAAGTGTATTCCATATCTATATTTGTATAGAGAGCATGAGTTATTTGAATACCATCATGTTCATGGACATAATATATGCTATTATGTGTATTTGAATCACCTAATTGTAAATATGCTAGAAAATGGGGAGATTACATTGAATAATAGAGTATCTACATCCAATCAGACCCTAGGTATCTACCAAAACCATTTTATGTAACATAAAAATAATAATCAAAAATAGAAATAATGAATACTAGAATAAAAACAATAACCATATCACCAATGATCATGACAACAACATCCAAATCAATATCAATAACAACAAAGTTAATCGAATGGGAGGAACCAAGGCCAAAATGATCCCAATAACTAGTAGACCTACCATGTAATTTCACATGACTACAATAAAGTTACAGGTCATATTATCAGAGGTCATGTTTATATCATCACCATTAATCCTAGACCGAGTACCACTAGACTAAGACCATTGCTAAATAATACCAATCAACCCACCTATGCTAGTAATCCTTCCTTGACCTATGACCATAACTAAGTGTAACAACAACTAGGGATTACTATTTTAAGTCCTTGTATTGATAACTCATCCTTGACCCATGACCATAACCAAGTGCAATGACAATCGAGACTTATCCTATCTATCCCATCTCCATCATTGTCACATTACAATGGTCATATATCTAATCTTGATTATGCAATCATAACTTGGTGGTGTAATATTACCATCCTAGGCCTAGAACCACCACCCAACAAACCAATCCAACCCACTATGATATCTAGGAGCAAGCCATTTACCACTGTTAAGGAAAAGCTATATGACATTTTAGAATAACTTCAAAAGATACCCACACAAATCTCTATTCTAGATTTGTTGCATACATCTACTATCCACAAGAATATCCTAACAAATATTCTAGGCCAATCCCAAGTTCTAAATGACATAACTGCAAACAAATTCTAAGATTTTGTGGGATACCTAGCCTTAGGCCAATATTTAACCTTTCACCAAAGTGATATGTCATCCCTTGTCCCTCTCCACAATAACCCATTATATATTGAAGTTGTCATCACTTGACGCAAGGTCAAATGTGTCCTCATAGACAATGGATCAAGCTTGAATATTGTGTCTTTGAATTTTATTATATATATATGATATATAAAAGCTTATCTATAGACAAAAAATATCACTATCAAAGCCTATGACAATAAAGAATGGAAATCACAAGGCACCATAAGCTTTCTAGTTATCATTGGGATTTTAACCCATGATACACTCTACTATGTGTTAGACCTAGATTTATCATACTATTTGATCTTAGGTAGACCTTGGATACATGAAATTCATGCAATCCCTTCGACATTGCACTAGTGTCTCAAGTTTTAGCACTCAAGCATGGAGGTTACTATTTATGGAGATTTTCATCCCTATGAAAATTGTAAACATTTGGAGGCTAAGTATGAAAGATAAAACTACCATTTTGTCCTAGATATGTTACCAAAGAAGGACAAAGACAAATAAATAATTATCAAATTATCAAAGGGCATTGTATAGACCCTAAAAACCTTGATTCATCTTCACATATTCTTCTTCTTAAAATTTCTAATCATTTTACCATCTCGACCAATGGTCTAGGAGAGGATTTGACCCATAACACATTCTACATTGACAATTTTCCACAAAACCCTAAGTCATATGGAAGATATAAATCTTGGCCACCTTGAAAGGAATGGAAATGAAAATGAAAAGGCAAGATTCATAGTTCATGACTTGTTATTTTCACACTAGCCACTAGCCAAGAAGAAAACCCACTTTCTAATGATGAATCCTAGTTGTATAATGAAAAGTTGTGAGATTGCTAAAAAAATGCCAAATAAACCATCCTTAATAGAATCATGGAGAACCAATCCTATGAAGGTGGAGGCCTAGGGCCAAATTAGTAGGGTACTCCTAAGCCAATTTCTATGACTAGGTATAAAGGAACTTATGGTCTCAAATTTAAACTACCTTGGGGTGACCCACATATATTATTCATGTTGTAACACCAACGTCTAGTGATGAAACTAATGGTAATGAAGCAAATTTTGATCATAACATTTATTAGGACCTTTCCAATACCAACTTGTTTGACCCACATATCATTTTTACCATTGCCCTAGTTATTTGACATAACCCACTTCCTCTTTATCATCCTCAGCTTATAGACTGGGACCAACAAGAATCCATAGTGCTTGCAGATGAGTTTGAGAATGATGAGACCTTTTTCAATTTTCTAGGCCTAAGAGACAATGTTTCATTGAGAGACCACAAATAAGGGTTCTCTATCAAAATGGATCCTACAACCTATTTTAGAGAATGGGTGAACACCTTTAGCCAACAACAAAACATTGAGGTCCTAAAGTGAAAACATCTTTGAGGCATTTTTGGACTAGGGTAAAATTAAAGAAAAAGGCTAGTCTTTTGGTGAAAACCTATTTTAAGCACCATTAGATAGGGGTGTTCACCTTTCCTTGAATGAAGTTTAGGAGACCACCAATGATGAAATTATGTTTAGGTTCAATTTAAGTTCAATAGAACAACATGCCTTTGATTGAATTACCCAATAATTTCTCATAGTGTTTATACATTGCCATCCCTACCATTAGGAAATTTAGATTCATCTTGTTTAGGAGATCTTGAAGAACTTGTCCAACCAAAAGACTATGTATTTGCAAGACAATTCACATCATTACCAACCATTCTATAATATAGCTTGACTTTCCTAGTAAAAAATAATATAGAAGTCAACATCAAGATTCTAGATGACCAAAAATGGATTAAATTAGGTGCATACCTCACTGAGGATGAATGTGAAATCATTATGGCCCTTCTGAGGGATTTTGTTAACATTTTTGTATGGGCCTATTCAGACATGCCATATTTGGACCCCACCTTGGTTGTACATCATCTTATTTTACATTTTAATGCTAAACTTGTGAAGCAAAAATTGTGTAAGATGCATCCTTATATTGTTATACTAGTAAATAAAAAGTTGGAAAAAATATTAAAAGTGAGATGCGTTTGACAAATCGACTATTTAGAGTGGATCTCAAATGTTGAGCTTGTTATTAAGAAGCTATAAGGAATTAGAATCTATACTAATTTTAAAGACATCAACAAGGCCTACCCCAAGGATGATTTTCCTTTATTGAATATTGATATGATAGTTGACTCCATAATGGGGTATGAAATTCTTTCACTTATGGATGGATTTTTAGGGTATAATAAAATTAGGATCGAGTTAGAAGACACACATAAGACAATGTTCACCACTCCTTGGGGAAAATTTTGTTATTAGGTTATGTCATTCAGCCTCAATAATGTTGGGGGTACATACCAAAGAGCCATGGCCATCATATTTCATGATATGATGCATGTCATTGTTAAATATTACGTCGATGACATATTGGGTAAATCAAAGACCCATGCCAATCATATAGTTATGTTACAAAGGATATTTGAAATAATTTATGAGTATAAGGTCAGACTCAATCTAAAGAAGTGCATTTTTGGTGTCACTTTAGGTAAATTATTAGGCTTTGTCATCTCTCATAGAGGAATTAAAGTTGATCTTATCGAGGTACAAGACATTACCAAGATGCCACCACCTTCCAATTTGAAGTAGCTCCATACTTTGTAGTGTAAAATCCAATCTATCAAATGCTTCATTTCATAATTGGTTGATAAATTCCACCCCTTATCTCACTTATTTAAGGTGTTACATTTCTTTGGGATGAAGACTACCAGAAAGCCTTTCAACACCTAAAGGATTTTCTTGCCAATCCACCTATTTTATTACCACCAATTCTATGAAAACCATTTATACTATACATATATACCATAGATAAATCCCTAGGGGCATTTCTAGCTTAGAAAATGACAATAGAAAATATCATGCCATGTATTATCTAAGCCATACACTAGTCAGATATGAACATAACTATACGCCAATAGAAAAATCTTGCTTAACTATGGTTTTTATAGACTAGAAGGTGTGGAATTACATGCTTAACAAAAGGACCATATTTATTTCCAAAGTAGATCTTCTCAAGTATCTACTATCCAAAACAACTTTAGAAGGATGCATGGCTAAATGGATCATGATTTTAAGTGAGTTTGAGATCGAATATGTCAACTAGAAAGATATAAAGGGACAAGTACTTATAGATTAGGTTGCTGAAGCTCCCCTTATAGATACCAAACCACTCACTTTTTAATTCCTTGATTATTCCCTAATGACCATCATCGAAACACCTCCTAAGGAGTAGTATTGGTAGCTATATTTTTATGGATCTTTCACATCGCATGGATCAAGGGTAAAACTATTATTTATTACACCATAAGGGGATATTATCTCTAAATCATTCCATATCAGCTTTCCTTGTACTAACAACATGGATAAATATTAAACACTTGTTTTAGGTCTCCAACAAGTAGTACAATAGAATATTCAACATCTCATAGTTTATGGTTCTTCTCAATTAATCATCAATTAGGTTACAAACCACTTTTAGACTAAAGATGATAATTTAGTGCCATATAAGGCCATGGTAGACACTATTAAATAACATATTACTTACATACAATCTGAACACACACCTTAGACTAATAACATGACAATAGATGCTATGGTCACCATTGGCTTTTTGATTTGCCATACTGATAAGGTAAAATAATATAAATTCCTTGATGAAATTCTTATAGTGTCTACTCATGAACCTTCAACCATCATAATGATCTATGATATTGTTGGTCCTAACTCTATTTGATACTCATAAATTTATAGCTATCTTTATGATCATATCATGCCATTATACCTATCATGTAAAAAATAAAAAGCTTTTACACATCAAGCTTCTTACTATACCCTACTCAGCCCAACCCTTTATTGTTGAAGATTTGATGGAACTCTAATTCATTATTTAAAAGTAGTAAAACTCACATTAGAATTGAGGGAATTTCATGAAGGAGTATGTGGTGCCCACACTAGTGGTGTTATCCTAGCCAAAAATATACTATGTATCAGTTATTATTGGCCAACTATGGAATCATATGCAGTTTTTTATGTCAAAAGTTGTGATAAATGTCAAAGGCATGCTAATTTGATTCATTCCCTAGCCAAAACACTAAAATAATGATTACACCATGGTCATTTGTAATGTGGCGACTATATCTCATTTAGAAGATTAACTCTACCTGATCTAATGGCTATAAACACTGTAGACACTGAAATCGTGTCTACCCCTTGGTCATTTCTCCCCCTCTTAGTCCCCTTTGGTCCACTTAACCACTCCTAACCCATGTTTTATTAATTTGAAATAAATATCCTATTTTAAATTAATAAAATCCCTTTTCCCTCTCTCCCTTGCCACCTCACCACCCTTGGATACCCTTCTTGGATTCCCTTCATTCCCCACATGGCCAATATTAATGCCTAGACCCCCATTCCAACTTCTCCCCTTTAACCTCTCGTGTCCATTTAGCCACCTTCAACCGTTTCTTCCTCAGACTCGCTGACCCAACAGTTGGGAAAATGGACGAAAGGCTATTTTTAGCCTTTTTCCTGCCTTCTAGCCGCCGACGTCGGTCAACTGTCGACCGACGTCGGCGATATTGCCGGCGTCGGCAACCTTCATAACAATTTTTTGCATCAGTTATCCGCCCTTCACCTCTCTCTCACACCCAGACTCTGGAATCCTTCAATCCATCAATCTTTCACTCTTCTCTCTTCCACTGTTAACTCTTTGGCTGTAGGTACACATCAAGCAACACTCTCCAGGGACTCTGCATCAGTTTTATACATCAACAACAGGGACTCTGCCTTCGTCAACAGCATAAGAAATAGCACCATCAGCACTCCTTCTGCAAGCCACAGGTGTCATCCTTGACAACCAAAGAGGAGTTCTCATGATCATCTGGATTACAGTGCACATGACTTCATCCAGGTACATACAAGCCTTGACCATTCTCTTAGTTTCTTAATTCTCTCTTTGAATGTAGAAAGCAAAAATAGTGTAGAAACAAACACATCCTTACTACCACTAAATATTTCACTTAGTGGGTTGAAGCTATTATTTAATTAGTTTTTCATTTTCTTTTAAATTAAATATTAATTAATAAAAAACAAATAAAAATAGGGTTTATGGGAAATACTTGTGGATTAGAAGATTTTTCACATCATTGATAGTGAGAGATCCTTTTGGTTGGGAAGGGTAACCTACACACAAGTAAATACTTGACAAAGATTGATTAATAAATAATTGGGTGGACTGCCTAATATGAGATCAGTTCTAGAAAGTGGTACACTTTCTTAGAAGGATTCAATCCAATATTTATGCAATTAAGTGAATAAAAAGCATATGAAATTAAAATAGATAAATTATAAATAACAATGTTGATTAAGATTCAGTCCTCAAATAAGCTATCAATGTAAATGAAATATTACTCTTAGTAAGGTGAAGCAAAATATACATCATCTTGTATAATAGCTAATTAGTCTTCAATGGCTTCACGATAGGGTGAATAAATGATTGCATAGAGGTATAGATCAAAGGCTATGTCACTCTAATCCACAAAAAAGGGTTGGGAACTATAAAAATATCAATGATATTGGTTACATCATGTACTAAACTAGGTAGAGTCATCTACAAGTAAAGGACATGTACAAATAATAATAATCAGTAAAGGATTATAGACAGGGGCTTAGGATTAAGGTGTCAAATTTTAAGAATTAAACATAATATATTAATGTTTATCCTAACAAGATTGGTATCGATCAGTAGAATAAGTGCCAATTTAGAATGAATTAACATTAATTTTCTTTATGACTATGTTTAATAAAAATAGAGAGAAAATGAGACTGCTTAGCTAATAGAGGTTGATAAATAGATATAAAGGGATGCTAATGATATTTTAATGACTAAATAAACATATAATATAATAATAATTGATATAGAATGATAAAATGAAATACAATAACTTACCTTTGATTAATTTGGGAGCATAATGAAATTCTTCCATAGACTGAGGTAGTTTTTTAGGATTCACAGAGGATATGATTTAATTGTAATGAAAATATAGTAGAGTTTTGTTAGGAATGTCACAAAATATCTTGGAATTCTAATAATAATTCTAATATCTAAGTTTTTAGGTCCATAATGCAAGATAGGCTGAATATTTATGGATTGATGTCGATTCAGAGAATCGACACTGATTCACCCAAATTGGTGCCTTTATTTCAACTGTGGGTAAGAATGGCTTGGATACAAGTGGAGTTATTAGTAATGAATCCACATAGGGGTAAAGTGTTTAGGGATAGATTCCTAGGTTATAAATGGATTTAGGAGGTTGGGAGGGGCAAAAAGGTAAAAGTAAAGGCTATTTACCAAGTTAGTAAATGATAAATAAACTAAACCTTAGGATAGGGTTTATTTAGTAGATTTAAATAAATAGGACCTATAACACTTAATTAATTGTCCCTAAGGTATGGAATTATAGTTTCTATACTTGCCCCTTTTTATGGAGTGGTATGAAATAGGTGTCGTAAGATAAAAACCATAAGAGGTCCATTACCTTAAGTTTATGTGAGGAGGTATCCCCCTCAAAATGGGAGCTGACAAAGGATAAGGAGTGGGTGATGGGTTTAAAATATGTAACAATGTATGGGATAGATAAATAATAGATAGGCTCTAATAAATGTAGATGCATAACATGAAGTGTATGTTTTACACTAAAAAGATGTAAGATAATATAGGGAGAGATGCCCTAAGGCAAATTTGGTAATAAAAAGCCACAATTATGAATAGGTGGGTTTAATGGAGGATGAAAGAGAGAACAAGTGATAGGGCTAGCTTATCAAAGCATTCAATGTGCTAAAATGGTGTGCACACTACCTATAGACAACTAATCTCAAGGGAGAATGTAATCTTAGGAACCACTGAGGGGAGATACCCAAAATAATACATGCTTCTGCAAGATGTGGGACCATCAGGGGGTCAAAATCCACAAACCTAAAATGGTATATGTCAAATAATAGGGTAGATGTGGTAAAGAACCAAGAATAGCTAAGGAGCAAGGCTAGATATACATGAGAGTATACGTAGTGAAAAAAGGGGCCAATCAGCACCAATCCAAAATGAATCAATGATGATCCACCCAAATAGTGCTAATCCAAAATAGATCAACATCGATCTAAAATTCAAGTATATAAGTAAGTTCGACATGGAAAAGGGCTCATTTTCTATTTGTGAAACCCAAATTATACTTGAGAGCTCAAATGAAATAAGTGCTATGAAATGAGATGGAGGCTAGTGGTAGTGGATTATGATGATGATGACACTCACATGATGAGGTAGGTCAATTATTTTAGTAATTTTGTTGAGTTTTTTGAAAATTTTAAGATATTTAGGATTTTAGGAGCTAGGATTAGGCTAGGCTTATGGGGAGATGGAATTAGAGAATCAATGCTAATACCATAGTGAATCAGTAATGATTCATAGGGAATCATTGTCATTTCAACTAAATGATGCTGATCCATACAGATCAATGATGATTCATAAGGGGATAGGTGCTGATTCACATTAAAATGTGAAGGGCTGAGAATAGAGTCTAGGGTTAGGATAAGTTAGGGTAATAAAGATATTTTTAGGATTATAAGGGATATTGGTGATAGGCATGGGGGATACTATGGATGTGATATTGAGTGCCACTCTTACTAAAGTGATTGTGAGTTCAACTTAGTGATGAAAAGTGGGCCCATCTAGAGGATGTAGTTTTGGGAGGGGTGCATCACTACTAATGAATCCATTGAGACAAGGATTGTTGGTGGCTTTGGTGGAGTGATGGGATGTCACTACTAAGGAATTCTGGTTATTGATTAGGGAGATGATCATCATAGATGAGGACATATACCATATTTTATGCCTTCTTATGTAGGGATCACACGTAGTTCTAGTAGATGAGTAAGGCTGAGGAGCAAATTTGACATGCCTAAATGATGATGATGTAGAGGGTATTAGTTTTATTGCTAGTGGATTTAATTTCAAGCCTCTCTATCGGGTTGACATAGTAGGAAGAGGTATGCTTACAATGATGATGATAATAATGTCATGTTATGCACTCCCATAATCAGGGGGAGATAGATATCTATAGATATTGACTAGTGTCATTGAAGACATGCTAAAGCATTGCACCATTTTTGCATGGGTATCGAGCTTTTTAGCATAGATTTATAGGTAACTCTGGGGTTGGAGGACCCAAAAGCACTATGGTTTGGATGTGATTATTATATTATAGTGTTGGGACTATGAGCACATTAGGATAGTGCAACTCATTGGTACCCCATGGATATAGTGGTATGAGATAGATTATAATGTGGCTTTCTTGTAGTGGAAGACCAACCTAACATGGGGTTTTATATATGGTGCTATCAGGGACTTAGATTATTATAAAGGGATTATCAAGGGTTTTAGGGTTGGAAACATCATATGGAGACCTTATCTATGATTACCTATGTGGCCTAGGGTGGAAGTGGAGTTGACAAGGGTATGGAGGGAGCGTTGGGTGATGGGGAAGATGATAGATCACCTAGAGTATCTCCATTTTGGCTGAGTGTGATGACATTTTAGGCTAGTATAGGATATACCTTGGTCCTTGTTTTAAAATCAATTTACACCCTTGGAGAGGGTTTTTTAGGCTCTCTCCAATTGAGCTACATTATGGGAATAACCTCATGTTATGGGTCACCTATGGTGGGGTTGGGCTTTAGAGAAGGCTGAATTCTTTTTGATGGATCACCTATACTAATGTTTGTATTGAGAAAAGGGTTAGAAATGGGGAAAGGGATCATAATAATGTTAACTAGGTGATGCAACAAATAAGAATGAGAAATCACATAAGCATGAAGTAAACACTGAGGAAGCATAAGACAATGATAGCTGACACAATCTCACAAAACTTATCTATTTGCATAAGTGTTTCATAAACTAGGTTCTAGAAGTAATTAATGAAGGCAAAGAGGAGTTATAAAACTCAGTAATATCTTGCATCAATGATATAAATAACACCAACTTAGACTTATAACTAATTTGAAGACACCTAGAAATGAGCAAGAAAGAAGGACAATGGGCATGAAATATTCTCCTTCACAATGCCATCATGCACAAGCTTTTATACACATAATTTAGAGGGGAGAAATAGGTAAATAAAGTCTTTATTGCTTCAATAAGTCTTTCATATAAATTTTGATAGGGTTTAGACTTATAAAATGAGAGTCTTTACTCTTATAGAATTGAGAGAGAATTTCTTATCAAAAGTGAGAGTTTTTTATGTGGAAGAAAATAAGAGATATAGAGAAAAGGAGAGAGAGAGAGGGGGAACATGCCATCTGATAGTAATAAATGAGATTCCAATATTCTTCATGAATTCTCAACCATATTTTGACCAAATCAAGACGTAATCCATCATAAACATATCAATTTTTTTTTGTCCCAATATCCCTCAAGCTCTTTTATTGGTTGATAAATATGCTATATGACAAGAATGTTCTTAGGGTGATGAGTCATGATCCTAATAAGAAAGAAATAGTCCTTCAAGTTTTGAGAATGAATTAAATTCTCCAAGTACAATTTTCAACCACCAAATCTCCATCTTGGGACTCTACGCCATCCTCTTCTTGGATTTCTTATAAGGATAAGATATTCATGTCCATCAACCTGATTAAACCATAAATGTTTTTGCTTTAGGTGACTGAATGTTCTTGATGAATTTTGGATGATACAACTATCATATTTATGCCTTGGCATGCTCTTTACTGCAACCACTGAACACATGTCTACTATAGATGAAAACCAATCCCATTTATTTGTTTTCATATAGTCATCATATCTACCTAGGTGCATTTACATTGCCTGAACAACCTAGTATCCCACCTTCAATATTTAATAGAAACAAAAGACCTATTTTACCTCTATAGAGATTTAATGTCATCATTAAAACTTGAAATATATGTTCTTATTCATCTTGGGGTCATATTCAAACTTAGATCTATGCATTCATCTTCCTAAGTCTGGGTCAAAAACTATTTCATTGACCTCCATTGGAAATCTCCTAGGATCAACTTGGTTCATTGGTTGTCAATCATTGATTTGAGCCTTATCACATTAAGACACTTGAGAGCCTCACACTTCTTTTGATCCTTATTGAATTTTTGACCTTGACTCACACCTTCAATTATTTGTTATATGAATGGGTACAAGACATAGATCTTTTACTAGTTTAACATAGTTGAGACACTTATCACCCACATATTTTCTCTTAAGATCCATTGCCCTTTTGACCCATCATTCACCATTATATCTACTTATATGATTGCATGTGCTCCATTGATCTACTTTGGACCCACTAACTCTATCCTTGCCTATGCACTGTTAGATCTATTACCAGATCACAAGATCATGCCAATTGGCATCCTTGAATTTGTCCTCAGGGATATTTGAATATAAATGACTACTTCCCATGGCTTAAACTTGGTGTTTGTATGCACATTTCACTCTACTAGTCTAATCTTAAAGGTTTATATCTTGAGAGAGCAAGCTCATCAAGATACCAAATTTGTGGAGGATGCTCTTGGCATGTAAAACATTTTTTCCATATAAATTTTCAATTTTGGATAGCTTTCCAAGCATACTTATAAAATATACAAGCAAACCAATATGTTCATTCTTGAATGACGTGTGATGATGGCCTAGTTCTTTTGGACTTGTGCTAGAAACTATTATGGTAAATTTCAAGGCTCGAATGAACTTTTGAGACATGTGAAACCTAACTTATGCTCCAAGAATGATTTGATCGCCATGGATACCTAATAGAATCCTTTTTCTTTACAATTATAGACCTGATTCCATCCATTCCTCAAAGATTGACAAATTACACTTTAAGATTTCTTAAAGTGTTTCAAAAGCTTTGTAAAATATACGTGATATTATTCTTCTATTTTTGGACCACTCATTCCATCTATAACTCTTCTCATCTATTCAAACCATTTTTAGGCAAAATATTCTTATGTGGGCCAAATTTGGCCAACATTTTTGGTGACATCCTTGGGTTACATGCTTGTTATGCAAGAGACTGATTGACTTTACTAAACCATTGGGTACATGCAGTCTCAGGTATTTTCTCTATTGTCTAATATAAATTGGCCTAAGGATGTCCCTTTTATTGAACTCCTTATTTTGAATAAAAAGGAACAAAAGAGTAAAACAAACAACTATGCCCTAGACACTTATTGAAGGGAAACTAACTAGCCTAAGTACAAACTAACATGAAAGAAACACTTCCTCCTAGATCAAAGGATAATTTTGAAAATACTCTTACATCATGGAATGAGGGATTTAATGAGGCATGTAGCCTTTTGACCCTTGGCCTTGGTGCCTCCTTCTTCTTTATGGTATCTACCAACTTCTTTGGCATGATGTTCAGTGAGAACCAAGTCGCTCCAACTAGGTTAGCTATGGAAATGAACTTGTATTATAGCTAGATAGTCTCAAATTTCTCATATGGCTCCTCAACTATAACCTCCAATGATGGTTCAATAAGACATACCTTCTTGATTTCCATTGTACCCTCAATAAGACTAGGCTTCTTCTTGGATATAAGTTCTTCAAGCTCATCCAGGAGCTATGCATATTCTACCCAAAATTGGTCATTATTTTCCATGAAAAACATCTTCTCTAACCTTATAAAGTACTTGACCCTTAATCTGCAAGATTGAAGAATTAGTATCTTTTTCAACCTTGCTTTCCTCTATGATAGAATGTATTTGATGTTTTGAAACATCAAGCTTCACCTTGATATGTCCTAACAGCCCTAAAAAGGCTTCAACCTCATATAAATCTCTTGATTATCCTTCAAGAGCCTCAAATTATTCCTTGGCCTCATCCTCTATGTTCACAACTTCTTGGGAAGAAACTACATCAAATTCCTTCATGACAATAGGCTTATGACCAATCAAAGGACATTCACCTTCAAGTTCTAGTTTGTCAAATTAATTACATATAGAATTAAACCTTTGCCATAAGACATATTCCTCATTAATGTCACCTTCAAGAGCTATATCATCATGTTCAATAGGTAAGAGGTCTTTATCAAGTACATCCTTTTTCACATCAGATTTTATACTGATAGCTGTAGTAGGACCTTCAATTATTCCTCTTCATTCAAGAAGGCTGAGTTGCACTTATGTTAACCAAGGGGAGTCCCTATGCTAATTTATTCTTCATAATCACTCATGACATCTTCCTAATCAGCTATGACTTGAGATCTTTCATCTTCACTTTTTTCCCTCAAGATGGGTTCTTTTTCAAGAAAGGGTGGGATGAAAGGTTGATGGATAGGCTCATGGGTTTGAGGTGAAGGAAGAGATGTGATGGGGGGATGATGAGTTGGAGATGGAGTATGAGGTATGATGGATGGTTCATTGATGTTTATAGGAATGGAGGGAAATTTATTGTAACTTAAAACCTTGAGAATGGTTGACTCTTGAAGAAAATCTTTTAGGGAAAGCAAATTGAGTTGGGTAATGGAAGGAACATATTCTTGATTAACTATAACTTGATCTCTTTCCTCTTCATTTGCTTTCCTCAAAATGGGTTTTTTCTCAAGAAAGGATGGGATGGAAGGTTGATGGATAGGCTCATGGGTGTGAGGTTTCTTGGGATGATTATAAGGAAGAACACCTACATAATCAGAAGTTGTACCTTGCCAATAGCCTCCTTGAGGCTCTTCAACAACAACATACTCATTTTCAAGTTCTTTATCTTCCCACATCCCTAGCATATCTCTTAAGCATTAAAGGCACTTATTTAACAATTCCATTTTATTTTTTTATCTCCCATTGGGTTCCTTCTATCCCTTCAAAAATTTCCAACCTCTGCATACAACTTTGGGTAGCACCTCTTAACCATTCCATGAGATGGTCAGGAACACATCATACTCATCACCCCATGTTCTCATAGTATCTTCATTGACTAATAACTATGGTATGGATGCCAACAAGGACTTGATATAAGATGTAAATAATGAAGGGGAGGGTAATGATGGGGATAAAGACTAGATTTAGCTTGTTGTATTTTATCTTGTAAGAATTCACACTTAATCTTGTAGTATCTTTGTGTGAAATAAATGGGATTATCAAATTCCTCATGACAAGACTCATGAGGGTCTTCTTGAGGTTGATAGACATCATGATATGGTTGGTAAGGGTCATATTAGAATTGATAGGAAGACATTTATTGATAGGCCTATTGATAACCTTCCTCATAAGGCTATGTAAAAACATGATGTCTATATGGAGAGGGAAATGGAAGACCATAGGGATACCATGGGTCATATGATTGATGGGCATTTTGATAAGACTATTGAGGAGTATAACATGGGTTATAATAAGGTTGATATGGAGGTTCATGATAAGGGCATTCACCATAACTAATCATATAAACCTCATATGTCAAATGAGATGCAAAACCAATAAAAAACTTTAATGAGACATACCTAGGCTACTTACAACCAAAATCTTTAATTCGGAGTTGCCATTAGTGCTAACTTGATTGCTTATAAAATTTTATTAGATTAAAGATACACCAAATACATTTCCATTATGTTAGATATTGGTCCCAACGGGCATGCTAGAAACTATTGTAGCATCAATTTACACCCTTGAAGAGGGTTATTTATGCTTTCTCCAATTGAGCTACACTATGGGAACAAACCCAAGCTATGGATCACCTATGGTGGGGTTGGATCTCCAGAAAAGGATGGATTAATTTTTATGGATCAACTATACTAATGTTTATAATGAGAAAAGGGTTAGAAAATGGGAAAGGGATCCTAAAAAAGTTAGCTAGGTGATGCACCAAATAAAAATGAGAACTCACATAAGCATGAAGTAAACACTGAGGAAGCATAAGACAATGATATCTCACAAAATCTCACAAAACTTAGCTAGTTTCATAAGAGTTTCATAAAATAGGTTTAAGAAGTAATGAATGAAAGTAAAGAGGAGTTATAAGACTCATTGAGAGCTTGCATCAATGACATAAAGAACACTAACTTAGATTGTAACTAACTTGAAGACATCTAAAAATGAGCAAGAAAGAAGGACAATGGGAATTAAAGCTTCTCCTTCACAAATCCATCATTCAAAATCTTTTATACACACAATTCATAGGGGAGAGATAGGTAAAGAAAGTATTTATTCTTCAAGACATCTTTCATACAAATTTTGACAGGGTCTAGCCTTATCAAATGTGAGTCTTTACTCTTCTAGAATTGAGAGAGAATTTATTATCAAAAGTGAGAGAATTTTTTATGTGGAAGAAAATAGGAGATATAAAGAAAAGGAGAGAAAGAGGGGGAGTATGCCATCTGAGAGTAATAAATGAGATACCACTATTATTCATAAATTATCAACCATATTTTGACCAAATTAGGATGTAATCCATTATAAACAGATCAAATTTTATTTATCCTAATAGCCCCTAAGCTCTTCTATTGGTTGAGAAATATCTTATATGATAAGAATGTTCTTAGGGTGATGAGTCATGCTCATACTAAGAAAGAAATAATCCTTCAAGTTCTAAGAACACATTAAATGTTCTAACAAAAATTTTCAACCACTAGATCTCCATCTTGGGACTCTACGCTATCCTTTTTCTAGATTGATTATAAGGACAAGATCTTTATGTCCATCAACCTAATTGAACCATGAATGTGTTTGATTTAAGCAGATAAATGTTTCTACTAAATTTTAGATGATACAACTATCATATTTTTGTTTTGGTGTGCTCTTTATTGTAACCATTGAACATGTATCTATTATAGATGAAAACTAATCCCATTTATTGGTTTTCATATAGTCATCATATCTGCCTAGGTGTATTTACATTGCTTGAATACCCTAGTAGCCCACCTTTGATCTTTAATAGACCCAAAAGACCTATTTTACCTCTGTAGAGATTTAATGGCATTATTTAAACTTGAAATATCTATTCTCATTTAGCCTGGGATCATATTCAAAATTAGATCTATACATATATCTACTTGGGTTTGGGTCAAAAACTACTTCATTAACCTCCATCATAAATCTCTTGGGCTTGACTTGGTTCATTGGCCATTGATCATTGATTCAGGCCTTATCAAATTAAGACACTTGGTAACCTCGCACCTATTTTGAGCCTTATTAACTTTTTGACCTCAAATCACACCATCGATTCTCTTATCTAAGAATGAATGTGAGCCATAGATCTTATGATAGTTTAGCATGGTTGAGACACTCTTCACCCACACATTTGCTCTTAGGATCCAATGACTTTTTGACCCATCACTCACCATTATATTTGTTTGTATAATTACATGTGCTCTATTGATCTGATCTAGACCCATTGACTCTATCCTCACCCATGCACCATTAGATATACTATAATATCATGAGATTATGCCACTTGGTAATCTCATATTCATCCTTAGGGATATTTTAATTTAAATATCTACTTCCCACTACTTATAATTTATGTTTGCATGCACATTTCACTCTACAATTCTAATCTTAAAGGATTATATCTTGAGAGAGCATGCTCATCAAGATACCAAATTTGTGGAGGATGCTCTTAGCATGCAAATTTTTTTATCCATTTAAATTTTCAATTCTAGTTAGTTTTTAAAGCATACTTATAAAATATAAAATCAAACCAATTTATTTATTCTTGAATGATGTGCAATGATGGCCTGGTTCTTCTAGACTTGTGTTAGAAACTATTGTGGTAAATTTCAAAGCTTGAATGAACTTTTGAGACTTTTGAAACCTTATTTATGCCCCAAAAATGCTTTGATCATCATGAAGACTTGCTAGAATACTTTTGCTTTATAATTATAGACCTGCTTCCAAGTCCATTCCTTAAAGATCAAAAAATTTCACTTTAAGCTTGATTAAAGTGTTTCAAAAGATTTACAAACTATATGTGATCTTCTTCTTCTATTTTTGGATCACTCATTCCATCCAAAATTATGTTCATATATTGAAACCATTTTTAGACAAAATATTCTTATGTGGGCCAAATTTGGCCAATAGGCCCCACACGTATATAGGTGAGATGAGATAGAGCCATATTTGCTTTGACTAATTAGGGGTGATATATTGATAGAGGAAGAGTAGATGTTGATAGGTGAGGATGTGGAGGATGAAAGGTATACTCTCACATATACAACATGGTGGATTGAGTAGTGAGTAGCATGATAGGGTAGGGTGGTGTGTCCATGCCAGGGAGGAGGGGATGAAGAGATGGAGGAAGTAGAGGAAGAGATAGATGATGATATGGGAGATGAGGAGATTAGGGGAGAGGTTGGGGGAGATGAGGAGATATATGTGGGTGAGCTCATCATAGAGAGGGATACATTAAGGTTTTAGTGTATCACCTTATAAGGGCATCTAGATATAACAAAAGGGGCATTGATTATAGCATGGGTTGAGAGGGATACCCTTCAAGTCTAATTGGATAATTTATATGTGGGGTTTGACTCTTTATAGTTGAGTCATGACATGGTGGTGGAGGAGTAGGATTGGTACAGGGTTGAGAGGGACACTCTAAGGAGGAAGGAGGGGGAGAAAGAGTCCTCAATGTAGATTATTGAAGAGATGGTAGGGCCAAGTACTAGACTAGTAGGGACCATGAGCATTGAGTAATATAGGGAGCTAGTAGTAGAGATGAAATATTATGAGTAGATTATTCTAAATCAGATTCTAGAGACTCCATGCTATGTGACCCATATAACCACACAAGGTAGGTCCTCCAGGTGCATGCACATAGGATGAGTGAGCATGGGAAGAATCTCTTAGAGGAGATACAGGGATAAAGATAGAGACGGAGATGGGGGTGGAGATCTATTGAGCATTAATCTGAGTAACTTATAGTTCACTCAGTAAATCAACATGTATTTATATTCACTATATTGGCTAAAGAGCCATAGACATGTATACATAGATATTGATGTACATTAAACATTACACACACACACACACACACACACACACACACACACACACACACACACACACACACACACACACACACACACACACACATGTTTCATGATTATGGATTATGTTATTGTTATGGATTATGTTTATGTAGATGTTCATGGATTATGTTGATAGATGTTTACATTCTTTATGGATTATATGATTATAGATGTAGATGATGTGATGGATTATAGTTGTTAGAGTTATGGTTTGTTTTATGGATTAATATATTATGTATTTATAGACGATGTGATTAGATTATGTTTTTTTACATGTGATGGATTTATATTTAAAATGTTTATGAATTATGGACATTATGGATTTAAATTAGATTATTGTGATTATGAATTTTTATGTGATGTAATAAGATGATTTGAATATGAATTTAAATGTTATCCAATGTTTTATGGATGATGTTGATATTACTGATTATTTATGGATTATGGATTATGGATATGGATATGATTTTTATATATGGATTAAAGCTTAAAATGTTTATGATTAAAATGGATATGATTTGGATTATGTGATTATGAGTTGATTATATTCTATATTATGGATTTAGTTATGGATTATGGTTGTATTTTTGATTATTTGATTATGTATTTGTAGATTTTATGTGATGTACTTTATGGATTTAAAATGTATTAAATTATGATTATGGATTATAAGTAATGCTTATGGATTACGATTAATGGTTATGGATTATGATTATGATAGATATAAATTATAACTTACTAATTGCATGTTTATAGATTTTTGAATTACCAAATTTAGGATATTTGTTAATATAGGAAAAAAAATTATAATTAATTTTATTTATAAAAGGCTTATTGCTTGTTATTGGCTCGTACCATGACCCAAAAAAAAGGCTTGAAAGGAATGCATATACATCCTTAACCAACTACTAATAAAAGTCCTAAAAAATTTAGGTCAACTAAGTTGAGGATCTTAATGATTTGCTTTGAAGATTTGATATGAAGTGGATTCCAAGAAGAAGATGTCTCCATATTGTAGACCCATAACTAAGGGTAAAACTTAGAATCCTTGTGTGCCAATCCATGTAGAATGATCAATGTGGGAAGTTTACTAAATTAAAGAAAGTTGATCAATATGGGAATCTTTATAGGGATACTTTATGCATGATAGCCATTCTTCATAGGAGTGGCCTATATTTTGAGATATGTTTTTCAAAACAACTATCCTTCAAGGGAGAAATCTACGCTTTTGAATATTTTATATAGTTTTGTAGATTTTATGGATTTACATAGCTATCCTTCGAAGGAGTAGTATATTCATATTAATTTACTTTTGATTTTGTAGATGTTTTTTTTTGTGTTTTGATCCCAATGTTATTTTTGTTTTATGGACTAGCCTCAGGTATCCTAGGATAATTTTCCAAAGTTTTGATACACAGGATAAAACACTTATTCTCAAAATGAATTAGTGATTGGTAAGGATTTCAAGGAATAATGATTTGGATCTCCTTCCCATTATAGGTGAAGCTTATCCAATTAGAGAATGCTATGAATAGATCTAGGGTATTCATATTTAAGGTTAATAATAGACAATGCTACCAAATAACAACATGTCTTTATATATCATTATTTGGTATAAGATTAATAGGGATATGAAACCTAGAGACTAAACTAGGAAGACCAAAAGTGATTAAGAGTTATTAATAGTATAAAGGATGTAGATGCAATTCATTAAGTGGATTGTGCTCTAATTTTCCATCAAAAAAGGCCAAGTGATATGCTCCAGATCCGTACATATGGGTGATGATATATGGTTAAAGCTAATTTGGATTAAATTTTACCCTTTTGATTATTTCCATATTAGTTACATTTTGATTTTATTTTAAGACAAGGTCACCAATGTTAAATTCATGTTATTTTAAATGTTTATTATATGTACATTTAATTTATTCCTAATATACATGTAAATGGTCAAGGGCAGTCGACCGATGCTCATTTAAGAGTTCAAGTTAGGCTAATCATTCTTGGTGAAATTCATCCTAAAAAATTATTTCTTTTAGGGAGATGTGAACAGAAGGAAATTGAACTCCGAGAGGAAGTATAACTTCAATACCATAAACTAGGGAGAAAGGAGTAGTGCTTGTAGGGGTCTGAATACTAGTCTGATAAATCCATAAGGCATAGGGAACATGTAAATTCTAGTTCTTACCTACCACATTAATGAAAATGGTTAAGATTTTGACTAGAGTCTTATTGGATGCCTTGGAATGTCCATTAGCTTGAGTATAGTAAGGTGAGGAAAAGCTAAGCTTAATGTTAAAATAATCACAGAGCTCTTAAACTTTTATGTTTTAAAAATATTTCTTGTTATCTATGATGATCTTATGAGGGAAACCAAAGTGATAAATGATATGTTGAGTAATAAATTTAATGTTTTTATCTGCTTTAGTCGAGGTAAGGGGGATATCCTCCACCCACTTAGTAAAATTCTTAGTGGTGATAATGATAAACCTATGATGTTGGGATGATTTAGGATTGATTTGACCTATAAGATCAAGCCCCCACTGGGAGAAAGGCTAAAAGTCTTGAGCTACCTATAATGCTTGGCTAGGGACATGGGATAAGTTAGCATGCTACTTAAACTTGATATACTTATTAATGTACTCACAATAGTCTTGATTTAAAGTAGGACAATAATAACCCAATCATAATATTCTTTTAGTGATGGTGCAACCAATAAAATGTCCTCCACATGACCCATCATGAGATTCTTTGATAGTGAGGGTAGATTCATGATTTTGGATACAATGAAGAAGGATGTCATCAAAAAAATGCTTATAAAGGACACCCCCCAGTATGAAAAAATGGGTAACATGATGATGGAAATTTTATTTGCCATTCATAGATAGATATGAAGGAGTAATCCCCCTATATAGATAATTAAATATCTATGAGTATCAAAAATTTGATGGATTTTCCTCCACACTGTATATGAATGGAAGGTTAGTTTTGGTAAAGGAAGGTTGATTAATCCTATGAATGAGGACAAAAAACTTAGACAATTGAGATGAAGATGGGATAAAAGAGGCCCATCAAGCCATAGTATCCATAAATTTGCTAATTAATAGAGGGGTTGATTGGATAGCATAATCCTCAAAGGTGGATAGAAAATAACTAGCTAAGGTCTTATACTTCTAAAGGGTGTCATTCTTATGCTTATATATGACCTTAATTTGATTAACCACAAGCTAGGAATCACCATAGATATTGAGTGTTTTAATACCCAAAGCTAAGGTAGTTTGGAGACCTATGATTAAATCTTAATACACTACCATATTATTAGTGCAGTTGAAATCAAGTTTAAATGATAGAGGGATAGGTATCCCCCTAGGAAGAATTAGGATAATTCTAGCTCCCCTACCATTTTCATGTTTAGATCCATAAAAGAAAAGAGTCATTTGATATTGTAGATCTGGTTAAAATGTGGATGCTATAGATTCATCTAAGAATTCATAGTTAATTAGTTGATTATTAAAAAGTGGTGCCTTAACAAACTTATCAATAATGATTTGACCTTTAACTAACTTTTATGGATAAATTATAGATCAAATTCCACTAAAATCATAATCCACTTGGCTTTTCACTAATTTTGGTAAGGTTTGGAGTGCATAAACTTTAGGGGATCAGTGTTCATGATGACATAGGTTTTATTATTGAGTAGATAATGTCATAGCTTAGTAGAGATGAATACTAGAGGTAGGAATAACTTTTTAGTATGAGAATAATGCATCTCATATTAAACAAGTGTATGATTGATGTAGTACATTTCTAGCTCTTTGTGTTACTCATCACAATGGGCTAACATTTCACCCAAGGCATGCTCATTAGGGGAAATATACAAAAATAATGGTTGTCTTTATTTTTTAGGAGTGAGAACTAGTGGTGAAAGAAGGTAGATCTTAAGATATTTGAAATCTTATTGATAACCAAAGTCCCACTTAAAATGGATATCCTTCTTTAAAAGGTGATGGAATGGTTGACAATGACTGGATAACTAGGAGATAAAATGATGGATAAATCCAAAGTCCCACTTAAAATGTATATCCTTCTTTAAAAGGTGATGGAATGGTTGACAATGATAGGATAACTAGGAGATAAAATGATGGATAAATTACAATTTACCTTGAAAACTATGAAGCTGATTTAGATTGGATAGGGGTGGCATTTTTACAATGGCTTTGATTTTATCAAGGTATAATTATATCCCATAGATGGAGACAATAAAGCCTAGGAGCTTACCCATCAATACTCCAAAAATGCATTTCTTATAATTTAGATGTATACAAAATTAGATTAAGTAGGTGAATATAACCTTAAGGATAGAAAGGTGATCTTTTCATAACTTCAATTTATTAAGGAGGTCATCCACACAATCCTCCATTATAATATGGATGATATCATGGAAAATGTAAGTCATGGCTCTTTGATAAGTTGCTCCTACATTCTTTAGGCTAAAAGGCATAACATGATAGTAGAAAGTCCCCTAGGGAGTAATAAATGAGGTATTATGTTGGTCTTCTAGAGTGATAAGGATTTAATTATATCTAGAGAAACCATCCATAAGCTACAACATTTCACGTCCAATGGTTAAATCTACCAATTGGTAAATGTTAGGGAGAGGGAAATCATCCTTCACAAAAGTAAGATTAAGGTCTCAAAAGTTAGTACAAAGGTAAAGTCCCTCGGTAGGCTTCATTATAGGGATAATGTTAGATACCCATTAAGGGTAATCGATAGGTTGGATAAAGTTAATAGATATGAGGTGATATAAATATTATTTGACCAAAATCACAATGTAAGGATGCATTTTTGGAGCTTTTGATTGATATTCTTAGCATTAAGGAATGTAACAATGTGATGGATGATGATTATAGGATCGATAACAAGTATATCATTATAAGACCAAGCAAATGCTGCACTATGCTCCATTAGAAATGTAGTGAAGTCTTGGTACTCTTGAGAATCTAAGGATTTACTAACCTTAACTATTTGTAGAGTCTCATAGATCCCTATGTTAACATCAATGATGGCTTTATTTATGAGACTAAAGGTTTTTCATGGAAGGGATTTAAATAGATAGGAGTTCTTGATGCCCAAATGAGTTAATATGGACTCATCATCCTAGCACTAAAAAATAGGGATGGTGGGATAATATTTCCCTATCATGTTTGGGTAGGATATAGGAATGGTTTAACCTCTCCATCTTTATGATAGATGAGAGGCTCTATAGTAATGGCATTGATTAAAAAAAAAGTTTGGAGGAATGGATATGATGTCATCAATCAAGGAATCGGTACTAGATGGTGAAGATGGTGTATCCTCTTTAGGGATGGGAGGGAGAGTAATATTTGGGGAGGATTTGGGATTTTTTCTAAATCTAAGGCCATGTTTTTCATGGGGTTTTCTAAAATCTCCCAATGCAATCTCGTGTTGGCCCTATTCACAATGCCCCATGTTGAAACCTTTCTAGGTGCACCATTATAGGTATGTCTCTATGAAGTAGGGTTTATCAAGGAATTAAAATTTTAATCTAAATGTTTTAGCTTGAGTTTGGTTAGAAGGGATGGAAGAAGGTTGGTCAATTTCCCCATAGATCATATGGGTGTGGAGGAATGGTGTCCCAAAGGAAAAGTTTCCCATAAATTTGGATAATAAGATGTATATTTATTTGGATGTCCATATTACTATGGAGTAGGGAGAGTATTGAGTGTCTGTAACTAGTACTCTCAAATTGAAAGATATTGAAATGCAAAATCAATGGAATCCTTACTAATTATTGATGCAAGAATCATTGTGCTAGTGGATTCTTCATTGGATGAGGATGGGGTAGTACTTTGCAATGGAATTAAGACCTCATTAGGTCAAAAGGCAAGGTTTAAAGTTTTGAAGGGATGGGGGTCAGTTGGGATGTTATAGATTTTGCCCTCATGCTCAAATTTAATGTATTAATGAAATGTAGAGGGTATGCAGTGCATAACGTGTATCCAAGGATGTCCCAAGAGAATGTTTTACTAAAAATCTCCTTCAATAAAGTAGAATAGCTTAGGGAGAACATGTGTGCCTAATTGAAAGTGAATAACCACTATTCTTAATGCAAGGGCAATGATATCATTGAAGGCTTGTAGAATGATAGGGGATTGGGCTACCACTATCTTAGGTATCTTTAGTTGTTTAAATGCATGAGAGTAAATGATGCTTGTACTAGTTCCATTATCTATCATGACTCTTTTGACTCAAATTTGATCTATTTAAGAAGTGATAAACAATGCAAGATCTTGGTCATCAGGTTATAAGGGGGTATTTATGAATCATGAAATGTTATAGATAAAGTTTCTAAAGTGATGTAATGAAAGATGATAAAGGCTAGGGTTTGTTAGCTTGTATTTCTATGGCTCATAAGGCTTCTATCATGGCCTCATAGTGTTGTGGAGAATTTTGGACAAGTTTGTATAGGGACAACTTGACTAGAAACTAGTGTAACTTCATTAGATCATATATTTATATGAGTTCTAAAGTATTATTATTTTGTGCCTTTCCTAAAATAGAGATTTTAGGTTTAGGGGTAGGCATTGTTGGACTATTTATGGTAGGAGTTGGTGCTTTGGCAATAGTTACTTTGGATTTTTCATTATTGTGGGTCTTATGACCCTGGGATTGAGATCATGTGGCTTTATGAACTACATCTATTTGAAACAAAGGGGGATTTATTGTGTTCTCAAAATCATCCATAGTTAGAGGGAGAGATTGGTGATAGGATCTATCAGAGGGTTTATCCTCCTTTATAGTTCATTTTGATACTATAATGATGTGTTAATTTTTGAGTTAGATGTAATCCTAGGGGGATGGTCATGATTTGATTGTTATGTTAAGAGATCATCCTCATTTAATAGATTTTGGACTATAACATTTAATATGTTATAACTTTATATGTTGTTACCTATTATTCAATGGTATGCACATGTTATATTTTCTCTACACCATGATGGTTTTTGAATATGAGGATTGACAGGCTTTATGGGTGGTAGTAAAATTATGTAGGTCTAGAAAAGTTGATCAAGGATCTTAGAATAAGATCCCTTTAGTGAGTCTTGACTCAAATTTTACATATTCTTGGGTTTTTATTGGAAAGAGGTACATAAACTCAAGCTTTGGCCTTTTGAACTAGCTATTTGAATGGTCCCTACTATATGTACTTTAATTTTAGGGTAAGTGTTTACACCTAAACCCTATGGATAATAGGGGTTTAATGGGTTATGAATTGGCATGACCATAGTGGGAAGATTTCATTTTGATGGTACATGTGCTTTAATGATGGATTATATAATGGTATCATTTATTTTAGCTGAAGGATGGGGTCTTAGTATAGACACTCTTGTCCAAATAAGGGGAAATGGTGCTTTTCCTTTTCAAATCTACTTAGGGGTTGTGAGGATGTCCTATTTAGGAAGTTAAATCCTAATAGGAGGATGTTGCAAAGATTTTCTTGTTGGGGTTTTAAGGCTTTTTGTTTTTGACATCTATGACTTTTCCCTTGATTTCTCTATGATTTATTACCTCCCTAAAAATAATGGGATCTAATCTTGAGCTAGTTTGAGATAACATAATGGTTTCCTTAGGGAGTAATAGGATAGAGGGAACAAGTATATGATATGTAGATATTGAAATGATGCATGGAATGGAATCGTGTAGAATGTTTATTCAAACCTTTTCTTTGATGTTCTTTTCCTCTTTTATTTATCAAGTGATTTTAGATATGATTCATCTAGTGGATCCAAAACAATGATATTTATCAAATTAGAGGAATTTTTTGAGATGTCTTCACTTGGTTTGGATGGTTTAAAAGTCTTATAAGGATATTAGGGATATGGGCATCATCAAGTTATTTAGGTAGAAGCTAGTCATGGATTATGTTAATTACATGAGTCTCATGTTTTGATGTGGATTATGATTTAGTTTTCATGAAATTTGATGTGGAAGTGTGACTAGGGAATGGCTATCTAAATATATCTATAGATTGGTTTGTGGGCACATTAGGATTATCTAGTTGAAAGTCCCCCTGATCTATAATATTTTATACTAATCCCTTGAAATAATGACATATACTAACATCATGGCCTATTATGTGGTGAAAATTATAGAAGTCATTTTCCCTAAACCAACTAGGTTTAGGACAAGAATCATCGAGAGGTCTTACTAGAGGGAGTTCAATGAAATATGCCTTTAAGAGTTTATCAAAAATAGATGAAAATGATTCTCCTAAAGGGGTATATTATCATGGGGGAAATCTTATCAATAACTTCTAAGATTTTGCCTATGAGGTAGAGGGTTTAGATTGGTTTTTAGTTTGTGGTGGTGTTGACTTTATAACTATGACATTGACAGCTCCTTTAGTTTTATTTGTGTTGTTATTATTAGTCCCTTTAGAGGGCTCATATTTAAAGTTTTTATTTTTAATTTAACCTTCCCTTCTTTTAGGGCTCTAATTTCAAGCTTATAGCATTGAAAAGCCCTCATCAAATTTTTAAAAGATTGTACCTGTAACATCAATGGGATGTGTTTAGCACACACTCTCATGAATACCTCAATTAAGTCAGGTTATAGTAGAGATAAGGTGAGTTGATTGATTAGAATTATCCATCTAGCCATAAATTTAGTGATAGATTCATCATAAAACTATAAAATGGTATATAGGTCAATAATAGTAACTTTTCTTGCTATATTGATAGAAAAGTATTCTATGAATATTTGAGCTAGTTGCCCAAATGAGAAGAGGGAATGTTGTAGAATGGAGTTGTACCAATCTAGAGTAGGTCTAGATAATAATGTTGTAGTTTGGGTAGTGGTTATTGATGGATCACTAGACGTCACCATAGGTGAGTTGCCTAAGGGTTGTGTAGTAGTGGTGTTATAACTAGTTGGAGAAGGGTTGTTATGGGAAGATACCATAGTGGTAGTAAATATTTTGCCTTCCTATAAAGGCATGCCATATGGGTTTTTGGAGAACTACATATGGGGAGAAAGAGGAATACGTATGGCTCAAGAATTGAGATAATGGTTGAGTGTTATGGGATTATTATCTAGTATAGTGGTAAATTTAGGATCATTTTGGGAATAATAATGATGGATGCCTTTTCCTGTGGACTTAGGGCAAGTAGGAGGGTTAGGACAATTATCCATGGATGAAGATGAAGATGGGTTTTTTTTATTTTTATTTTTATGATTACTGTTGCATCAAAACCATGTAGTGATACAAAAGGAAGAAGTAAGAAATAACAAAAAGCATGAAAAATATTCTTTTTAATTATCTCGTATTTAGTGAGGATGAAAAGATGCACACACTAAAGGTGTTGCTAAAAGGTTTTTAATTTTTAACTTTAAAGTGTGATAAAATAAAAAAGAAGGATACTAAGGGTCCTAAAAAGTGACAATCTAAGGATGGTCTTAGGTTTTGTTTAGGCTTTCAAGGATTTATATATTGGTATCGATACTTGGCCTAGTATTGGGGCCTACCCCCTCACTTCACACACTATAGCATAAAGGTGTCAGGTGCTTAGCCAAAATATATCAAAAGATAAGAGTTTATACTCATTTAGAGCACTGAATTGAATCTCCCCTTGGTGGTGAAGTCCAAGTGGGATCACTAGGAAGAAGGTTGCTGTTAACTGATGAAATCTTAGTCAGTTCCCTTATGTTAAATGTTTTGATGAATTTGTTGTGAATGTGATTTGGTCTATATGTGATAAAAGTGATGATTACAATAAATTCACTACCTAAATTATTATATACGAATCAACTTAAGCAAGAAAAATGGATGTAGATTTTTTTAACCTATTTTTAAAAAGGAAAAATGTAATTTTAGATTCTATTTGAATGAATTCAACAAATAGAAGAAAGGGAGAGAGACAAATAAATTTAGAAATGAAATTTTCACAAGAAAAAATGAGACCTTAGGGGTCTCATTGGGCATGCCAAAATATTTAAGTAGTTTTTCATTTTATTTTATATTAAATATTACTTACTAAAACTAAAATAAAAATAGGGTTTATGAGGAATACCTATGGATTAAAAGATGTTGTACACCATTTTAAATCCAATGATAGTAAGAGGTCCTTTTTGGCTAGGAAGGATAACATGCACACATGCAAATACTTAACAAAAATCTATTAATAAATAATTGGGTAGACTGTCTGATATGAGATCAGTTCTAAGAAGTGGTACACTTCCTTATAAGGATGCCAATCCACTATCTATGTAATTAAGTGAATAAAAATCATATGAAATTATAGTAGATGAATGATACGATAATAATGTTGATTAAAATTCAATCCTCAAATAAGTTATCAATGTAAATGAAATATTCCTTCTAATAAACTAAAAAAAAATCTACATCATCTTGTATAACAACCAATTGGTCTTTAGTGGCTTCATGAGAGGGTGAATAAATGATTACATAGAGGGATAACTCAAAGGCTATGTCACTCTAATCTATAAATAAGGGTTAGAAAACTATAGGGAGATCAAAGATAGTAGTTACATCATGTACTGAACTAAGTAGAGTCATCTACAAGCAAAGGCCATGTAAAAATAATAATAATTAGTAAAGGATTGCAGATAGAGGTTTAGGATTAAGGCCTCAGATTCTATGAGTTAAACATAATAGATTGATGATGATCCTAATAGGACCAATGTCGATTAGTAGAATTGGTGCCAATTTAGAATGAATTGGTGTCAATTCTCTCTATTACTGTGTTTAATAAAAATAGAGAGCAAACAAGACTGATTAGCTAATAGAGGTTGAAAAATAGATACAAAAGGATGCTAATTATATTTTAATTATTAAATAAATAGATAATAGGATAATAATTAATAGAGAATGATAAAATTAAATACAAAAACTTACCTTAGATCAATTTGGGAGCAAAATGACATTATTCCACATACTAAGATAGTTTCTCAGGATTCACATAGGATATAATTTGAACGTAATGAAAATCTAGTAGAGTGTCATTAGAAACATCACAAAATTTATAGGAATTCTAATAGTAATTCAAGGCAAATAAAAAGGTAGGCTGAGTATTTATAGATCAACATTGATCAAGATAATTAATGCTGATTTGAATAATCAAAACTAATCATGGGTGAATTGGCATCGATTCACCCAAATTGGTGCCTTTATTTCAACCATGGGTAAGAATGGCTTTTATACGAGTAGATTTGTTGGTAACAAATCCACATGGGGGTAAATTGGTTAGGGGGGTAGATTCCTAGGTTATAAATTTATTTAGGAGGTTGGGAGAGGTAAAAAATGTAAAAGTAAAGGCTATTTATCAAGCTAGTAAATGGTAAATAAACTAAACCTTAGGATAGGGTTTATTTAATAGATTTAAATAAATAGGATCTATGACACCTAATTAATAGTCCCTAGGGAATGAAATTATAGTGTCTGTAGCTATATCCCTCACTTACATGACTAAAAAATATATTTATAAATTCATCTTCAACCATCTTGTTTACCACTATGGTATCCCATTCGAGATTATATCTGATAATGGCATATTATTTAAGAACAAGGATGTCAAAGCATTCTATGCTGAGAATAATATCACTCAACATTTTTCTACTACATATTACCCAGAAGGTAATGGCCAATCTGAGGCATCTAATAAAACCATTATCAACATCCTTAAAAAGATTATCAATGAAGGTGGTTGTGATTGGCACCTCCAAATATTTTGCATCCTCTGGGCATATCACACTAATTAATGTATCCTAATTAGATCCACTCCATATTACCTAGTCTATGGCATTGAGGCCATTTTTCCCATCAAAGTTGAGTTACTTTCTTGGTGTATCTCATTGGAACATGTCTTAGATGATGAATATTATTGAGTAGATCTATTGTAAGAGCTAGAGCTACTTGATGAAAAATTCATGGCCATTATCAATAACCTTTAAGCATATAAAAATAAACTCCATGGCTAATACAACCAATAGTTCAAACATAGAGAGTTCAATATTGGGGATCTCATTCCTAAAGAAAACCAAAAGAACACCATTATTGATAAGAAGAAGAAGAAAAGCAAGTTCAAACCCAATTGGATATGCTCATATGTCATTGTTGCCAATTATGGGTCTAGAGTGTATAGGCTTGATGCATGAGATGGAGATGAACTTGATGAGCCCATGGGCATAATACACCTTAAGCATTATTTTGATTAAGGAACCCAAAGTATTGTCTATGAGACTCATTTATATTGTACGATAGCATCATATTCTTTATACCATACCATATACCCATTCTACCATACCTTTGCTAAAGACCAAAGTTGTTTTTACCCTCCCTACCCACCCATTTTACCTATGTTCCAACCCATTGGTTATTTAGGCAGCTTCAATGAGGAGATTCAAACAAGTTTCAATAGCTGATTCAATATTCTAGATAGAGGTAGTATCTTGGACTAGTATGATAGTTGGTTTGGCAATTACATTCTTCATTATTGTCATGTTCTATTTCATTTTTAGTGCTAATACTTATAATATCCTTTAGGAAAATTAGTATCATTGACCTATGTCATTGATTCCTAATTATAAATACCTATGGAAAAATTAGGAATAACACATTTACCATGCATTACCGTGTCACCTTGCCATTCCTATGCTATAATGTTCCATTTGCCTAATTCATAAACTTGTTGATACCTAGTCATATTCCTCTACTATAAATTAGAACTATAGTGACTTGAGGTCCTCATGAGACTATGTAGGTAGTGCTCAATTTATTTTTAGGTCATCTCAATCACCCCCTTTCCCATGCTCTTACCATTTTTTAAGCAATTTAAGTTTGAATGATATCAATGTTTTATGAGTAACCTAAGCCATGCCATCACCATTTTACAAGTTGGATTGTTTAGTATCTCATAATTCTTGATTGAGTTGAGATGCATAGAAAATTTAAATTTTTTGTATAGAAGATCTAACAAATCCTAAAAATCACAAACTCATGAATATTAGCTTAGAATTTCCATGAGAGATAAATCCATCAATTTTTTTGTGTTTGGCCATCTTCTTTATTTAGTTTATTTCTAGACCACCTTCGTATTTCTCTTCCCATTTATAAGAGAACTACATTAGACTAAGGTTTGCATAGAATATGTAGGCAACACCTAGATACATGGTGTATCTTGGGTTATCTCAACCGCACTTTCCTTTCTTTTTTGACCACTTCTTTGACTTAAGGATCCTTAAACCCCTAACTATTTCATGATTAACCACTTATCATTTAGTTTACCCATCCTTCTTGGCCTTTGGCCTTATGCTCTCTCCATTTTTTGAGTTTCTATTGTGTGCATTATATATTCAAATTTGATACACTAATGACCACTCGGCTTCATTTTATGCTTTCATCATTTTGTGAGCTTGTTCTCATTTCAAACCTTAGATGTAGTAGACACTATGAATTACAAGTCAGTTCATTTGTGGATACTCATCTCTTATCTTTCAGTGTGGTTTTAGCCTAAACCATACTCTCTTATGCTCATGTGATTTGTTTGTGTTGATATTTTCATGATTGTGGAATGTCATCCCCTCTTTTATCATGCAATCATCATTTTGTGAGACCCTTCCTTTTTTCCTCTACACATCAATTTCATTTTCTTATCATCCATTTTATTCTATCCCATATCTTGGGAGAATTACATTTTTCCTAAAGTTCATATTGGATCTTGCTTCTAAGGAATTATGTAATAAAAATCCACTTTCCTAGTGCATCTAGAGTTAGCTCAACTATCCCCTCCCTTTCTTCTATTCTCCCCTTTTTGTCTATTTGTTTTTATGTATCATATAGCCTAAGGTCAATATCTATCATCTTGTTTGTGTTTTTTCTTCCCTATAGCTTAAGGGCAACCTTATTCCATTTTTCTTGTGTTATTATACCTATGCTATTGATACCTATCTTAGGGATCACCTTGTTTCTAGGAGTAAAACCTCTATTACACATGCATAAATAATTTGTTTTTTGTTTACACTAACATTGTGATTAACCATTGTTTGTGTTTGTTTCATTTTTGTTCTCATTTTTTAATTTTGTTATCTTTCTTTTATACTTCTTGGTGTTTTGTTTATTGGTGTTTGTTTGTTTGTTACTTGTTTATTTACTTTAATTGTTATGCCTTGACTTAGTCTATATGTATTTATTGGGTGATTCATTGCATATTATACTTAAGTCCATCTATATTCATATGTCAATATTTTCATCATGGTTTTTATCATTGGTATATTATTTTCACTTGTCTATTAGATTGTGTGTCATTCTTTATAAATATTATGGCTAAGTTATCACGGTGTTCTATATCATGGTGCTTACCATCATTTTATATAATAAAAATGAACTTAGGAGATCTTAAAAGCAATGATTTTTTAGTAATTCTCCTTGGTCACCTGATAAATTCTTAATTTATCCAATCATTTCCCAAATAATTAAATCACTGAAGAATTTTAATCCTTGCTAGTTAGGACATGCATCTCCATACTAGTAGGTAGCCTAAATTCATGCATATCCTCTATACAAGGTTACTCTTACTCCATGAGTAGAGATTCTATATGTAATTCCCCTTTTATGATTTACCATATTATCCCAAACTACCATTCCAATGATTATAACTACCTTTATAAAAATCATTGTGTTTCAATATATCTAGATGTTAATGATTATAATCACTTTTGGGAAAATCATTATCTTTATCTTTCCCTATTGGGGTACATTTTCATTATGCTAATGATTATAACTACCTTTGGGAAAATCATTATCTCTATCTACTCAACTAGGGCATGTTTTCATTTTATTAATGGTTATAACTACCTTTAGGTAAATCATCCTTTTTATCTACCCAACTAGGGCATCTCACGATGTCACTAATTTTAACTACCTTTGAACAAATTATTCTTTTCCACCCCCTTTACCTTTTGGTTCCATCCTTTTCCTTCTTTTAAGGGACTGATCATTGACATTCTTTGCTGCCCACTCTCTCGAGGGGGCATCTAGGCCTTATCCATCACTTGTTGTGGCATTAGGCATTAAATACATTTTAATTATTTTATAATATTTTATTATTCCTATACCTTGTAATGCATTCCTAAACATGGGAAAACTGTAGACACCCCATTCTAGCCGTAACTGGCTTTCAACTAGACTTCAGACTGATTTCTAATAAATAATGTAAATTAAGCCTAAGAATCACTTAACATCCCAATTTTGTCCAAAAATTATTCATTAATTATCAAAATCATGTTGAGGAATATTTATTTAGGTAATTATCCCATACATAATAATAACCTCTCATAAATTCATCCCTAGTCACCTTACAACCTAACAACTAGTAGTTTGGCCTATGGACCCATTAAGTAGGGCACTTGAACAATTCTTAAAAGAGATAAAATGCTAATCAAATTGAATCAAATAATTAAATTTAATTAAATGCTTAGATAAATAATTCATTTGTAATTAATGAATATCTAAAAATAAAAATTCAAAAATTCAAAATATCAAGCTTCTTCATCATTGCTTTTGTGAGTTGTCAAGCCCTCACAAAATATCTAAATTTGTGAGTCATGCCTATTAATTGAAAGTCATAATTACATGCCACTTCATTAACTCAACTAGAGTTAGCCTCAAATCACATAGGTTCATTTTGAACTCATTCTATGCTTAATTTTAACCTAACTCAACTTGGGTGAGGGTTAACTTTGGAGGTTATAAATAGAAGGCCTCACCTATTGATATTTAAGATCTTTTGGTGTAAATTTATTATGTTCAAATACAATAAAAATCTTTGTTAGTGAAATGAAATTATGAAAAAATACCTCCAAAACCCTTCATATTAGTATTACATGCTAATTTCATAAGCCAAGCCAAGGTTCCAAGGCGAGATGGAGCAATAGAGCTTCATTGAAAAAGATTTCTTGAGCACATAGCCAAGCAATCCAACTCAACAAGTAGTATTAGAACCATAAGGAAGGTAAAAGGAAGATTTATTTTGTTTTCTAATTGTATTTACATTGTGTTCTTATTACTTATGCTCTCCCTAGTGTCTAGGCTAGAGGTGTTAGTGTTTAGTGTGAGTGTTTGATTTGATTTTCTTGACTAACACTATACTAATCTCCCCTCTATGGATTCCTTATTCACATGAACAACTTGATTATTAGATCTAATTTTCTTGGATATTCTTATTCTATTAATAAAATAAAATAGTGTCCAATTATTATACTTATTTTTATGAGTTTTGACACATCGATCTATATTTCAAAATTAATCTCTTAGATTCCAATATGTTTAAGTATTATTTCAATGTGTCTTCTTATTTTGATGCTTCTAAATTTATAAACAAGATAAAATTTAAGAGTAATAAAAATGACAATGGATTTCCAACTAACAATGATACTAATAATGTATTTAATTCAATAGATAAATCAATTCAAAAGGCCCTCTCAATCCCTCAAAGAGAGATAATACGATTTATTAGGCTTATTGAGAATCCACAAAAAATGTTGAATAAATTATTTAGTGAAACATGATTACTTTACCTCAAGTAAGGGACCTTAAGACTTAAAATATTCTACCTAAGTATTACAATTAGAATGCATTTTTTGACTATCAAATAGGTATAGGACATCCAATAAATAGGAATATTACATTTCCACATAATCTCTAAGATGTTGTCAAGAGCAACCAAATTCATTTAGAAGAAGAATCAATGATGCCAATAGATTTATACTTTACCAAAACTAACATTTGAAAAGATTCATAAATAGTCTCTAAAATCATACCAAGTGTTTTACATAATTGGGTACATTAGGGTATAATTCCATAATCAATGGTAAAATGTGGTGCACAAGAGAGATCTAAGGTAATAAATTCCAAAATAGGAAATCAAAACTCTAATGTGATAAAAATTAAAGTATGATAAATTATTGAAAAAGTAATGAGAAATACTAAGAAGGCAAAAGAAGATGAAAGCTAATAGACTTAGGCATACTTGTGCAATTTTAGAACTATATTTGGCCTCTTTAACTAATTATAATACACTCCATGAAATCTAGGTTACTGACTGTACTTAAGAAAATTGATAGGTTGATGAATATGTACATAACATAATTGATAGGCCACCAATTATGTACCTCTATTGTTGTCATTTAGATATGCTATCATCTAGTGTGTATCTAATTATTTTTATGAATCTATAATTTAATAGGTAGGATTTCAGTTAAAGTGTGTGATTGCTTTATAAATTTGGTATGCATAATGCACTAAATTATCTTATATTTCACTCCTTAACCTATCCATTTAAATATAAAAAAACAAGTGTGCGCAAGGTATTTTAATTGGGTTAGCCTTTGAGGAGCTGCAAATACATAGTCCGTGTACTTAGAATAAGAATCAATGTAGTTATCTTATGCATGTGAATGTAATATAACCTAAATGAGAGTAAGATATTGAATTTATCTCATAAATAATCAAATGAAAATATATGCTCTCCACTAAACCTTATTTTAACAGAAGGTGATGATGGCACAAGACTTAAAAATTATGTAGATACTTTTTAGACTCAATATATAGTCTCATTCACAAGTGTAGTAATAGATGAGATGATTTTTCAAATCAATAATTTTAAAGAAGACTCTCAATTCAATCATCACTTCTATAAATGATCATTTCTTGACTAATTATATATATATATATATATATATATATATATATATATATATATATATATATATAGACACACACACACATATATACATACATATATACATATACACATACATATACATATACATATACACATACATATATGTGTATATATATGTATATATACATATATACATACATACATACATACATACATACATACATACATATACATATACATATACACATACATATATGTGTATATATATGTATATATACATATATACATACATACATACATACACACATACATACATACATACATACATACATACATACATACATACATACATACATACATACATACATACATACATATATATATATATATATATATATATATATATATATATATATATATATATATATATATATATATATATATATATATATATATATATATATATATATATATATATATATATATATATATATAGACAAGACTCTCTGAGACATGATGCACAAAGACCAACCACAAAAAATGTGATAAGTGAAAGTTAAGGAACATGAAATTAGGACAAGGTAAGAATACCCAAAAAATTAAGAGGGATATAATTAGTAAGGCATTGATTATGTATAAGACAAAATTAGTAGACCATTGATTTTGTACCAATAGGTATAAAGGCTTAGAATCGAGACAAGAATGCTCAAAGAATGGATGGATATGATCCAAATGTTGACAACAAACAAATATAAAAAGAAGATGAGGATATAAAGATGAATCAATGCCAAAGTGACTCTAATGTGGGTGAAAAAGTAACTGAAAATAGCCAAATGTACACAAGTGGACCAAATGTGTTAAAATATGATAAAAGCACTATGGAAAAGTGTGTTATAAAAAATTAGGTATTTACATAATATCCCAATTTGATGTGCCTTTATGAATCTATGTGTCAAAGTAAATAATAAATTTAAGCATGTACTTACACTTAAAATTGTTTTGAACATACACTATTTATTAAAGACACTATTTTATCCTAAATTGAGATGGGAATTTTATTAGAAAATTATCTTTTGTCTCATTTTAATCTTTCCAAAATTAGTTCATATGGAAACCTAGTTTAGGTTGTAATTTAATTAATTATATAAACATAATAATATTTACAAAAACTTAAGTTTATTCACACCCAATTTATTATTTTATAATTATAAGTTTCATTTTATTTTATATCACTCAAGAATATTTTATTACGTGGACATAACCAAAATATAAAATAAATTACATAACCTAATACATCCACATATGCCTTCCTTTGTTTTAAAGTTAAATTATATGCATGACCTCCATGACTTAGTGATACCATTTAATTTCCATGTGTTTTATTTTTATACCATAATATTTGAGTCACTTTTTGATCTCTATGACTATTTTTGACTGCCATGTGTTCCATTTTTTGATTGAAAAGATTCAAGTTGTGTTATGAAAATTTCCATGATTTTGTGACTCTATCTAAATTTCTATATGTTATCTATTTAAAATTCACCTTTTGATGACATATATTAATCATGTTTTATTTTAAAGGAATGATCAATGTTTATTTATCTTGCAAGAGTTGTGAACATGTTAAAACATAAAACAAATTTCAATGTCCAACACATCCAAAAAAACATGAGGCCATAAGGGACACTCTCCATTACTCTATGGCCTCTAAATGATCACCACACAACACTATCTTATTTTTTACTTTATACATAGTGGTTTATAGTTTTCCAATATATTTTATTTTCAACCCGTTTATGGTGTAGGGAAATTAGACTCATGGAATTATAAATTGGATATAAAATCTTAATGGATCCATAAAGAATCACTTAAAATCATTAAAAATCTATGATGTACTATATGGAATTTGTTATTATGACCCAATAGGAAGATGACACTTTAGTTGATATGATTTGGACATGGTAAAGTAAAAGTGATGAAGGCTTGGGAGCTCTCTAAGGATGCCTTGTACAAGTTTTACCATGTAGCCCTAAAAATATATTAAGGGAAGGGTCAGGTATGGACACATCTTTAAATAAAGTGGAAACAATAAATGTAATGGATCCATAGACTGTGAACCACAAAATTTAACAAGTTTTAATGTTATCCATGACTCTATTCCTATTAACTAATGACATAATACCATCCGTGTCTCTTTGAGTGGTCATAATACATAAAAGGGGAAGACTAAATAATGGCCCCATGAAGATAAAATTGTGCAGATTTAGACACATGGCTACAATATATATAAATGTGAATAAGGATCAAATTTTAGTAGAGATAAAAGAATAATGATGAACACAATGTGTCTACAAAGATAATTTAAGGAAAAAAGTTAAATTTGTTAATTTTTGAACTTCATGATCTTGAGGATACATGATAATGACACATGGGACATTTAGATTATTAGATGTGGCCAAAGGTAAAAATGCACATATAGCCACTACTATTATGATATAAGTTCTAAGAATATTTACTCCATAATTAATGTCACCTACCATTAATTCACAGTGGAAAAACTATTAAATTATGGAGTCAATTTTTATTTTTAAGTGGGAAATGGTGTTATGTGTTAGTGTAAAAAAAATTAAATTAACAATTGGAAAATATTAAAAATTATAAAATAGTTGTGATGTGTTTGGCTCTTTGGTCCATACTTAGTTTCACTATAAATACCCTGTATTGAGCTTATTATAGGAAGAAATATATATTATACTTTTGTATATATTAAAATGTGGTATTAGACACTTGTAAATGTTAGTCTTGACATATCATTATGTTACATGATTTGTATGTACACATAAGGATCTTTTACACCATTATATCCTATCCACTTACCTTCTATGATCTTGACCTTCTCAATTTGCTATCAATCATCCACAAGTATTCCCTAGTCTATGCCTAACCTATTCATTATCATACTTAGATTATCTATAGATCATAATATTAATATTATTTCCTTTTAAAAAAGTTTGTTAGACTTAGAAATGAATGGAATTCTAGATTCATTTAACTCTAACAAAACTATCCCCACACAAAATAATGATATTTTTTTCAATTTTAGATTATCTATATGGCTTGCCTTGTATGTTTTACATGTCAGTGGCATGATAAATTAATAAAATTTAACCATATAAATGAATAATAGGTATAATGTAATTCCCTTATATAGCACATTTATAAATCATAAAATAAACATTTATACACATATATACATTAAGAGGGACTTGCTTAAACTTCCCAAATAAGAATTAGTTACAAATAATAGGTCTAATACAAGTCTAAATCACATAAGCTAGGTCAATTTTTCCATTCTTAAATATAAAATTTTTAGATCACTAATTGCATTCATAAAAAGATCACCATTTCACACATACACTTAATAGGGAGAACTACATGTGGCTTGACTTATCTATTTTAAGTATTGGATATGCAAGTAGTGCTCAATAATTTAGTAGGGAGTGGTTGATATAATCTTAACCCAAATTTATCCTCCTTTTGTAGGCCTAAACCTAGTTTCTAAAGTAGATCTAGGTTTTTGAAGTGAAGGAAATAGTTTTTTGTATTTACACACATAACAATCACATGCTATCATATAAGAAGACAATTTAAAGTAGGTGCAATGGCTTGTACAAAAACCATGAGGTATAATTCAAAGGGAAAAATATAAAAACAATATATGCCTCCTTACTGATGAAGGAATATAAATCATAATGGATTCATCCAAGAAAATCCATACACTCTTATTTTTAGTCTAAATGACTTCTTATCCATTTAATAGTCTATTTGGTCACTTGCATTTAGTCTCAAGCTTGCACATAATAGTAACACACTAATAATCTAAATCCCTTAAGTTATTTCCATTTATAGCAAGTTGAGATTGTTTAATCAAACTATACTTTAATATTCAGATCAATGTTTATTTTAATATAGTAAACAATATGAATAGTTAAAAAGTTTTATCTTATTAGATCACATAAAGAAAAAATAAGGTAAAATAATTGTGTGCTTGAAAACACATAAATATAAATATTTGGAAAAGAATTCGTAATGTTGACAAATATTTATGGATATTTTGTGATTTTGTATGGATATTTTATGAGTTTTTATTTTTCCCCTTTCTTACTCATATTTTTTTAATATTAGTGCTCAAAGTTGAGGGGTCGCTGTCCTAATTGCTTTTGACTGGATCTCCAATTAGTTTGGGACACAATCAGGGGCCCAGATCCATAAGAGAATACTAATGAACAACCACAAATGGCTTGAGAATGCCATTAATGGCCACAACTAGCCCAAGAATATAAATGATTAGCCATAACTAGCCCAAGAATATCAATGATCAACCATAATTGGTCGATGAATACTTAACGATTGATAACATCTGACCTCTAATACCATACTGACATTTGAACTTGTGTGGTGCTTGAGATAATCAAGTCACTTTATCAACTCACCCACATCTCATCTGTCCTTTCTCACTCATATTAATGTTGTGTGATTTCTTATTTTAAAGTGATCATTATTTAAATCTATTTACTATATTTATGAGTTATTTAGTAATCATTTGCTACTATGATCATTTCTATGGTTAAGATGTGATGTAATTAAATTTTTGTGGATGGATGTTAATATGTTTTTTATATAATACATTAGATAATTAATTTCAAACACTAAAATTCACTCAAAAAATAATTTATCCCTAAATTCTTGCATTAGGATTGTCTAAATTTGACTGTATACTATGTTTAACAAGTATTGGTTTTATTTTTTAGTAGATATTAAGCTATGTTTACTTTAGTAAAGAATAATTAAGTTGAAATATAAATCTTATTCTTTGCCTTACCCTTTCCTCTTGTTTTAAGTTTGTTTATGAGACTGAAATCACCATATAGTAGGATAACATGATTGTATGTTTTGGTTATTCTTAGGTTTTATTTTGGGGCCATTTGGGTAAATTTACATTGATAAGTTTTAGGTTGCTTTCTCTTATTCCACCAAGGATTCCAAATAGAGAATCATAACCTAAAATTCATACCTTGGGCCATATGTGTGTGATGATAAAATTAAAGGGTGTATACTTGTCTTTTGTTGTAACTTATGTAATAAATTTTCATCAACAAGTTTTTGGCACTAGAAGGAGGAAAAAATGAATTCAAAAGGATAAATATGGATTTTTGGTATAAACAGGTTACAAAATGACATATAAGGGATCCTAGAACATCCTCATAGCTTACCTCCTTAATGTAATGCCATATTATATTATATCAGATGTAAACACAAATCATCAAGTAGTTAGTGTTATGAGGAGGGATCTTGAACTTAAAATAATTAGGATCTCCATCCAATGTATGTATTTATTATATTTTTAAAAATGTTATAAAATACCAAAAAAAATTTAAATTCAAAAAATAATTCAAAAACATATATAAAGACATGATTGGCTTTTTGAAACAAAAATTATAAATACCTAAAGTCCAACATGATTTCCATAGGGATGCTTTCAAGTTCCTTCCCATATTAAAAATGATGAAAACATAACCATTGAAGAACATTTACTTGCTTACAAAACTTCCATGAGAATATTGAATTTAGTCCATGAAGATGTAATTTACATGATGTTTCCATTATTTTTAACAGATCTCAATTATGACTATTTTTTTAGTTTGACATATAGTTTGATTAGTTATTAAAAATACATAAAGGATACATTTATATTATAGTTTGACTAGAAAAATTGATCTTAGTGCTTCATATAATTTTTTGGTTCTACTCAAGAGAGAACCAAATGAGTTCACAAAGTAATTTAACATAAAGTTTCATGAAGTATGTCTCAAAATTATAATTATTCATAAACCCATGAGACATGAATTTTTGAAATGTATATAAATTATTTATATCAATTTTTTTACATGTTTGTAAGATCTGATGCATCCACCTTTATTTTTATTTTTAAGAAGTAATCCAAGTGAATAATCCATTATTTCCTTAGAAAATAGATTATTTCCATGAGATTTTTTTTCTCTTTTCAAGAATTTCATGATAGGGGATTACTAAACTCAACAAAATCTAAATTTTCCTATGATCAATAATCTAGATCATAATTTTTTTAACATTAAGTGTATTTAGCCAACAATTATCATGGATACAAATGAATGCATTGTAAATGATTTTTTTTTATAAAATATATTTTGACTCTAAAGATAATATGAAAGAAACATAGGAAGAAAAAGAAAATGAGGAAAAATTAGTATTTTACACAAGATTTACTCAACCATTTTATTTGGAAGCTAATTTATTGAATAATGATATTGTATGTGAAATAGTAGAGGATGTTTTAAATAACATAAAATTCCAAAATTTTTAGGGTTTAATATGTTTTGATGATCAATTTTCGGATCTAAAAGAGCATAGGCAAGAAGAGGTAAAATTGGATTGTCTAACAACTAATCGAGGTCATGGAAAAGTCCTAAATATCATCATCACATATTTTTTGGTAAAAGAATCTCATGTTTATATTTGTCCATATTTTTAAGTAAATTTTTACAACACAAGTGCTTATTATAATTTCACATTTGAGGAGAATTACCATGTTGAGCATAGGCATATGAATTTTTTTGAATTTAAAAATAAAAAATTGATTGAACTATTAAAAGAATATAAGGATGTCACTTTACATTTGAGAGATATAACTAGAATAAAATTAATTTTTCTAGGAAATGAGATTTTTTTTAGAAATATTTTTTAAACCCACCCTCCTATGTTGATTGGGAGTTTTTAGTTTAGAGTACCTTAAGATTAAAGTAGTTAGATTGTTTTGATTTTGATTTTACTTTCATAGTTTTAGTTGTTATTTAAATTTTTTATTAACTTAGTTTAATTTATTATATGATAGTTTAATAAACCTTTCCAAAATAAGAATAAGATAAACTAAGAAAATTTCTTTTAATGCCCATCCCTATAAAAAATTGGTTATTTATAAATTTCTCATGTGCCCATATTACCCAAATCCATAAATTATGTAGTCATATTAAACTGGATAATAAATTGAAATCATTCCATGTAGTCACTTAAAATTGATCACAAATACTTGATAATGTTAGTTTTGGCCCTATTTTACTTTAATTAACTTGAACACTTAATTTGGATCTATTTTACCACCTTAGTCTATCCTAAACATTTATATGGAGTTATTTATTTTTTAAATTACTATTTTATGCCTATATAAATGTTATAACTAATCAAAATCCCTATAAATACATGTACAGATATCCTTAGACCCAAAAATAACTCATTTTCATTACGGACAAAAATGCTCAGTAGGGGACAATAGTGCACACATTTCTATCCCATATAGGACGCTTTTGTCCTTAGCCTTTTTTGAAGTTATTTTTAAAATTTCAACCCTCCCTTACATTTTGGTCCATATTTTTAGGAAATTTAGTATGAGGTTTTCCCCTTTTGTATTTATAAAAAGGAACACACAAGTAACCTATTCTACCACTTGGAAATTTCAATATAGAAGCACACTTACACTAGAACACATTGAACAACCATATTATTGCTAGTTATGATTATAATCATTCGAAGTATCCTCAATGAAGTCAAAAACCTATTTATTAAAGACAAAAAAATTATTATAAAGTATTCAATCCATATCTAGATGTATTCATATAATCAAATGATCAAAAATTAAAAAAAAACTCTAAGTGTGAGAACTATATGGACTAGAATTCCCTCTTCAAAGTATTAGATACGTAGGCAACATTCCATGATCAAGGGGTTGAATAGGGTTAGTTCAGCCCATTACAATCTACCCTTTTATATTTTTTAGGTTTTAAATCATTGAAATTCCTATTAGGGTTTTAAATTTTGAGATGTCATTTGTAGGGCATTTATGTGCATCCAAAGGTCAAATATTTGTAAATAAGGATGATATAAGTGGTCACAAATGCTCGTGAATTGAGTTTACTAATTTTAAATAGAGGAAAATATCAACCAACTTAATATAATATTGGAAATCAACCTTGTTAAAAGTTGGATGATTTTGTCCTTCATTAATTTTAGTCTTAGTCCTAGTACACTTGCATAATCAATCTCTATTTTTTAGTTATATTCATTTATTAGTTGCACACAGTCAAATCTCAAATACTAAAAAACAAAGTTTTCCATTTTATTCATAGTTAGTCTTCTTTTACTTGATTGTACTTTGTAAAATTTAATATTTTACTTATCTTAAGTGATTTACAACATTTTGATTTTATTCCATTCAATTTATCTGAATTAGGGTTAATCATCACATTAATTCAAAATAATGATAAAACATATTGGTGAACCCCCATTTTATTTGAGCATTGATTCAAAAAACTTATCCTAGGGTTTCAATAAATTCATGAACATTCAACACTAGAATAATTTTATTTTGACCTTGGATTTAAATCTAAAACTAAAAAAACTTGATTTTGACATCAAATCTAATTACTAACACTAAAAAAACTTTATTTTGATTTTATATCTGATAGCTAACATTGAAATCACTTTCTTTTAACCTTAGATTTCAAGGGAATTTATTGATATCCATTTAATTTTTTTTAATCCTTTTTTAGGATCTACATTTCAATTTTCTATTACATTCATTTTCAACAAATCTATGGATACATTGGATGATCTTTTTTATTTCAAACTTTTCTAGTTTATATTACATGTTGCCTTCCTTTTTAAGACTCATATAATAAAATAAAACACATCACGTACACTCCAAATACAATTTTTTTAAAATTCCAATATGACTTATGAACAAGAATAATTATACATTCAGAATGATATAAGTCTTATTCATAATCAACTTCATGTTCTATTCAATTATTATTCCTTCAATATTAAACTAGACTATTACCAATTAATACTTTAAAAAAAAGGTTATGAATTAGTCCTTTGATTCTCCTCCTCCTAGACCTCAATGTATTAATAGTTACCATATTTCTCCCATTATTCACCCAAAACTTTATTGGATTTTATGGTTCATGATATTAATGGCTAGTTCTGGTAGGTGCTAGGAATATCAACAAATCTGACAGGTGCTGAGATGAAAGCTAACTTTGAAAAGTAGAAAGAGAGGCTCATCTAGAAATCAACATAAATATAAAGGATGATATCAAGTGCAGGGAATGATAGAGAGTTTGATAGGTGCACAAAAGGGTAGAAACTCTAGCTTGAAATAAAACACCAGATCTACTACTACTCTAAAAAATACATTAGAGACCCACTTACTTAATAAACCTATAAAAACTTGGAATGGGTTTTCATTAGGAGACCTTAGTGGTACCAATTTGCACAAAATCCAATAAAATACTTTCAAACCCTCCAAAAAAGACAAAGTCAACTGTCACGAAACTAGGTCATGTTTATAATTGATCATAGGATTTTGGCACCTTCTAAATCTAATGGCACAAGCCATTTTCTATGAAAATATACTTAATTAAAGATGATCAATAAGAAACACCTTTTCTCTTATTCTTTTTTCTAAATTTGGTTCAACTAAGGACCCTAAAAGAAGAGCAAAATTTGAGAAAATATTAATATTCAATGTACTAGGTCAATGAATGGAAGATATGTGACATACAAGATGAAACTCAAGATTTCACAATAGGAATTTTAGCATTTGGCTACCAAAAACCATGCTCTGATACCATGTCAGATTAATCTAAAATCATGGATCGGTATTTGAGTAGACATGAAGAAAAAATATCTATAATGTGAAAAATAATTTATACATAAGAGATACCTATTTTAGAAGAAAAATAAAATGTGATATAGAATTAACTTGTTTTCAATAATCAAAATATTCAATTATCAACATCAAGATAATTAAGTTATTCATTAGATCATAAATCATTAGCCAAAATAATTTTAGGAAAGGTACATATATAAGTAAATATAGACATGATCACACATCATCAATCATGTGGGATTATTTTCCCTAATGACTTAAAATAAAACTTAAGCAAGTTGCTACAAACATGCATAAGGAAAAACTATTAAATGGAATAAAAGCCTATACTAACAAGAACTACATAGGGTTTTATCCCTTTTCTAGTATTGGTATGTAGGTAATGCTTAATATATGGGGTGTTAAGGTTAATCCCAACTCAAATTACAAATATATTTTCTAATTTATTCCATTTATTCATCATTGTCGATCAATTTAAGGTTTCAAGTGAAGAATAACGTTACATAATGGCTTCCATAACAAATCATGCACCTTAGAACACATATATAGGACCGACATGTGAAAGAACACATACATAAATTTACATATAGGGTAAAACCCTACTAGATGATGATGCTGCATATGGACTAAAATGTAGGCCAACCATGTATGATTAGCATAACCTTGTCTAAAGATCAGGTGAATCCCTATTCCCAATTCACATTCATTCAACACACTCAAATAGTCATATTTATAGTATATGTCATAGTCTTACATTATTGAATTTTTTAGATAAGTAAATTCCCATATTCTTCCCCCTTTTATCATCTTTCTATATTTTGTAAGATCCAAATCAAAAATACTTAATTTATCACATATCTTAGTATTTTAATTTTACACATATTTTTTTCATAATTAGGATCTAAACATTTTCTTATTTCCCAAATTTTGATAAAACACCATGTTGTTCCCCAATAGTGTTACAAATATTTAATCCATAGAAATTATCTACCAACACACATTTGACCAAGTTGTTTTGCACTTGAACTTGAGTGAATAATGGTAAGATTTGATCTATTGTGTATTTCATACGTAAGTATTATTTATCAAAGGAGATGAATTTTTCATTATTATTGATTGTATTGATAATAGAGGTAAATTATATGGGTTATGTATCAATAGGGAGAGTTGTTTCTTGTTATTCCTATTATAGGATGTTTTTATAGTCTATTGATATCTTGAGTAATTCTATGGTATAAATTTTAGCATGGGTGTTCGTTAATTGATCAATGTTATCATACCCTTTAGGTTGATTAGTTTTCTTCATGGTATGTGAAGGGGGGTTGAGGAGGAACATGTTTACTACCTTATTTTTTAAATGCATGATGAAGTACCCTACCTCATATAGTGTTGATAGCATGGATCATAGATTCTAAAATAAGTTATGGGAGAATAATGGGAGTGGGATGGTAACTAGTACAACCTTGAGGTTTAGGGAGAGAATAAAAAAAGGAATAATGCATTCCATTTAGAATCTAGTGGTAATGAAAGGCAACTTAGATTAGATATTACAACAATAATATTTGAGGAAGGCTTGGGATTTCTCATTTTCAATTTTAGCCTTACTAGTTTTTTTAGATTAGACACATTTGCTTACATAATTGATCTAAATAAGATACATTATCAATGTATAATATCATATAAAGAATACCTTCATGACTTTTTTTAACCAATAATGTTTATTCATTATAACCATGAATACTATATATTATGAGGGAATAATAAAAAATCAAGATTGAAGATAAACCCCTAAGGCTGAAATATGACACCCTAAAAGAATGACACCCTAATGGAGACCTAAGGTATATTTCTTGTATGGAATATTAATTATATCAAGATGTGACCACCTAGGAATTTTTGGGTTTTATGTCACCTGTAATCTAATGTATTTGGATCTTGTACACATTCTATTGATTACTATTTATAACCCAAAACCATAGTTCTCTACCTTAGGTTAGGTTACCTTAAAAAAAATGGATTAGTGTGCTCACAGTGTTGAGCTGACCTAAAAGACCCATGTATAAATGAACACTACCTACATATACAATACTCTAAGAAAGGCCTCAGACTTATTGTATTTGTTCACTATGTGTGGGAGTGTGTGTGCACAAGGGTCTAATATACTGTATGACAATGCATGTAGTGATCTAGATTGTAACTTAATAAATATGGCTCATGGGATGTCTTTTTAGTGCTTTAGACATGTAGTATGACTGATCCTATACTTGATATTCAAATAGATATGAATAGGGAATAATAGCTTATTTGTGAAATTGATTGATTAAGCTTAAATGTGTGATTGTTTGGTAATTTGCTAGATGTATAAATAAATTAGATTTGACTTATATTAATACTAGATATTTTGAAATAATCCTCATGGAAGGGTTAATGACATTCTTATCTCAACCCATACACTTTGAAAGATTTGAAAATTTGAGTGTTTTTAAGGTAAGAACACTTGTGTTGGTTAGGAATAGTTGTGTTGATGCTATTTTATTACCTTGAACACAACTATCTACAATGAAATAAAGTTGTTGAGGTTATGGAAATGATTGTGAATGATATTTATCATATTTTAGGTGTCCTTTAGTTACTATTGATATATATAATTAGAATAATTAGGGTTAGACTAAGAAGTAAGTAATTAGACCTAGTGAGGTGGTGAGTGCAAGTATTTTAGTTGAAAATAATGTCAGATTGAATGGTAGAGCCTTGAGATATATTTTTCAAGTGTATAAGACTAGTTTAACATATAATTCAAAATTTTAGCATCTATATTTTCCCCTCACTAATATGGTAATGCATAAATATTAAATTAGTAGGTTAGAGAAAATAAAGTGTATTATATTGTGTATAACACATCTTGTCTTTGATTGAGCCCACTTGAATTTTTTATGTGTATGGACCTGTAACCAAGAGAATGTTATAGGGGTAATTATGAATATCATATACACACAATATTTTTATTAACTTTATGAATTAATGATGCTTTATCTCTTACAAGAACCTATTGAGTCTCAATTTCTCTAAGTGCACACCTTAAAGGGTGTACTGGGAAAGGAGTGGCCAGACCATTGGTGATTTGTAGGATTATTTTCCCCTATACCACCACTTTTTATCAATCTAACCCTCTCTTACACATGTACCTAAGCTTTATCTCATCTCTTGCACACTCTTGCAAGCATTCACCACCTTTATTATCCCCTTCCTAATCCTAAAACCTTTTTTGACAATTTACGCTATAGTATCAGTTCCATTGACTCTATATTCAAATTGATAAAATATGTTAAGGGTGTAGGTATCCCATGGATAACCTAGACTGAGGCCTAAGTTGCTTTAATTAATAAGAATACTGAGTCAATTGGGCTAACCTTATCGGCTAAACTTTCAAAAAGGTTTAAGGTTAGATTCATCCATATATACACATTCATTTTTCCATTTATAATAGAAGAAGATAAAAAATAGTAATATATTATGCATTTGTTTATCCACTATTCTACTTGAGGAACATAGCTTAGGGTTTCAATAATTTCTTTGGAGATATAGATCTTATATTATGGAGAAGTCTTTTGGATGCATAGAGTTGTGTATCCTAGAACTAACTTATCTTTGTTATCTTTACATACCAAAAAAACCTCTTACAAAGCACCTTGGCCAAGGGAGAGATTGAGGCTTAGCAGGTTCATCTTCAAAGGTAAGTATTTCTAACTTTGTTCCTCCTTTGTAAGAGTGGATAGATTTGCATTTGAAATTATATCCCATGAATTAATATTCATATACATTAAAATGAGTATATATCTTCTATGCACATTTAATTTTTATGTTTATTACCCCCACTTTGTGTCACAACATTTGGTGAGCAATAAATTAGATTTAGCTTTACTTGTTATTTACTTAGTGAATATGAAAACATAGGAAATAACTAAGGTTATTTTATAGTGTTGCTTGACTAGAGGATTTGGAACCCCCTCTAGTGATGTATTGTGGTAAGAGATCACTTGATTAAGTCTAGTGGATCCATCTTGGTCATGACCCTAAATATATAACATATCAACAATTAGAACTGTAAGTAGGATTTATCTTCTCTAAGCTAGGATTGATTAATAGATCAATTGAATTTATATTTTCATACATTATGGTGAACCTAAAGTGAATCAAACCCTTGTAATTTTTATTTTATGCTTTTATGTTTTCATCATATTATATATTTCTATTTTTGTAATACTATATCAAACCTGAAGGTATAATTCTAATAGTCTGTGTATAGGTTTAACACATAGTCGCTCTAAAATGACTATGTTTTATTTGTGAAATTATTATCCAAATATAGGTGAATGGATCGATTAGTTTGGAAAAATATTATTATATAGTTATATATTCTCATAAATATTCAAACTATTCAATTTTTTTCATAATTCTCTTCTTTCAACATATAGGTTTACAGACATAGTCGAGCTAGTTGACTATGTTTGAAACTTCCTTTTTAGAACAAAAGTTTTGAAATATCCATTGAACTAGTTGAATATATTAGCATAATTTTTAAATCAAGATTTGAGAATCACACCATAAAATTTTACAATCTAAGCATCATCTAACCCATTAAAGTTCATTCTTCCTCTCTTTGTCATTTTAATTATTCCTTTTTAGTGCTATTTTTCACAAGTTTGTAGGCTATAAAATTATCTCCCTACACCTTATAGACCTATTAATGCATGGTCCTCCTTTTCCTTATATACCTATTCATACATGATCTTCCTTTGCCTTATAGACCTCTTCATACCTATTTTACAAATCCTATTTCAATTCCAGCATCCTAAAATATAACAAACCAACACATTTAACTAACTTCAAATGTACCTACCAACCCAATGAAATTCATTAGAATTGTTTAATTTCACCTCACTCCATATCACATGTTGGGTAATCTTGAGATGCCCATCCCTACATCCATTAACCCTTTGGGACATCCTACGATTCTTAGTCTTCTTATATAATGCATATTAACAAACAAATTAAAATTTAATAAACTTTCCAAGACACATGGGCTTGTATTTCACATGTTCATATTTGATATAGACATTAACATAGACTATACTTGTTATTTTTGTCTTATGTTTATTTATTTCATTTAGTCATAATTTATTAGCACCATTATTTTTTTTGGGTTCATTAGTTTTATAACGCATTACATTTAGCTTTTATTTTCATTTTGGTTCTTAGATATCTCTTTCATTGTTATATTTTTATGTCATTATTTACCTCAGTAGCTTTATGATTATTTTTTTCTTTATTTAACATTCACCTCATTGGTGTTCACCTTGTGAGTTATAGTGTAAAACCATGGATAAGACCAAGCTCTCCTCACAAATTACCACATTAAAACATATTTAAATTAATTTTCCCCTATTTTTGGGATGACTAGTACTTTAATTAGTGATGTACTAGATAATTTGTAGGTTCATATGACTTCTTAGTGACATGACTATCATAACATAGCCCCATCCCTTTTATAGCACTATTATACCTCCTTATGATTAGTTATGAGTATATTCATCATTGTATCACTTATTACATGGATGAATCTCTCATGATCCACATATTTACCTTATTTCATTTTATTTGAAGCACACATAGGTTAATTTTGAGATTTCACACTTATTTTTGGGCAGGTCTAGGAGTCTTTAGACACCTTGGTCTTTAGGTCCTTTTGTCTAGTGAACAAGTGTAAGCTCTTTAGTGTTTTTCATGTATTTCACTCATGTTTGGTTCTTTGAATATGTATGGAGGAGGAATATAAAAATACAAAGAGTTAGAATCCAAACCATAAAATAAATAAAAGGAAATGATAGAAAGGCAAAAATAATCTTAAAATTCAGATCACACCAAAAGATGTGATCTATATTTGGCACATCTCCTATCCTAGTCAAAGATCAAACTCTACAGTTAAACTCATGATAAAGTCAATGTCCATTGGGGTGTGGTAGGCCAATATACTAGGGTAGGATGTCTCATTATATCATATAATTATAATGCCACTTACTTTCTCATGTAAGTAACTAATCTTCATAGTAGAATGATGACTTTATAAGGGTCTTGAAGAATGGGGAACACATTGTGGGAAGGTTGGTCTATTTTAATTTTCATTTATATAGCCTTCATGGGTTGATTTATGTACTATTGACCAAATTTTGGCCTTTCAAGACAAAATTGGGTATCCCTTTTTGCAAAAAAATCTCTGAGTCTATATCTTTATCCAATTCCAGTATGCAGGTTTCATTTGAAAGAAGTGTTCTTATACAAAGCACGAGTATTTTACATAAAAAAAAACCAAGTATTTTCCTTTTGAAAGATTTATTCTTTAGTCTTTTGGATAAATAATTTTAAATGAATTCTTTTGGGTTTTTTTTCTAAGCCTTTTCTGAATTCTTTCAGACTTTTTATCTAAGGTTTTTTTCCCTAAGTATATTTCTTTCAAGATTTTGATTCGGTAGAATTATTTCAAAAAAATTAACTGAAGCAACTTTTTTGAAGGGTATTTTCAACTTTCTTGAAGGGTATATTTCTCACAAGAAATGGTCCCCTTCACTTTATCTAAGGGTACTTTATATTTTCTAAAGGATACTTTGTAATCTTTCTGAAGGGTAAATTTACAACTTTCTTGAAGGGCATTTTCTTTGGAAAGTGGAAACTTGCATTTCTTTTGAAGGATAGTTGCTTTTTCGAAGGGATCTTTTCAAAAAATCTGAAGGAAAGAATTATTTTTAACATTTTATTTGAAACAAATTTTCTAAAGGTCAATAATAGTTTTTTTGAAGGGAAACTCAAAAGAAAAGGGCATCTTCAATCTTCTGAATGGTCACTTACAACTTTTCTGAAGAGTAGGTGACAACTTTTTTGAAGGACTTTTTCAAGTGAAGGGACACTTTCAACTTTCCCAAAGGGATGTTTTCAAAAGTCTAAAAGATTGTTTCCATGAGAAGGTGGACCATTTCAAAAAGTCTGAAGGGTATCTTTTCCTTTCAGAAGATCATTTCAATTAGCCAAAGGACACTTTCAACTCTTCTGAAAGGTCACTTGTAAGAATTTGAAGGGTATGTTTCCTTTCAAAAAGGGTCTCTTTCACTTTTATGAAGGGTCATTTCAAAGAATCAAAAGGATCCAAAAAAAAGGTTTGAATGAATTCTTTCAGATAAATTGTCTAAAGAATTATTTTGGAAAACTTGAAAAGGTGTCAAAAAAGTCCATTTCCTTTAGACATTTTGTCCATGTAAATTGTTTAAGGCATGAAAGACAAAGCCAAAGGAAAATAACAAAAAATACAAAAGACCCAAATAAATTCTTTCGATAAAGTGTTGAGACAAGAATTTTGGATAAATATAAGTCCTTTTATTTAAATAAAATGTTTAAAGGAGTGGTGACCCATAAAACATCAATTTTAGACTATAAAAATTAGCCATTTAAGTTTAAAAGAGAGGCTCAATTGGAATGAAAATGAAAAGATAAAGGTAAAAAATGGAAAATATCCTACGCATCTAGTGTATAATAAGACCATGGGAAAATCATCCTATAGAATGTAATGTAACTATTTTTTTTCTTGGGGTGACACATGTCCAAGTGACCCTTGAACTCCCTTGGCTTAACCTCTCTCTCAATGGCTCTATATATGCATTTTCTTAGCTCATTTTGGTAGCCTCTGCTAGTTATTAGAAAAAATTTAGCCATATTTGTACTTTCAAAACTCTTTAAGAAATATAAAAGTGATTTCATGATTCAAACATTGTACTATTAAGTATAGGTTTGAATCTTGTTGATAATGACTAGTGAAAAGTTACTTTTCTAGCATGTCAATCCATGGTCACTTACCAATGTGCAAAAGGGATGTTGTTGTAGGTCTCTATTAGTATTCTTTACTAAGTGTATAAGAGTTTTAGAAGTGGTATATGTTTATTCCCTTTGTGTAATTATTCATCACCCTCCTAAGTGTCAAATACATTCCTAAATCTAACTTACAAAATATTGATGCAATAATGTCTTTTTGTTGTGAATTTGTGTGAAACACCCTTGTTTACCTTTAAGTAGTGTATTTTTTTTATCAAATATGAGGATAATACATATTGGTACATCATCATTTTGTTTCCTTATCTATTTTTATTAACCCTTTTCATACACACTTGATAGATTAGAGATAGCTTTAAAGGTGCATCAAGGGGAGATAATCCTTAATTTAGAGATTCATCTCAATGAAATTATCACCCATAGCGAGAGAGATGATTCCATTTTTATGCTTGGATGATGATAAATAAGCATATATTCAAGGGTGAAAATCTAAGCATCAATAGTTTTTGGCATGCTCAGTGGGACCTCTAAATCTTACAAGATTGTTCAAGATTGGTGCTGATCTTGGCATTGTTGAAGAGAAACAAATATCTACATTCAATACCTAGGGAATAAATTTAATAATTCAAGTCTTTGGTTGATGATAATTCATATTTTACATGCCAAAATTGACCACTAGGTCTAATTCTAAAGGTGTATCCTTTGATTTTATGGAATTACCTCCATATTCCACCAAAAGATTCAGGTTTGTCAACACTCATCCTTAAAAGAGATTTTGAGTTTAAAGCTTCCAAGTTGTGTTACATTCCATCCCTAAAACACATATTAATCATTATAAAATAGATATAAGATATATTTTTGTGCCTTTGAACGGGGCATCTCCCTTGCATCTCCCTTGTATCTTGCTTAATATGATCAAATTCTAGGAGCTACCCTCAAAAGTGTCCCATATTTTAGTAGAGATGGTCCAATTATTGCCATTGAACATATAAATAATATAGAAAACTTTTGTAATATCCATAAAATAACTCAATAAAATGTATCCATTAGGTTGTTGGCCTTGTATTTCAAAGGAAAAGTTTTGGATAGGTATGGGACCCTACCTATAAATTCTATTAGCTCATGGTATGAGTTGGGGGATTTGTTGACTAATAGGTTTGGGGAGAAGAGTGATCACCTATATCTTGCTGATAAATTGAACATAATCAAGAGAGTACCTCATGAATTCATGTATTATTTTAATACTAGGTTCCAAAAGGGTTGGGATAGAATCCTAGTCCTTGTGAGACCTACCCCAGACTATGCATTTTTTTACTACTTGAAAGCATTAAAAAGTGACATTGCCATGATGATTCAATCTATGGGTGGAAACACATTATATTATACATATGAAATAACCATAAATTCTAAGAATTATCTTATCCAAGTGGGAAAGATATCTCCTATACCTCTAATGCCACTATTCCCTAATTTGCATTCTCCTAGTCAAAGTACATTGCCCACTTTAACTCCTTTGCCTAGTCAAGAAAAATCAGCGATTGACCCTACCAATGAAATGCATGAAGTCAAAATACTGATTCAAAGTTTTAATAATGAATTGGTTTATATCAAAGGGAAATAAGCCCAAATTTATAGGCCTTATCAGTCCTACAACCAATTTGGATAAACAAACATACCTCCTTTTTAGGGTAATAATCAGGGATAAGGCCAAATCACCCATGTCAAGCCTTCTAAAAGTTATAATACTAATTATCCTTCATCCTCCAAATACCTTGTTCCCAATCAAAATAATTTGGTCTAGTAACAACCTAACTACTCTTCTTTTGAGCAAGGCCAAGAACAGGTTACTTATGGCAATAAGTTGCAAAATCAAGGCATGACTACACAAGGTGATAAAACATATCAATTGTAAAATTTTGAGATGCCAACACAATTTAGGATGGAGAGTAGATAGGTTCAGTCTGATTATAATCTCATGAATCATTTTTAGGGTGATTTTTATGCCATTAATTATGCAGGGAATACAAAAAATTAGAATGCTACTGTGGCTGCCAACACTAGATCAAAGAAAAGGGTCGTTGAAGAAGTTCAAGGAACCAATCAAAGGAGCTGTTTTGACTCCTAAATAAACTTATATGGGAGTAGGGATTCATTTATCTTCTAATTCATAATAAAATTAGAGGATTCCAAATTTTAGGATAGTTGCTACAACCCTGCCTCCACAAGTTACATCACAAGGTGAAAATGTTCATAAAGAGAACCCCAAGGTAAGTAATCCTTCCATTACTATTGTAGACCAGATGAAGAAGATTCATATGAAAATATAATTATGGGATTATATAGTTTTACCAGATAAATAAATATACTCCAAAAGGAATTGCATAGACTGGGTACATAAGTTGGCCCATCTAGAAGTGACAATGTGGTTTTATTCAATGGAACTCAATCTATAGATGTTAAAGCTAAGAAATATGAGAAAAATAATTATTTATACATATATTTAATTATTGTTTATTTATTTGTTTATAATTTCACCATAGATAGTGGAGCAAGCACATCAGTTATGCCCAAATGCATAGCAGATAAGCTAGGCATCAAATACGAGCCAATGACTAAAGGAGTTTTGTAATTGGATGGATCACCAGCCAAGACTTTTGGGGTTGTGAAAGGTTTGAAATTGATCCTTCATGATTTTAATACATTTTAAATTCCTCATGATGTGGTTGTATTATATTTACCTCCCTATTTTTATCTTTTCTTGTGAAGAGACTTTACATCCAAGATAGGTGGATGCTTGGCAGCTAATTGGTCCTACATGGTGTTTAGAATAAAAAATGGCACTAAAGAGGAGATTGAGTTAGAACCTATTCATAGAGATAAATTTAAACAATATTTAACTAAGGTAGTAAATGTTAACTATGCTATCATTGATGAAAAGGAGTTTCACATTGATCAATCCCCATCATCTTCCCTTGAAAGAGTTTCTGATTCGTTCCTAGATGAGTGGGGAGATGACAACTATGTGCATGATCATTACAAAATATTGAGGAATATGGTATTATAGTATATTTTATGCATGAGAATGATTATTTCATGCCCAATTTGATGGATTCAAGTGAGGATGTTAATGGCTTGGGGTAGTTCCTCTTTGATGGGTCTAGAAGCAAAACTGGGGCAGGTGGTGGAGCTATGTTGGTTTCACCTTCAAAGGAAAGGTATTTTTAAATTTTTATATTTAAGTTATATTGTAATTATAATGTAGCCAAATATTAAGCCCTTATTTATGGCATAGAGTGGTCTAGGAAAAGAGGTGTCAAAGAATTACAAGTGTTTAGTGATATCGAACTTGTTATCAATCAAGCTAGAGGGTAAAATTTGACAAAGAATTCCCTACTCAAATCCTACAAGCATAGAGTTTGGGACATTGTAGAAGAATTCATGGAATTAAATTTTAATTATATTTCAAGGGAAGATAATAAGCATGCTGATAGTTTGGCATCTATTGGTGCTCAATTTGATGTTCTAAAAGGCATAAGAGAAGACAAAAATTAACCCCTTCTAGAGATGATTGTGAGACCATCCATACCAGATGATGTCACAATTGGTATGTTTTTGAGAGTGATGAATAGATATCCCTCTTTATAAAAGGAGATGTTGAGTTATCTACAAATAATTATTCTAAGCTTCAAAAATAATATGGAGGGTAGATTGGCTAGCTAAAATATAACAAGCTTCCCAAAGGCCTAGTAATTCTTGAAAGCATATTCAGTGAGGATGACCAGATCAAGAAGGAGAAAGTAAGAATGTACACCAATAAGAACTATGAAAGGGTGTAGATTTTCTAAGATAAATTACTTTCACTTGGAAAGGTATGCACTAGTCAAGAGAGGCATGATTTCATTGAACTATGCAAAGAGTTTAGTGATATTTTTGTGTGGGAGTATAGAAATTTGAAGGGTTTTGATCCAAGCTTGGATCAAAATACCATAGAGTTATATGAAAATTCAAAATCAATAAAGAAAAGACAAAGACCAATAAATCCTAATATTGAACCACTCATGAAGAATGGCCTCACTAAGTTGATTGAATCCAAAATCATTTTTTCTATCAAACATTCATCTTGGTTGGCCAATTTAGTCCTTGTTAAGAATAAAAATGGAGAGATAAGGTTATGTGTATAATTTAGGGACTTTAATAGAGTGTATTTAAATGATAATTACCAACTCCATTCTATGGAGAAAATTTTGCAAGTGGTGACAAGTAGTGAGAGGTTTTCTCTCTTAGATGGTTATTTCAGGTATAATCAAATTTTGGTGAAAGAAAGTGACCAATAAAAAATGGCCTTCAACACCACATGGGGAACATATTACTATAGGAAGATTCCATTTGTATTTTCAAATGCTAGAGCTACTTTCCAATGTGTAATGGATATAGATTTCCAAGGACTAATCAATGACATTGTATTGGTTTATCTTGATGATGTGACAGTTTTCTCCAAGGATGTAAACAATCATTTGAAGAACTTAAGGTAGATTTTTGAGAGGTGTAGAGAGTTTAGGATATATCTAAACCAAAATAAGTGTGTGTTTTCTATTCATGAAGTAAAACTTTTAGGCCACATTGTTTTCAAGAAAGGTCTGTCCATTGATTTGGAAAGGGTAAGTGCCATCTTGACATTATATTTACCTAAACATAAGAAGGGTCTACAAAGCTTATTTGGTATGATAAATTTAATTAGGAGGTTCATTCATAATTTTGATAACATGGTCATTCCATTGAAATCTATGCTAAGGAAGGATGAGACATTCACTTGGATAGGAAGGAGAAAAGAAAGTTTTGAAGAGATCAAACAAGCCATTGCCCATACCCATACTCTTGAAAGTCCTAACCTCTCCAAGGGATTCAACCTATATAATTTTGGGAATGAAGAGGTAATATATACCATGCTTAATAAAGCTAATGATGAAAATTTGGAACAACCAATTGCCTTTTTCAGTCAAGATTTGGAAGGCTATGAGACAAGATAAACATATGTTGAGAAATAAGTGCTTTTAGTCATAAGGAATTTAAAGAAGTTTAGGCATATGTTGTCTAGAAATAAGATTCACATTTTTGTGCCTCATCCTAGTGTAAAAGACTTTCTATTGAGCATAGATTTGAATGAGAAAAGGGTAGGTTGGATCACCAAAGTGATGGAATACGATGTGGAGATTAAAAAACCAAGTTAGTTAAAGGAAAAGGACTGTGAGCATCTTGCTTCAGATTTTAAAGAGCAAAAGGAGGTTTTTTTGGGACTTCATGATGATCCTATAATAGATGTACCTTTATCCACAAGTATTTAGACACAAGACATTATTCATTTATTTCTAACTGGTGAGTGTCCACAAGGTCTTGATAGAGCTAGAAGAAGGTATTTTAGGTTGCAATCCATTCCTTATGTACTTGTTGATGGAATGATTTTTAGAAAGGAATATTTAGGTGTGATTTTGAGGTGCATTGATTCAGATCAAATTGACAAAGTATTGCATGAGTTCCATGATGGGCCAATTGGTGGCCATTTTGCTCCAAGAACTACAACTATTAAGGTTATGAGAGCTAGATACTTTTGGCCTATCTTGTTTAAAGACACCCATGCTTGGGTAAGGAAATGACAAAAGTGTGATCTTTTTGATGAAAACCAAAATCTAGCTGCCTTGCATTTTCATCCAATCTAGGTTGAACAACCCTTTATGCAATGGGGTTTGGATTTCATAAGTTTGATCAATCTTCCTTCTAGTGTTGGTCACAAGTGGGTGTTGATAGCCACTGATTATTTTACAAGATGGGTCAAAGCTATAGCTCTTAAGGAAGAAAATGAAAACTCAATCTTAGAATTCTATGAAGATATAGTAACCAAATTTGGAGCTCCTTCAACAATCATTTCAGATAATGCATGAGGCTTCTTAGGAACAAGGACAAGTGAATGGGCTTTGAAGCATGACATCTATCTTAGCACCTCCTCCAACTACTATCCCTAGGGAAATGGAATAGCTAAGTCCAAAAACAAGAATTTGATCAAGATCATAAAGAGAACTATGGAGGAGAATCAATGGATTTGGCACACCAAGTTGAAGACATCCCTTTGGGATAAAAATATCACCCCAAAAAGAGTAATTGGGAACTCACCATACACACTTGTGTATGGAAGGGAGGCTAGGCTTCCTATCTCACTTGAGTTACCAACTTTAGACCTAACATATCAGCTACAATTGATGGAGAATGAGAGCATGGAAGTTAGGTTATGTGAGTTGATGGAGGTTGAGGAGATAAGATATCAAACTATGTAGACCATGACAACTCACCAAGAGCAAACAAAGAAGTATTTTGATAAGAAGTCCATACCAAGTATTTTTAGAGGAGGCATTGTCCTAAAATGGGATGAATATAGGGCCAAACCTAGAAAGCACACAAAGTTTGATTCTTTATGGAGTGGCCCATATGTGATCACATAGTGCAAACACCACAATGCTATCCAACTCTCAAAGTTGGATGGAGAGGAGCTACATATCCTAGTCAATGGGACATATCTAAAGCATTGTTATTGAGTTTCTCTTTTCTTTTGTACATAGTTCTTTTTTTTGTTTTCTTGTGTTTCATAAGTGCTTATGCACATGTGTGAGTTTGTCTTGGTCTTGTTTTATGTTGTCTTTGCTTTTTCTTGTTATTGTTATTGTTGTTGTTGTTGTTGTGTAGTGTGTTTCCTTGTGTTTTGTGTTGGCATAATCCTTGTTAGTCATCTTCAAGAATTCATTGACTCTTTTGGCCTTGAGTTGGATAAGGCTACTGGTTTGGTCAGTATAGTAGGCATACTACCCATATGAGTCACCAATTTATTGACCAAATTTTGGCCCTTCAAGATAAAATTGGGCACCCCTTTTTGTAATAAATGTTTGAGTCTATAACTTTATCCAAGTCCAGTATGCAGGTTTCATTTGGAAGAAGTGTTCTTATACAAATCCCAAAGCCTTTTACATAAAAAACCCAATTGTTTTTCTCTTGAAAGCTTTGTTCTTTAGTCTTTTGGATAAGTCCTTTACAATGAATTATTTTGGGTTTTTATTCTAAACCTTTGCCAAATTATTTCAAAAATTTTGTTTGAGGATTTTTTGCCTAAGTATATTTATTTTGAGTTTTTCATTTAGCATAATTCTTTTGGAAAATTTTCTTGAGGCAATTTTTTTGAAGGGTATGTTCAACTTTCCTGAAGGGTATCTTTCTCACAAGAAATGGCCCACTTCACTTTCCTGAAGGGTAAATTATTTTTTTTAAAGGATACTATGCAATATTTATGAAGGGTAAATTTTCAAATTTATCGAAGGGTACTTTCTATGGAAAGTGGACACTTGCATTTATTCTAAAGGACACTTACCTTTTCGAAGGGATATTTTCAAAAAATCTAAAGGAAAGAATTATTTTAGATATTTTGTCTGAAACAATTTTTTTGAAGGTCAATAATATTTTTTCAAAAGAGAAACTCAAAAGAAAAGGGCACTTTCAACATTCTAAATGGTCACTTACAAATTTTTTGAAAGGCACTTCAACTTTTTTGAAGGGTAGGTGACAACTTTTCTAAAGGACTTTTTCAAGTGAAGGGACACTTTCAAATTTCTTGAAGGGATGTTTTCCAAAGTTTGAAAGATTGTATTTGTGGGAAGGTGGACCATTTCATAAAATATGAAGGGTATTTTTTCCTTTTGGAAGATCATTTCAAACAGTCGAAGGACACTTTCAACTCTTCTAAAAGGTCACTTGTAAGAAGCTGAAGGGTATGTTTCCTTTCAAAAAGGGTCTCTTTCACTTTTCTGAAGGGTCATTTCAAAGAATCAAAAGGAGCCAAATAAAAAGTATTAAGGAATTATTTTAGAGAAATTTTCCAAAGAATTCTTTCAAAAAACTTGAAAAGGTGCTAAAGTCCATTTCCTTCAGACATTTTGTCCACATAAATTGTTTAAGGTATGAAAGACCAAGCCAAAGGAAAAGAAGAAAAGAGACAAAATACCTAAACAAATTCTTTTGAAAAAGTGTCAAGATAAGAATTTTGAAGAAATAAAAGTCTGAAGAAAATGTCCAAAGTAGTGATGGCCCACAAAGCATCAATTTTAGACTACAAAAACTAGCCATTGGAGTTTAAAAGAAAGGCTCGATTGGAGCTAAAAGGCAAAGATAAAGGTGACAAATGGAAATGATCTTAAGAATCTAGTGTATAATAGGAATAAATAGGTAGGTCAATGATTCAAGTTATTGCACCATTACATAGCTTGATGAGCCAGTAAAGAGTAGCTAGCATCAAAACATAATTCCAATAGATGGACTCATCTATAGCAAAATGCAATTTAGAATATCTTGATTCTATTGATGTAACTACAAGAAAATCATCATATATAATGTAATGTAATTATTTCTTTTCTCAGGGTGACACATGTTCAAGTGACCCTTGAACTCCCTTATCTTGACCTCTCTCTCTCAAAGGCTATATATATGCATTCTCTTGGCTCATTTTGGCAACCTCCACTAGTTATTAGAAAAACTCTGGCCAGATTTGTACTTTCAAAACTCTTGAAGAAATATAAAATTGATTTTGTAATTCACACATTGTACTATTGAGTATAGGTTTGAATCTTGTTGATAATGGCTAGTGAAAATTTAATTTTATATCATGTCAATCCATGGTCACTTACTAATGTGCAAAAGGGATGTTGTTGTAGGTCTCTATTAGTATTTTTTACTAAGTGTATAAGAGTCTTAGAAGTGGTTTATGTTTATTCCCTTTTTGGAATTATTCATCACCCTCCTAGGTGTCAAATACATTCTTGAATATAACTTATGAAATACTAATGCAACAATGTCTTTTTGTTGTGAATTTATGTGAAACACCCTTGTTTACCTTTAAATAGTGGATTTTTAGTCAAATAGGAGGATAATACATATTGGTTCATCACAATTTTTTTTTCTTAGCTATTTTTCATACACACTTGATAGATTAGAGAGATCTTTAAAGGTGCATCAAGGGGAGCTAACCCTTAATCTAGAGATTCATCTCAATAAAATTATCACCCACAACAAGAGAGACGATTCCATTTTACTACTTGGATGAGGAGAACTAAGCATCTATTAAAGGGTGAAAATCCAAGCATCAACATGTACATCACTTGTTATCCCAAGTTTTGTGTTCATTAGTCAAAGTGTCCTAAGTCCCTTGTGTTGATAGTTATTAGCCTTGCTCACTTGACTAGTGTGTCTCATTGTTACTAAAGATGTTCACATCACCCATGTGGTGCCTCACATTCCTTATTTATATGATATTTAACTTATATTCCCCTTGTTGGATATTAATTTTAGCTGATCACATCTTTGGTCACATATACCTTCTTATGCATTTTGGTTTATAGTTTGTGAGTTGCATTATAGCACCTTAGATAGGACTAGGACTTCCTTAGAAACACCTTTACACCATTTGCTTACCATACCATCTCATTATCATACTAGTCATGTCATTAGGTGGTTGTGTTTTCTTACATTGTGTTTTTAAAAAATCACTAAGTTTGAGTTCTTATCCTTTAGAGATTTTTATTTGAATCTATCCATCATGTTCTTGTTTGATTTTTGTGGACTTCAATTTTCTTATATAAAACATTTAACATTCTTACATGTTTATTTTTATGTATGACTTATTCATGTTTGTCTTCCATCTTGACTTACATTTCATTTTAATTTTATGTTTTTTTCATATTCATTTGACATACTTATATTACATCTTGATTTAAATTTCATTTTCAGTCATTTATGATTTCTTTATGTTTATTTTGACTTGTTTATATTAAATGGGGTTACTATTAGCATAAAATTATGCACCCTAGGACACTCTATGAATTTCCTTCAATTTGATGTAACATTGAATCATCTCTCAAGTTTTTGGGAGCTTGTAGGAGAGATGAATCTCTAGGATTGAAAGGGATAGCTACCTGAATTCTTCTCTAAGTGCCTATCACCTAATCTAATGCTTGTTCATGAAAAGAGTTAAGAGTTTTCATAAAATGAAAATTATACTAGAGAGGTGATCCACCAAGATATATCCCATAGACTATCACACTTATACTAAGCAACAATTCTTTTCAAGACCAATTCCATGCATTAAAGGATCCAAACATAGTGTTTCAATGTGAAGGTAGCCTACCTAGGACAATAAACAAGATACTTGACCTAGGGGTAGATTTCACACCATAAAGAAAATTTCATACTTGATAGAGAGCTTATTACATTCAACATACTTCACATGACCTATTAACATCATAAATCTTGCTTAAACATGAAGGACAAAGGGAGTAAGGATGATATTATCACTTAGCTCCACTATACGTCACTCACACACTTAGACAAAATGTTTAAAACTCATAATTAGACTTCTATTCAATGTTCAAAAGTAAAGTTTAATGTCATTTTATAAGGGCTTCACCATACCAACTATGGTCTCAGTTTACAATGTCCAAAATGGCTCATACTTATAGCAATTGGAAAGAGAGAGAGGAAAAAAAAGTCTAAGAGACACAAGGACACATGTCCAAAAGTGGAAACTAATTAAAATTCATGTAGGTGAACTGTAATAGGAGTTAGAAACTGATTTTCATATGTATCCATTCCAAACAATCATCCTCTTCCAAAATTGGCATAACATCTCTTCAATCACCTTCCATGAAACTATCTTCATCATTGGCCTTCATTGGGCATTCCAAAGCTAACTAGGGGAAAGTGTCTCTTTTTCACTCATAAGAGAAAGTTACAAGGAATCCTCTACATACATTGGAAGTTTTCCAAATCATTTGTATTCTCTTACACAAGAAGAATCATTATCTATCATTGTGATCACTCCTTTTAGACCTTTATTGACACTTGGCATTAACATCTTCTTATTCTACCTAATTGATATATACCAGAGGTCTTAGGACACATGTTAAGATACCTCATATGCTCAACTCCATCCAAAACACCTTAAAAGATCTCCAAATTTGAGCTGCCACTTTTTCCACTATATGATCACTTTTCTCATTCTAGACTGGTTTAAGTGAGAAACCTAGTAGAGACACTTATGATAATTTCTAAGCTTGTAAATGACATGGGGAGTTGATTCAAGTCCCAATATATTATCTCAAGTGATTATCATCATTTGATCATCTCCAAAACCTACAAAACATATGAAAGTGTTAAAGGAACTGATCCCCTTCTCTATCCATATGGATTTCATACAATATGACTCCATGGATTTGATCCTCATGGAGTTGCCAATAACTTTCCTCCAGGTCCTAAGGTATTTATGGATTATTTAGTTATTCTATAGGATTTTGAAGCTAGACTGATGGAGTCTCTAGTTTTTCTGATGGAGTCTATAGTTTTGCTATAGGCCTAGTGGCTTTGGATCCTCTTTCATGAGTTTATCAAACCTCAGCTTGTTACAACACATTAAGATCCTTAAATAATGTTTTTACATGATTATTAAAGCTCTCCCCAACTTGTGTTCTTAGCCACTTCAACCCTAACCTTCAATTTCCACCATTTTCTCTCTCTTCTACAAGTTTTAAGCCCTAAAAGTGGCCTATCTCTAAAATAAATTAGAGAGTATTAGACCTTATTATTTATCACTTTGAACACATGAGAATATTTATTAGGTCATGAGGACCCCTTGTACCAAATTTAAGCTCTTAACTCCCCCATTTACGCCTCCAACTTGCATGAAACTCAAAACTAACTTTTGAAGGTGACTGTCTATAAGTTGAGGGTGAAATTGGCCTTTTTAACCTCATAAATGGAGAAATTTGATATATTTGCCTTGTTTTATATATATCCTCATGTTATTTTAGGTTCCTAACATTATATTAAATCCACATAGATTCTCACTTGGCCTTGTGGAGGCACTTGACCCTCCAATTGTCTTCATCCCATTTGTAGCTATGTGTGTTCTTGACACTTTGAAGGTTGGATGTAGGTTGTTTTTACATGTAGGAGTCATGTTAGTGAATTTAAATGACCTATAATATCTAAAAAACACTTTTTTTCATTTTATAATCCATCCTTTTCTCCTATGAGTTTATTACCCTCATCAAAGTGTGACCTTGTTTTCCAATTACAACTTTTCTACACTCCTCAGTACACATGGGATATACTTTCAGCTGAGATGAGATATACCATCTAGACTAGATTTATCTTCAATGCACATATAACCTCATTTTTGGTAGAGATCACTATTTAGGTACCAATAAAAACACCACTCCCTTCTTCATGTCTCTTGTTCATTTATTCATTGCTATAGGCTTGCCACATCACTTGTATGGAATGGTGATTTACACAAGGTAGTTTAGGGCTATACTCATAGGGAATCCATGTGTATATGTTCATTAAACACTTAAAAACATCCAAACTTACTCCACTTGTTACCCCCATGTATCTACACATGCCTTACAAGTACTAATCCACATTGCCAATTTATCCTCCTTATAGGCCACCTGTAGGTGTATTGACTCCATCTGAGATTTGAAATAGCTGTAGATTTTGATGTGAAATTACCTTCTACATGCCACCTTGAAAATACACTTATATTCACTGGAGAACCTTCTTAAACTTGCTCAAATGAACACATCACCCTTTTACAATGAAACATAATCTTTGGAAGGCAGCTGTGACCTCTAAATGGATCAATTCATAAGGTTTTGAATGAGGTGAAATTCTACTTCAGAGAAACTAAGGTTATTTTTCCCTAAAATTAAAACATAACCATTCATGTTTGTATTTATTTGAGACTTGCATGAGCAATAGTGATCTTTCTTCTCAAACCATTGAGAGAATATTGATATGGCTATGGTGAAGAAAAGCCTTGACCATTTAGCTCTATTGTAGCTAAGTGTTTCATTACCTCATATCTCCTGCTAGAGTAACATGGAAACCAAAAATTGGGAAACAAACAACATTGCTTTCAATAAAATAAAGGTCTCCATGCATTTTTCTATACCAATATGGTTTTCACATTAAACTAAAGTATTCACGAGCTTTGTTAGGATATGAAACATCAACACAAAGGTGTATGAGCTCTTGAAACCATTAAAACATCTCCTTCATCAAAAAAACCAAAAAACACTCCTTTGAAGATCCAAAGGGAAACATGGAAGTGCCATAGTTCTCCACATGTTCCAATTGGTTGGGGAAATTTTGGATGTGGTGAGGAATACATTTTGACCCTCATGAAGTGATTTCACTAATTAGACCATACGAACCACCTCAGTACAAGATGAAACCTATAGGGTATGGGAAATGATAAGTATAATGGGGTGGATAAATTCTAAGAGATGGTTTATAAAGCTCAATCCACCAATCTATAAACTCTTACTATGAAAATGAAGGTTAACTCATGTATTATCCTCCCCTAGAAGCACTGGACTTGAAACTCTTCTAGCTAACTGTACCAAGTACAAATCTATGAACTTACAAATGTTTTCCAAGAGATTTATGGAGATATGGGAAGGTTTTGAGCCATTTTTGGTGTTTCTAAAGCTAGATAAATAGAGGTATGGGTTATATAAGCTGAAGGGTCACATTGTAACCTTCCCACATGTACCCCTCTTCCTCATAGGCCATACAAGTGCCTGAACTCTCTTATTTCTTCAAGAAAATTGCTTCTTTTTTGAATATTCTACCAATTTATCAACTAAAATAGTTAATAGAAGTTAGAATTTACACATATGAGGTGACATCATATTTTAAAGCTTGAAAATTTCCCAATGAATCTATATAAGACATTAAATTCACTATTTTGGCTATTAAAAAAACCTTAGAAAGACATGAAATGACTTGCAGGGCCAAATTGACCATCTTTAAACTATTAAAATCATGAATTAATGCTAAATTACTTATGAAAGACCCTCTAATAGAAATTTTTTCTATATAGGTTGACCCAAATTGACTAGATAGTTAATTTGGTCAATATTCTTAGCAATTTTGCAAGGGTTGTATGCCTGCTATACCTAAGACTAGTAGCTTATCTAGTCTATTGTGACATGGAGTCTCCATAACACCTTTATAACACTAAAATTACTTTTAATAACACACTAATCTAAAGGAAAACACAAAACAAAGACACACTTATGCTACTATGCACTTAGGGAACACAAAACATAGCTAAAAACAAACTAGTATGTACATCTATCTTGATCATACTCCCTTCCTAGATCAAAAGGGGAGTATCTTGAATATCCCTCATCATTATATTAATGGGGATTCCATGTATGCTTCATTTTGGGTGTGATTCTAGATGAATCATGTTTTCTCTTTGTTACTTGACTTGTCATGTCACTTAATGAAGTCATCTCAAATAGATCTCCCAAGTAGCTGAAGTCCTCTTGGTTTTGGAAACATGTCTCACATTGTTGCCTTCTTGTCTCCTCATATAAAATTTGTATGTCCATATATAGGAAAACTTGTTTCAAGTTCATGTCTCCTTGATAGATCTCATCTTCTTTCTCAATTGTCACACCTTCTTCAAACTCTCCAAGAAGTATTATATCATGGAAATTTGGAAGCATATCTTGATTAAATCCCTCTTTGATGATGGTGGAGGTAGCTTTATGAGTGGTTTTAGGATCAATCTTAAAATAACTTTCAAGAGGCCCAATATCATCATATATTGTTCCATCATGATCCAAACTCTCTTAGTGATAATACTCCTCAACATAGACCCACTTTCCAAATTCTAGCTTGTCATGGATTATGCTCAGTTATATTGGACTTGTAGGCCCCTTTTGGATTTCAAATTCATTTCATATGTCTTCAAACATCTGCCATAAGCCATCATATTTTGATTGATCTACATCATGGAAAGGAAGAATGAGAGAAAACATTTCTTCTTCAGGATTCAAGAGAAGTCCTTCTAATGCATATTTTTCAACACAAGGATCATCACTTTCATAAGGAGTTAGATATTTCTCATCATTCAACCAATCTAAAACCTCTATTCTTTCCTCATAATATTCTCCACATAAGTTGACATTTTCTACCATGATGTCTTCCCTCTTTTGGTTATTCTCTTGGATGGATTCCCAAGAAGATAAATTTTGGGAAATAGATAAGGAACTTGGGGATTCTTGAGGAGGAATAGGCAAAGTAGGACATACCTCTTATACTTTATGATCTTCATTTGTAATTAGGGGTATAGGAGTATCTTCCTCATGTACACAATAAGTCCCCAAATCAATCTCTTCCATGGATGCATAAGTATCATGCTCATATGCTTCAGTACCATACTCATCAAGGAAAAGGTCAAAAATATCTTCAAGAGGAGAGGATGCTTGAACTTGATGCATTTTAGGATTGAAAACCTTGCTTGCATTTTGAATTTGATGAGGAATGTGACTAGTAGGATGTGCTACATTAGGATTCACACCTTTTAGCCTTTGAAATGCATCATTTGGAGTCATATGTGCTTTGGGAACATCTCCCATAGCTCTCTTTTTGGCTCTTATGCTAGATGCAACTGATGTAATTTGGTTCAACACATAGTCATCCTCCTTTTGAAAGTTCATGAGAATAGTACCTTGGTTGCTACCTTTTTTGTGAGTGTACTCTTGCATGAGATGTTATTCTTCTGATGTAAGGCAAGGAGTGGCTCCTTCTTGTGCCACAAAAGCATGACAACCTTCTCCAACATCATACCCAAAATGACCTTGAGATTGTCCCCATTGATCTAAATGTTCCTCTCCTTAGACTAGATTAGTATGGACTAGAACAATAGGCCTTATGGATGGAGTGGAATTAAGATTATAGGAATTGGGATGCCTATTGAAACCTTGTTGACCTTGTCATATTCCTTGGTTAGTGTATTGGGGTGGGGGTCTATAGCCTTGTTGAGGATCGTATTGAGGATTGGGTGGAGCACTTGCATACATCTGTGCTTGTTTGAGCTGGGCTTGCAAAGACTGAATCATCTCATCCTTATCTATAGCATTATCCACCTTCTTGAGAGGGATTTTATGTTTGACATCAGTATTGAGAACTTTTGCTTTGCTTGGGGCTTCAACTGAATTATGAGACAACAAAGGCATGGATACTCTTAGAGGTAATTTCCCAGCTTGTATCAAACTATTATCAACTTTAATGGATATCTCATATGCCTTAAGTATAGTCAATACTCCCATTGATTGCAACATTACTACCACATCATCACCAATTTCCTTGAGATAAGTGGGGAATACAAATCTTGGAGGAGGCCTCATGATAGGTGGTAATCTATACCATGTCCTTTGCAACATTTCATTAAAATATCCCATGGACTCATTAGGACCTCTCTTTATCACATTCAACTAGTGAATTAGTGAAGTATGGTCACTCTTATTCTCAAATCTATTCACCAACAACTCCCCAAATTCATCCTAATTAGTAATACAACCATATTCTAATGTCTTATACCAATTAAGTGCCTTACCCTTTAGAGACATGACAAGTAGTCTAATAGATATGTTAGCTCGGGTGATATTGTGAAAATTTCAAAAGTTTGAAATGTCACTAATGTGCTTAGATGGGGTAATATGACCTTATCCATTGAAATTAGGGAGAATTTTGGTAGCATTAGGAAGAATAAAATCATATGTGAGAAGGTTAATTGGATTTTGGGTGTTGAAGGCTAGGAAAGGATGTTGCCTATCCATCTCTTCTCCTTCCTCTTGATATCCTATCTCTTCAACTTCTTCTTCTTCCTCTTCAAAACCTTCTTGTTTAAGATTTCTAAAATTTAGGAATGGTCAAGGATGTTATTCTTCAAGGGGAGTTTTAGGTAGAGGGACTTGATTAAATACTCTACTAGAAGATGACCTAGTGAGGACCATGAAGTACAATGTGAATAAATTGATCTACAATAATAGATTCTTACATTTTTGAGTCACTAAATTCTAGATTAGAAACACTTCTTCAACCTTGGGTTTTTCAAGGCCAACATTCACTATGACATGAAATAATTAGGACCAGTTGTCCCATTGAGCATGCCATAATTGTTGGCATCAAATTATGCACCCTAGGACACTCTATGAAGCTCTTTCAATTTGATGCAACATTGAATCATCTCTCAAGTTTGTGGGAAATTTTATGATAGATAAATCTCTAGGATTGAAAGGGCTATCTCTCTAAATTCTTCTCTAAGTGCCTATCACCTAATATAATTATTGTTCATGAAAAGAGTTAAGAGTTTTCATAAAATGAAAACTATGCCAGAGAGGTGATCCACCAAGATATATCCCATAGAATATCATAATTATACTAAGTAATAATTATTTCCAATACCAATTTAATGTATTAAAGGATCTTAACATAGTGTTTCAATGTGAAGGTAGCATACTTAGGACAATCAATAAGATACTTGACCTAAGGGCATATTTCACACCATATAGACAATTTCATACTTGAAATAGAGTTTAGTACATTCAACACACTTCACATGACCTATTAACATCATAACTCTTTCTTAAACATGAAGGATAAAGGGAGTAAGGATGATACTATCACTTAGCTTGACTATACATCACTCACACACTTAGGCAAAATGTTCACAACTTAGAATTAAACTTGTATTAAATGTTTAAAAGCAAAGTGTAATGTCATTTTAGCAAGGCTTTTCCATACCAACTATGGTCTCAGTTTACACTGTTCAAAATGGCTCATACTTATAGCAATTAGAAAGAGAGAGAGGAAAAAGAAGTCTAAGAAACATAAGGACATGTGTCCAAAAGTGGAACCCAGTTACAATGCATGTAGGTGAAGTGTAAGAAGAGTTAGAAACTAATTTGCATATGTGTCCATTACAAACAATCATCCTCTTCTAAAATTGGTGTAACATCTCTTCAAGCACCTTCCATGAAACTGTCTTCATCATTAGCCTTCATTGGGAATTCCAAAGCTGACTAGGGGAAAGTGTCTCTTTTGTACTAATAAGAAAAAGTTACAAGGAATCCTCTACCTATATTAGAAGTTTTCCAAATCATTTGTATTCTCTTTCCCAAGAAGAATCATCATCTATCACTGTGATCACTCCATTTAGACCTTTCTTGACACTTGGACTCAGTATCTCCTTATTATCCATAAATGATATGTACCAGGGGTCATAAGACACATGTTAGGACACCTCATATGATTATCTCCATCTAAAACACCTTAAAAGATCTCCAAATTTGAGTTGCCACTCTTTCCACTATGTGACCACTTTTCTCATTTTGGACTAGTTGAAGTGAGAAACCTAGTAGAGATACTTAGGATACTTTGTAAGCTTGTAAATGACATGCCAAGTTTATTCAAGTTCCAATATATTCTCTTAAGTGATTAGCATCCTTTGATCATCTCCAAAACCTATAAAACACAAGAAAGTGTTAAAGGATCTGGTCCCCTTATCTATCTGTATGGATTATGTATAATATAACTCCATGGATTTGATCCTCATGGAGTTGCCAACAACTTTACTTCAAGTCCTATTATACTGATGTATTTTCTAGTTATAATTTATGAGTTTAAAGTTGGACTGATGGAGTCCATAGTTTTTTTGATGGAGTATGTGGTTTTGCTATAGGCCTAGTGGCTTTAGATCCTCTTTCATGGGTTTATTACACATCAGCTTATTATACCAAATTAGGATCCTTCATTCATGTTTTTCCATACTTATCCAAGATTTCCCCAACTTGTGTTCTCATCCACTTCAACCCTAACCATCAATTTCCACCATTTTCTCTCTCTTTTACAAGTTTTAAGCCCTAAAAGTGGCCTATCTCTAAGACAAATCAAAGAGTATTATCCCTTATTATTTATCACTTTTGAATACATGGAAGGATTCCTTAGGTCATGATGACCCATTGTACCAAGTTTCATCTCTTTACTCCCCCATTTACCTCTCTAACTAGCATGAAACTCAAAACTAACTTCTAAAGGTAGTCTTGTCTATACGTTGAGGGTGAAATTGGCCTTTTTGACCTCATAAGTGAAGAAATTTGATATATTTGCCTTTTTTTATATATCTCCTCATGATATTTGAGGTTCCTAACATTATATTCAAGCCTTGGAGATTCTCACTTGGCCTTGTGGAGGCATTTGGCCCTCCAATTGTCTTCATCCCACTTGCAGCTGTGTGTGTTCTTGACACTTTGAAGGTTGGATGTAGGTTATTTTTGCATATAGGAGTCATGTTAATGCCTTTAAATGACCTATAATATCCAAAAAACACTCATTTTCATTTTATAATCCATACTTGTCTCCTATGAGTTTATTACCCTAATCAAAGTGTGACCTTCTTTTCCGATTGCAACTTTTCTACACTCTTTAGTACACCTGGGATGTACTTTCTACTAAGATGAGATGTGCTAGCTAGAATAGAGTTATATTCAATGCATATATAACCTCATTTAGGATAGATAATGTTATTTATGTACCATTTAAATCACCTATCCCTTCTTCATATCTTTTGTTCACTTCTTCATTGCTATAGGCTTACTACAACACTTGTACAAAATGATGATTTGCACAAGGTAGCTGAGGGCTATCATCTTAGGGAATCCATGTGTATATGTTTATTAAAAACTTCCAAACATCCAAAATTACTCCAATTTTTACCCTCATGTATCTACACAAGCTTCACAAGGATTAATCCACATTGCTAATTTATCCTCCTTATAGACCACTTGTAGGTGTATTGACTCCATTTGAGCTTTGAAATAGCTGTAGCTTCTGATGTGAAATTACCTAATACATGCCACCTTGACAATACACTTATATTCATTGGAGATCCTTCTTAAACTTTATCAAATTAACACATCACCCTTTTTCAATGAAATACAAGCTTTGGAAGGCAACTGGGAACTCCAAATGGATCAATTCACAAAGTTCTAAATGAGGTGAAATCCCATGTCAGAGAAACTAAGGTTACTTTGCCCCAAAATGAAAACATAAACATTCATGTTTATATTGATTTGAGACTTACATGAGAAATGGTGATATTTCTTCTCAAACTATTGAGAGAATCTTGATATGGCTATGGTGAAGAAAAGCCTTGACCATCTAGCTCTCTTGTAGTTGAGTATTTCATTACCTCATATCTCTTGCTACAGTAACATGGAAACTAAAACTTGGGAAACAAACAACATTGATTTCAAAACAACAAAGGTCTCCATGCATTTTTATATACCAATATTGTTTTCACCTTAATCTCAACACTTCACGACCTCTGTTAGGATATGAAACATCAACATACAGGTGTATGAGCTCTTGAAACCATGGAAACATCACCTTCATCCACAAAACTAAAAAACACTCCTTTGAAGATCCAAAGGGAAACATGGAAGTGCCATAGTGATCCACACATGCCAATTGACTGGGGTAAGTTTGGATGTGGTGAGGAAGATATTTTGACCCTCATGAAGTGATTCCACCAATTAAACCATACATACCACCTCAGTAGAAGAGGAAACTTGTAGGGTATGGGAAATGACAAGAAGAATGGGGTGGCTAAATTCTAAGAGATGGTTTATAAATATCAACCCACTAATATCTTACTACTATGAAAATGAAGGTAAACTCATGTACTATCCCCTCTATAATCACTAGACCTGAAACTCTTTCAACTGACCGTACCAAGTGCAAATCTATGAACTTCAGAATGCTTTCCAAGAGATCAATGGAGAGATGGGAAGGTTTTGAGCCATTTTTGATGTTTCCAAAGATGGAAAAACATAGGGATGGGTCAAAGAAGTTGAAGGGTCATACTCCAACCTTCCCACAGGCACCACTCTTCCTCATAGGCCATACAAGTGCTTGAAACCTCTTATTTCTTCAAGAAAACTACTTTTTTTTAATATTCTACCAATTTATCAGCTGAAATAGTTATTAGAAGTTATAATTGACACATATGAGGTGACATCATATTTTTAATCTTGCACAATTCTTAAGAAATTTGTACAAGACATTAAATACACTATTTTGGCTATTGAAAAAACTTTAGAAAGACTTGGAATGACTTGTGGGGCTAAATTGACCATGGTTAGACTATTAAAAGCATGAATTAACACTAAATGACTTATGATAGACCCTCTAATAAAAAAATTTTCTATATAGGTTGACCTAAATTGACTAGATAGTCAATTTGGTCAACAATTAATTTTCACTTGATTACATATCTTTGTTAGAGTTTTCTTGCATTGATATTTCATTTCTCATTCATGTTTTACGTGCTTCTCAACATGATTTAGTGTGGTCTTCAATCATTTGTAATTATTTTATCATTTTCATGCTTTATCCTTTGGTTCTAACATTGCCTTAACAATCTTAATTTTTTAATTTTTCCAAGTAATTCATATTTACTTTAACCATCCTACGTACGCAAGCATTGCTTTTATTGTTTGTCTTGTATCCCTAGAGTTTCTCAAATACATGTATTTCACCCTCCACAATCAAGACTAAGATATTTGTATGTAGTCATTCAATGAAAAGGTAAGCTAAGTCATGTACATGGTGTTTTAAATTACTTTCATTTCATTTCACCATTAATTTTAGAATTTCATTTTTAGTTAGTTCAGTTTTGTGTGTTGCTATGTTCTTTCTCAAGTACCATCCTTGTTACACTTATGTGACACATGATAAGATTTGAGTGGGGTATATATATACACATAATATTTTTATTAACTTCATAAATTACTAATGCTTTTTCTCTTATACGAATCTGTTAAGTCTCAATATCTCTGAGTGCATGCCGTAAAGGGTGCATTGGGAAAGGGGTGTGTAGACCACTGGGGATTTGTAGGATTGTTGTCCCATATCATACCACTTGATACCAATCTAACCCTATCCTACACATTTATTAAGCTTTGTATCCTATTTTTCATAATCCTCCAAGAATTCACTACTTTCGTTAGCCCCATCCTAAGCCTAAAACCATTTTTTACAATTTATGTTACACTGTTAGCCCCATCAACTCTATATTCAAATTGATAAAACATGTTAAGGGTCTAGATCAGCCCCTGGTCCACCTAGACCAAAACCTAACTTGATTTTATCAATAATGATATAGATTTAATTGGGTTGAACCTATTGGTTAAACTTTTGGAAAATGTTAGTGTTAGGTTTAGCTATATATACACATTCATTTTGTCATTTCTAAGAGAGAAAAAGAAGGATATATTGCATATTTTTTGATCCACCATTATACCTAAGGAACATATCTTAGGGTTTCAATATTTTATTTATAGATACAGGTCTTGTCTTCTGGAGAAGTCTTTTAGATGCATAGATAAGCTGTGTAGCCTAGAGCTGACTTATTCTTGTTATCCTTACATATCACAACAACCACTTGCTAAGTACCTTGGCCAAGGGAGAGATTGAGGCTTGGTGGGTTCATCTTCAAAGGTAAGTATTCATAACTTTGTTCCTCTTTTGTAAGAGTAGATAGATTTGCATTTGTACTTCTCCCCCATGCATTAAGATTTGTTATACATTGACCTGAGTAGATATCTTCTATGCATGTTTAATTTTTATGTTTATTACCATTACTTTGTGCCATAAGCTTTGATGAAAACTATATTAGATTTTGCTTTACTTATCATTTAATTAGTAAATATAAAAATATAGGACCTAGTTAGGTTTATTTCATGGTGTTGCTTGACTAGAGGCTTTGGAACCCTCTTTAATGATGTTATTGGGGTAAAAAATCCTTTGGTTAGGTCTAGTAGATCTATCTTAGTCATGAACCCAAATATCTAATGTATCAATAATCAAAAGTGTAAGTAGCATTTATCTTCTCCAAGTTAGGATTGATTAATAGATTAATTATATTTCCCTTTGCATAAACATATAATCTGAAATTAAATAATTTAAAAATAATTAAAATAAAAAGAGAAATGAAAGATTACACATATGTGTCAATGCAACCATGTTTCTCCTTGGTAGTTTGTCTTGGTAGAGATGCTTCCTAATTGAGGCATTGGAGAGAGGTTGAAAACTGAACCTTGAAGTTGTGAAGAGGAGAATTAGAGGGTGATCATACCCAAAATTTATTATCATGATTAATTGTTCCTTGTTGGATAATTAAACTTAATATAGGTTTTTTCTAGGATTTTATAGACTTATCCTAAGTCTTAGTTATGTGTACATTTATTATATCTATAAATACATTTTATTCCTATCATTATGAGGTGTCACTTTCATTTAGAGTTACTTACATGTAATTCTCCCTTTCTCACATGCCACACACCTCCCTTTGTAAGGGACTAGAATACAAGTGGCACACATTTAGAATGATTGTAAAGTTATAATGTGACTCTATATAACTCCCATTTTCCCCCTCTAGCTCTATAAAAGATCCTTTCCTCTCCTCTTTTCCTCACTAGAATTTAATAGCTCTCTTTTCTTCTCTTGTGCTCTTGATTTGATATTGTACTTATTCATATTTTGGTTGCAATCATTTCTAATAAAATTATTGAGTTTTTATCTGATATGTTCGATTTCTCACTTTAAAATCTTGTCTCAACTTGTATTTTTCACCTTGAGAGGTAACTTAGCTTCTTTCTTATTTTCATTTCTATAGTTTCAATGTTATTGATAAACGTTCTTGGCATAAATCTTTTCATGTTATTAGAGATATGACTCATCTAACATTGAATTTTGAAGTTTTTTTTGGCATATTCATGATTGGAAAAGAAGAAAAAAACTATATATTTTTATTCTTAGATCTTACTACTATTTTTTTTGGCAATAGTTTGCAAGTGCTTAGGCATTTTTCTTATTGTCTCTCTTTTATTACATTAGATTAAAATTCTTCCTTCTAACATTTTTGCAGGAAGGTTTTCTAACATTCAAGTTTATTTTATTCAGCTTATATTCAATATTAAATGAGTAGTTCTTTCATTTATATTGTATTCTTACTCATATTTCTTTAATCTTTTAGAAAAAAAAACCCTCTCTTCTAGTATTTCTTTGATTTCGAGCATTCTGGTTTATGTGAGGTGTTTAACTCAACCTTGTATCCGGCTATGTTATCTCTGTCAAAGGAGATGTTTTGATCTTCTTTATCTTATGCCTTCTCTATGCCTATGACGTTTTGATATTTTGCATTACATTTTGGTTTGAGCATAGCATCTATTCTTTCTTTTATTCTTCTGTTTGTTCTACATTCCATTATTGGTTGTTCTTTTTACCTTCATTGCTCTTGGTTTTTTCCCAATTAGACCTATGCATTCATTAAAACTACTATTTTTTAAAACTTCTGATAACATCTTTAAACATTCCCTTTACTATTTTATTTCATTTCAAAAGTTTAAAATTGTCTTATTTTTAAGCATTCATTCTTTTTTGATGTAAAATGGCACTCTATTTTTTTCAATAAAAATACTCTCTTTTTTATCCTCAAATCATCAGAAAGAATTTTTTTCATGTGAATAACATTTTATATTTTAATTTTATAAAATCAATCTTTTATTAGCAAAATAATAAAAAAACTTTAAAAGGCTTTCATATTCACCTTTTCTTTGTCAAAGAGTGTTTTATTTTTAGCTCGCCACATGTTAAAGGATACAAAAGTTTTAAAAAATAAAACAAAAAACAAAAGTTTTCTTCAAAATAACAAAATTTTGAAATGACTTGAGTGGTCTTTGTTAAAAGATTTGATTCATTTTAGAGAAATTTGAGTATTTTCAAAATTATTATTTTTTGGTTCCCACGTGGAAAGTGGAAATTTTCTTTTTTCGAAAAAAAGTTCAATGTTTTTAATTTTTTATAAACACTTTTAACATAAAACAAAAAGGGATTTTGGATGATTTTGTCTTTTCTTGATGCATGGGTCATAAATTTTTTAATTTATAATTATGATTTGAAATTATATTTCACATAAATACTTTTAGGTATTTTTTAATTTGAGATATAGTTTAAATTTATATATTTTTATGATTTAAATCTTATTTCATGTAAGTATTTTAGATTGGTTTTTTGGTATGGATTTACGTTTACAAATTAATTGATCTAATAATTCAGAAAATAGTTTTGTTTAAATTTATTATTTTTAAAAATTATTATTGGTATTTTTTTCAAGCATAGATTTCGTGTTGATGACATTTAAACTCACTATTTTTTTAGCATTTAAACATGCTTCACATCAAATCAATTTGGAAAATGGTGAAATTATTACACTTAAATTTGAAATCAAATGTCAAAATAACACTATGATAGCTTTGCAAAACTCTTTTATTACTCATGCAAAGTCTATGCAAAATTTTATTGATGCTTTAAATGATAAATTTATATCTTTTTATAATAATAATAATTCTAACAATGATAAATTTCTTTGTATTTCAAAACAAACTCAACCTCATGTTCACACTCCTTTTACCAATTGTGGCTTAAAAATCATGCACTCTATGGGTTATGCGAGTGGTGGGCTTGTTAAGTGTGAAACAAATATTCTTGAACCTATTTTACCTAAATCAAATACAAAATTTAAAAATATTGTCTATAATGCTTCAAATGCTTCTAATAAAAATTTGACATCTTATTGTCCTCCACATTGGACTAATAATGCAACTTATTTCAATTATATTACTTATAATGCTCATACTTTAGTTAAAAATGTTAAACCTTGTGTGCATTATGGAAACCATGCACATCACATAGCTAAATGTTGGAAACTACATCCATGCAAATCTTGTGGTAAATCCATACATGACACTTTGCATTGTTAGAAAATGACTACATCTCCTACCTCTAAGGGTAAAAATATTTGGATTCATAAAAAAAATGAATCTTATAGAGACTTTGATATGTCTTCTTGAGATAATTCTTCTAATACTTCACACAGAATATCTTTTGCAAGTGACACATCTTCTTTATTTTTATTTTGATTAAAATTAATATTTTATGCATTATTTGATTTTTGTTGTAAAGTATATATGCTTTATTTAGATATTTTGTGACTAACTTATTTTCATTTAGGTTTATGAACTTTATGATTGAATTTATCTTTGCTTAAATTTGCCTAGTTGTACATCTCTTTTATTATATTATGCATGTAGATTGTATTTTTGACATATTGGTTACTTAATTTGAAAGATTGGTGTTAGATTCTTTGTTTTTCAAGTTTATGGATCATTTCTCCTTCTTGTTAGTCTTTATTCCACTATAGATTGACCACATTATCTAAAGAGGGTTTTTGGAGATTCTTGGTGATTACACTTCTTCCTTGCAACTTTTGGTGGTACTTCTCCTCTTTATTATATCTAAATTTTTATAATTATTATTAAAGAAGTTTTTATTAATGGAGAGGATTATGTAATCTCAACTCCATTCTTTTTTTTTAAAGGTTCTATCCAATTTTGTAACCTCAAATTAAACTTAAAATAAAGTATTAAAAAATTAACCTTAATTTGGGTCCTTTCTAGATTTTTATAGGCTTAGACTAAGTCTTAGTTTTGTGTACATTTATTATATTTATAAATGTATTTTATTATAAATTTTATGAGGTGTCACTCACCTCCCTAATCCACTTCTTAGATTTAGAGTTACTTGCATGTAACTCTCCCTTCCACATATAACACATGCCTCCCTTTTTTTTTTGAGGGACTAAGACATAAGTGACACACATTTAGGAGGCTTGTAAGGTCATAATGGGACTTTATATAACTCATATTTTTCTCCTATAGCTCTATAAAAGAGCTCTTTCTCTCCTCTTTTCATCATTAGAATCTAATAGGTCTCCTTCTCTTGTGCTCTTGATTCAATCTTGTAATTATAGATATTTTGGTTGCAAGTCTTCTAATAAGATCATGTGAGTTTTTATCTGATACGTTTGATTTTTGAATTTAAAATATTGCTTCAACTTGTGGTTTGCACCTTAAGAGGTAACTTAGCTTCTTTCTTATTTTCTTTTCTATACTTTCAAAGTTATTGATAAATGTTTTTGGCAGAAATACTTTCATGCTAAGTCCATTGAGAGAACATCATCTCAATCATATAAATCAAGTATAATCAATCTATTTAATCTAACCAATTTAGCTAATCTCATTTGATTCAAATGGTGTAACCATGTAAACTTGAAATAATAGAATTAGATTACCAAGTTCATCGAGGATGTCAAATCTTGGTTTGACTAATAAAAAATAACCAATTATTGCAATAGATAAAAGTCTAAATGATGCATCTTGGTAAGGTCTTTGCACAAATGTAAGTATAATTTGAAAGTGTCTATGTAATTTTGTACATGTACACCTAAAATATGTATGAAGATAAATTATATGTCAAAATTTAACCTCTGCTTTGTAACATGTATATAATATGTGTTATAAATCTAAAAATCTATGTCCCATATTTGTGCCCAATGCACAGAATTTTGTCCCAAATATATATTTGAATCATGTAAACTATGAAAACTAAATCAAATTTTATTCATTTTGTGAACTATATGTATGTGAAGTCATGTATTATATGACACACTACCATTAATATGCCCCCATTTTGAGGTGAGGGGATTGCAAAAGTGATAGTTACCTTATCTCAAATGGATAATAACTTAGTTTGTATCTATGTGAATCATGTAGTAAGGAAGTATATAGTAGTGTCATGTTGAAGTAGATATATCAATGAAGCTTGTAATATGCATATATAAAAAGCCTTAAGATGCATGATAAGAATCATAATACTGTTTAGAAGATAAAAATCTCAATAAATAATCAATCTCACCCACAAGAGTACTCAAATTCCACACAAATAGGGGTATAAGGAGACCACAAACAAAAGACATGTTCAAATACCACTCACCCAAGTGGAAGACATGTGCAAATGTCCACACACTAAATAAGCAAGCAATAATTAGGGAACTATGGCCAACAAGAAAAGGAACATGTTTAAATGTTCCACAATCAATATAAATAAGTAAAGAAGAAGTTTACTAAAGTAAGCTAATGTAAATAGATGAAACAATGAGAGATAATCAACTAGCATAATCATGTGATACAAGTCCCTGCATATGTGTTAGTAAAATGCCATGTATAATAAAGTATCAATTACATCGTGTAAGATAACAACAAGAGTATGTGAATATGTAAGATATATAATTTATTTAAGATAATGGAAAATGATAATAAAATAATACAACTTTTGTCAATTTTGATCATATAAAAGCAACATGCCCCTGACGTAGTGTTTCACACAGGAAGAATAAAGGTCCAATATTTGAATACTTGAGATATTGTGGATCTAATGTATTATTGTATCAAACTCAAGTACCCATGAAATATAGGTGTGTATATAAATGACATGCTATATACTAACATAAAGTAAAAAAAATATTTAAATTCTAGTAAGCATGTGAAATGCTTAATATTTTTGGTATTTTTGAAATATCTAAAAGTTTTTGTATATATATTTTGGAATATTTGATTTTTTTAGAATTTTGGATTTTTTTTTTTTTTTTTTTTTTTTTTAAATTTTAGAATGTTTAATTCTTTTGTATGTGTTTTTATTTATGAAGATTAATTTGAATTAAAGTATATCCTTCTTATTTAGAAGATAGAGGACTATTTAGTGGCACTCTTGGCTTTTTTGGCTACCATCATTGTTTATGTTTTATCATTATTAATTTTTTACTATTTTATAATAATGTATTGCCAAATACTATTATGGGTTTATCATTGTATCCATCATGTGGAACATAAATTTATTTATCTTAAACTAAAAATTTAGGCAAATATTTTTTAATATTCACCATCATAGTCATATTAGCTAGCCAATACTGGCTGAGATGAAGAGTTAAGTTTGGATTCAGATTCATTACCCGCATGAGTGTATAAAAAAACTTTGGTCCACATGATATGGGTAATTTATGTTGTATGGTGGAGCTTGATCTTATTATAATGCCCAATTTATAATAGGGAGTGTGGGGGTGGCAATGCCCCCACTAAGGTCTCAGATCTAATGGTAGAAATCATGTTGGTGCATTTTTTTCCTAATATATAATTCTCATTTGATATGATGGCATTGTAATCATGATAACACATTGTGTGTGAGTTAAGAAGATATTTCATTAGATGTATTTCAGTTGGACTAAATAAGATAATAACTAGTTGTTTGTGTTGATGTAGCCTATGTTGGGTGAACCATGTTAAATCTGTGTCTCTATTATGTTGTATTTTATACATTTTATTTCATTAATATTGTTATGCATTCTATATTAATAACAATATAATATTATAAGAGATTATAGAATCAACATTGATAGTTTTAGCTCATTAATATTATATCCCATCTGCTAAAAAAAATAAGACTACAAATGGTGTCCCAATTATCTATATCAACTTTGATAAGTTGATAATGGATCCCATCGATATTTATAGTAATAATGAGATCTCAGTGGTGTGGGTGATTTGAAGGATGCATTTATTTCAAAATATTAGAAGTATTTCATCATTTTCACTTTTGAGTATAATTTGTATACAACCATTGTATTTGTTTGTTTGAATTTGACTTTGCAAAGCCCCACAATGATCAACAACATGATCGATGATTTGATGTTAAATGCAATATGTTAATCTTTATTTTGCCTAAGTCTATTTTGAGACTAATGTCTATTAGAAGGTAAATATATCATCTTATTCTCATGTAACATTGAAAGAATTATATGCATCACATATTGGATTTGTGAGATCTATAATATATATTGTGGAGACTTATGAGATAACTCCACATTATTTACATGGTGGATTTACATTTACCCTATATAAGGTTGAATTAAAACAAGCATTCAAGAAGGATGAATAGTATAACAAATATTCACCTATTCATTAGTTATTTTTTCCTTTCCATTATTTGTATTTGTTATGACCTTAACCATTGGTGTGTCTAGCGATATGTGTGGCTGACTTGTGGCTTACATACCTCTTTTTATTTACTTGTTATATTTCTCTATGTTCTTAGATAGGTCAGCCTATGGAATAACCTTGGATAAGTAGACTATATATAGGAGGTAGTGATTAGTATTTAAGCAATCATATGAAGTATTCTACTATTAGTGCATTATTGTGGAGGTTTCCCCCTCAAAGTGGCTTTGTTATATTATTCATTATTATGTTTTGATATCAATTATCACTGTGTAATCTCTTATATTTTCTTATTTAGCATAATATAAAATCATTTTGTGTGAATATATAAGTAATTTCATTACAAGTGGTATTATAGCTTTGATTTGGGCAAGTTTCCTATGGTATTTTTTCAGATCTGGTGAGGCATGGCTTTTGGGAGCAGTGAAAGCAAAAAACCATAACTTGCAATATGGGAAGAATTAATTTTTTCCATCAATGTAGTATTTCTCGAAACACTTTTTTGAAAAAAAATATTAAAAAAAATTCCCCTTGCACACTTGTAGTCATTGGATTCATCTCAGTGAGATGATCACAATGGTGTATTCTATCAGTACACTTATTTGGTACCAAAAATTTTACTCTAGTGTAGAAAGGTAATCATTGGATTCATCTTGACAAGGTGATCATAATGGTACCATTTCCTGGTACACTTTTTTTTGAGGTCAAAACCCTTCTAGAGTTTGTTTATGGTAGGTTATTCAATTTGAGGAAGAAAAGGGGCACTAGAAACTCCTAAGACTCCTATCGATGACATGGAATTTGGAACTTCAGATTCAATGATTTCTTAACTTCAAGAGGACATAAAAAACTTGGTGAGGCATGATGAATGTGTTTCAATCAAAGATGATGTTTTAGGGATGCATGGAGAGATTAATGGAGTTCACAGTGAATTGCAACATATCACTACATAATTGGCTGCCCTCACATCTCAGTTTCAACCTAACAACCCTCCACTTTAGTATTCAAATCCTCCTCTCAATAACTTCCATATTGGTATGAAATTGATGCTTCCAAAAATGGGCATGCATAAATTTGATGGTAAGGATTCTCTCACATGGATTAATCAAAATGAGAGTTTATTTGACCTGCATCAAACCCCTAGTTCTTAGAGGGTGATGGTGGCATCCTTGTATATGAAACTTGAAAAATTTATTTGGTATCACTGGTTATGTGCTCAAAAGAAAAAGAATGGTACTCTTGTTACATGGACTATTTTTATTGAGGAGTTGATAGCTCATTATTAGAATAATGTATTTGAAAAATATTTTAGCTAATTAGCCAAGCTGCGATAAATAAGACCTGTGAAGGATTATATTTATCAATTTTAGAGTCTCTCTTTATGAGTGGAAAATATCACTGAGATAAATTTTATAGATCTATTTTTGGGTGGCCTTAAAGATAGGATCCATTACAAGGTTTGAATGTTTAGCCCATAATCTATATCAAAAGCTATCCTTAAGGCACACATGATAGAAGAAAAAGAGATGGTCAAAAGGAAAAATTTCACTACTGGTCATGATTGCAACTTTATAGAACCATCATTTCCATAGCTCACCAGATTAACAAAATAATAAATTAAGGAAAATCAAGCCAAATGGTTATGTTATGGTTGTGACAACAAATGGAGCAAAGATCATCATTGTGCTGAAAAAAGCTATTTTACATTGAAGGTTCCAATGATGATGAAGAGGATGTAGAAGTACATGATGCAGAAGTTCTTAAGGAGGAATATGAAGACTCTCATCTTAATACTTAATTCCATGCCCTATCAAGTATTATTACTCTCCAAAATCTTAAGGTGATGGGTTTCCTTATGAAATAGGTCACTATCTTGATTGATTCTAGGAGCACACAAAACTTCATCCATAGTAAATTGGCTACTCATTTGAATTTTTTATTTATTCAGCTCTAGAATTTTAGGTTATTATTGTAGATGATGGTACTGTTAGCTATTTAGGAAAATGTCGTACTCATGGGAGACTACTTATTAGATTCTCCTATGTTTTCTATTATGATGGGTGGAGCTGATATTATTCTAGAAGTCCAGTGGCTCGTGACTTTAGACACTATTGAGATGAATTTTCAATAATTATTCATTCATTTTTATTCTAAATAAAGGAAATTTGAGCTAAGAGGATTTAAAGCTAAATCTCCCCAACTTGTTAGCTCCCATCAAATGATAAAGATTATCCATAAGGGTGCTAAGGGATTTTTAGCCTGCTTGTTTTCCATATAAGTACAACCAACTCAGCCATCTCTACCTCTTGATCTACAATAAATAATTGATGCTCATTCTAATGTTTTTGGAGACATAACAAAAAGAATTCCCCCTAGCCACATACATGATCATGCTATCATACTTATTTTTGGTAGTACACCACCTAACATCAGGCCATACAAGTATCCCTATGCCCAGAAAAGTGAAATTGAAAAGATGGTACAAGAGATGTTGGATGCAAGAATCATTCACCATAGCTAAAGTGAATAATCATCACTAGTTGTCATGGTGAGAAAGAAAGATGACACTTGGAGGATGTGCCCTGACTACAGAGAACTCAACAAGTACACTATCAAAGATAAGTTTCCAATTCTTATCATTGATGATTTTATAGATGAATTGAATGGTGCTATTTATTTTACCAAGTTAGATTTGCATTCTAGGTATCATCAAATCAGGATCCATGATAAAGACATACCCAAAATTGCTTTTAGGACTCTTGAGGTCCATTATGAGTTTTTGGTTATGCCTTTTGGCCTAAAAAATGCACCATCTACTTTTTAGAGTTTGTTGAATACTATTTTTAAGCTATTTTTGAGGAAATTTGTTTTGGTATTCTTTGATGATATCCTCATTTATAGTAAAAATTGGGCAGACCATTTGCAACATGTGAAATAGGTACTCTCCATTTTTGAGCAAAATCAATTATATTCCAAACCTTCCAAATGTACTTTTGGGGTTGGTGAGGTTGAATATTTGGGTCATTTGGTGTCTTATGAAGGAGTGAAAGTGGATCCTAAAAAAATCTAAGCAATGGTGTACTGGCCAATTCCTAAGACACTCAAGCAACTTCAGGGATTTTTGGGACTTACTAGTTATTACAGTAGATTTGTCAAAAATTATGGTAGAATTATAGCCCCACTTACCTATTTGTTAAAGAAAGACTCATTTTAGTGGACTGATGTAGCTACTCGGGCATTTGAACAATTGAAATTAGCTATGTGCACTACTCTAGTATTGGCCACTCCTAATTTTTCTAAGACTTTTGCGGTTGAATGTGATGCATTTGGGTATGGTATGGGTGTTGTACTCATGAAATAAGGTAGACCACTGGCATTTGAAAGTCATCAAATCAAGGGTAAAAATCATCATAATCCCATCTATGAGAAAGAAATGATGGCCACTTTGCATGCAGTCAAACAATGGAGACCTTATTTGATGGGTCATCACTTTTAGGTAAAAATTGATCATGATAGTCTTAAATATTTTTTAGAAAAAAGGTTGTCATTTAAAGAACAACAAAAATGGGTAACTAAGATGCTAGGCTATGATTTTGAAATAGTCTACAAAAAAGGCAAGGACAATGTGGTAACAGATGCACTATCTAGAAAAGATGAATCAGTTGAGGCATTACTATGTGCCATAACCATTTTACAGGCAGATTGGCTAAAGAAAGCATGATCATAATGGGAACATGATAATTCTACTCATGATTTGATTCAAAATCTTTAGCAAAGGTTTAGATGGATTTGAAAAATTCACATGGAAAGGTAATGTATTATGGTACAAAAATAGATTATACCTACGTAAGAATTCTCTTCTTAAATAAAAAATGCTTCATGAACTTCATGCAACTCCAATTAGAGATCATTCAAGATTTTTGAAAACCTATCACAGGATCAAGTGAATTTTTTTTTATGAAGGTCTCAAGGGGGATGTCTAGAAATATGTGACTGAATGTATGATCTATCAAAAAAACAGAGGCAAAACCATCAAAACTCCAAGTCTTTTACAACCTTTATCTATCCCTAGCTAGTGTTGGGAAGAGGTCTTTATGGATTTCATTATAGGGTTACCAAGATCTGATGGTCAAAATGTTATCATGGTTGTTTTAGATTGTTTCAGTTAGTATGCTTATTTTTTTTCATTATCCTAGCCATTTTTTTCTAGTACAATAGCTTCTGCTTTTCTCAATACAGTTCAGAAACTACATGGAACCCCTAAGATCATTGATAGTAATAGAGATCCCATTTTTACTATTAATTTTGGACTAATTTATTTACATGTTTAGGCACTCAATTGGCTCATAGTTCATCCTATCATCCTCAATTTTATGGACAAACTAAGGTAGTCAACAAATGTCTAGAAGGATATCTTCATTGTTTTATTTCTGATAAATAGGGTAAATGGGTTCATTAGCTGCCACTTGCTAAATGGTGGTATAATACTTCTATTCATAGTTCTTCCAAAATGTCCCATTTTATGGCACTATATGGATACCGCCCTCCATACATCACTTCAAAATTGAAGGTCCATCCTAAGTTCATGCAGTTGAAGAACATATTCACCATCAACAGGAGGTCCTTGCAAGTTTGCATGAAAATTTAGCTATGGCCTAGAATCACATAAAGCAACAAGTAAATCAACATATAAGTGAGAGGCATTTTAACATTGGTGATTGGGTCTTTGTTCACTTAAGGCCATACAAATAGATGCCATTGAAGCAAAAAAAAAGGATAACAAGTTGGCCCCTAAGTATTATGGGCTTTATTAGATCTTGCAGAAAATTGGTAGTGTGGCCTACAAGTTAGATTTTCCTTCATCCACTCGCATACATCTAGTATTTCATGTATCATGCCTGAATAAAGTCATTAGACATAGAGTTACCATTTAAATAGAATTACCAAAATTATATGAGGAAGGTAAAGTTATTATTGATCTTGAGGTGATCCTTCAACAATGCAACAAGCAACTACTTTTTAGAGCAATTACAGAATACCTGATCAAATAGAAGAATCTGCCATGTGAAGATGCCACTTGGGAGGATGAAGCATTTGTGTAGTAACATCTAGAGTTGCCACAATTTTGAGGACAACATTTTTTTGAAGGGGAAGGGCTTGTTATGACCTTAACCATTGGTGTGTCTAGGGATATGTGTGGCTGACTTGTGGTTTACATACCTCTTTTTATTTACTTGTTACATTTTTCTATGTATTAGATAGTTCTACCTATGAAATAAACTTGGCTAATTAGACTATATATATATATATATATATATATATATGAGGTAATGGTTATTATTTAAGCATCATGTGAAGTATTATGCTATTAGTGCATTATTGTGGAGGTTGTCCCCTCAAAGTGGCTTTGTTATATTATCTAGTATTCTATTATGATGTCAATTATCACTGTGTGATATCTCATATTTTCTTATTCAGTGCAATATAAAATCATTCTATGTGAATATCTAAGTAATTTCATTACAACATTTATTTTTATATCCTCTAATGATGAATTTATCTTGTAAGTACTAGGGCCTATAGGTGTAAATATATCATGTGATAGATATTCAAGTGGGGATCAAATATAAGTGTGCATAGATTTTCATCAATCATATCATGAGAAAGTTCATCATCAATATCATAATAATATGAAACCTTTCCATCTTGTTGTTTTGAATTTACCACTAAAGGTAGCTCAAATGTTTTATTTTCTTGTGGTTTTGATACATTGCTTCCTCTTATAATGGAATTTATTTTATATTATTGTATTTATGCTCATACATATATACTTGGGGTGTTAGTGCATTATGAATATCATGAGAGACATTCTATATTTTATTTGATTGACATGTTTCATAAGTAGCTATGCTCTTGATTAGAAAAAATCATTCAGGTGGTACTATTTGAGGAACTATTGATGTGTCTTAATGTAATGTTATAATATTTATTGGGTTCATCATCGACTAGCATAGTCCATAATGTCCCATCCTATATGAATTTTACACATATATGTAATGTAGATGGGATAACTTCCATAAGATGTATCCAACATCTACCTAAAGGTAAGTTATAATGCAAAGATTGAGATAATACTTGAAAAGTAGCTTGTACTATTTTTAGCCCCAATGTCACATTTAATGTGATATAACCAATAGTGGGGTGCATGAATTATAAAATCCTTTGATACATATGTCTAATTTTTATATAAATTTTTAACTAATACTCATGATTTGTAAAAATCATATACTACAAATGTTTAAACTTGATCCATTATCAATGAGTACTCTCTTGATTCCCTTATTATGAATATCGGCTTGTATGAATAAAGTAAAATATTGATATATAATGTCCTTTGAAGGTAAATATATGTAATCAAATTTTATGAGGTTGGCATTATTTTTAATATCTTTCATGATATCTAAAAAATAAGTTGGTTTAATATCACTTGGTACCTAGGTTTCACACAAGGCCTCATATAAAATATCCTTGTAAATAGTTGATTGTTTCAAAAGCTTAAGAATTTATATTTTAACATGGTTATTACTTAATCATTCAATCATATCAAAACCTTTATATTTTATCAAGATCTTAAAATAGGAGGAATCTATTGTAAATTAATAGGTGATTGAACACCTTTTCCTTTTTGTGTAGTGATGACATAGACTGTAAAATCCAATATACATCATGGGTGCATAATGGGATCGAGATGGTAGTTATCAGTTGAATATGATTTATGTGGAATAAAAGGTTGAACACATGATCATTGGCACTTACTAAAGCTAGATAAAGGCTCAATGGTATTGCAATAAGTATCATAAATATGTTTTAGATATGTATCGTGTTGTCTCTTAGTCTTTTAATTCGTACCAATTAGTTTATTCCATTTAATCAAAATTAAAATCAATATCACCATGCATAAAATACCATAATCAATTATTATCACAATATACTTGATAAATTAAAATTTACAATATGTATGCCTTTCGTTAAACATAGTTTACTCATTTTTAATTTGAAAGCATTTTGATTTTTGCAATAAATATTAACAATTTAGAAATCAGAAATATTAGAAAACCCTAAGACACACTAAGATTGGAAAGGAAGACTCAAAGTTTGGGTTCAAAAATGTTTTACCCTTTTTGGAAGTAAGGTTTGTGGGGAATATGCTATTCAAGAGTGGGATAACCAATTCCTAAAACTAACTAGTTAAATAATTTAGTTTATAATATTCTATTCAGTGATGAATTACAAAAATACTAAATTTATAAAGTATAGTTCTAAATAATATTTTGATTACACAATCACAAATAATAAATAATACTTGGATTATGTAATGATGCATATATATATCTAAGATGCATAATTTTATAAACATTTTGTCTAATGTTCAAGAAACAATTGTCAAGTTACGGAAATATTATTTTTGGCTGCCTTGACACTTGTACCACCTTGTGGACACTTGCATTGACACAATTGTCTGAATCTCAATGTATTTATCATATACGTAATATTTATTTTATTAATATATGACCAACTATTTATTTATGTATTTTATATCACCTTTAATCTAATATATATGTATCTTTTACATAGGGTATTGATGGTTATTTATATTTTAAAAACCTACCTCTCCACCTTAGGTTAGGTTACTTTACTGAAAATGGGTTAGTGGGCTCATAGTGTTGAATTGACCTCAAAGACCCATATATCAATGAACATTTCTAACATAGTAATTACTTCAAGGAGGGCCTCAAACTTATGTATTTATCCTTAATGAGTGTAAATATGTGTCACAAGTGTGTAATTTATTATATAATAATGTATATAGTGATCTAGATTATAACTTGAAAAATATGACTCATGGGCGATCTTTTTATTGTTTAATACCTATAGTATAACTATTACTATGCTTGATATGAAAATAGGGATGAATATGTTAGAATAACTTAGTTGTGCAATTAATTATTGATCTTTAATGTGTGATTTCTTGGTAATTTTCTAGATGTCCAAATGAATTGGATTTGACTTGTGTTTATACTAGATATTTTTAAATAATCCTCATGGAAGTGTTAATGACATTCTTAGGCTGATCTGTACACTTTAAAATATTTGAAAATTTGAGTGTTCTTAAGGTAAGTAAACTTGCATTGGAGCAAGGATAGTTACATTAACACTATTTTCCTATCCTAAATGCAACTATCTAGGATGCAAGAATGTTGCTAGGGTTATGTAATTGACTGTGAAGGATATGTATCATATTTTAGGCATTCTAAAGTTACAATTGATTAGGGTAATTAGAATAATTAGGTTTGGACTAAGAAGTATGTTGTAGTAAAGTAGGTATTTTGGGTCATGGGCCTAGTTGCATGCTTACCTAGTAATCCAAGTCAGATTTAGACTTGTTTTAGGGGGTGCATGCCTTGACTAATCCTAAGGCACTCAATATTTAGCACTAGGTCATGATGACATCAATAGACATAAGGTGAAAGCCTTATGTTCTCACCTGAAGCATAGTAGAGAAGGGACTAGGGTCTATGTTGGGCTAGATATACCATGGCACAACTTGGCTCTTAATGGGCTTGGGTTAGCACAATGATGGTTGGGAATTCATAGGTATAAGCCTTAGGTTTCATAGGATCAATATAAATTAGGTGCTTGGGGTGCAACTATTTATATAATTAGGGGCTTTAGCTATGGTCTTACACTCAAGCATGAGTTTCATTCAGGGCACAAGACTTGTTATCATCCACAGGTCCACCATGAATGAAACATGTTGGAAGCTCATGAATACTCAATCACACTTAGACATAATATAGTATGCACTCAATAAACATTAAAAGACTTAACACTAATCCATTATATATTTATGCAAAGCAGTCTTCACAAATACATTAAATAATAATACATACATAGTTTGTGTAAACTGAGCAACTTCTTAACATAAACTAATAAGGCCCAAGTTCACAAGTGAGCTTGGGCATTATAAAGGGGAACATCAAAATAAATCCTAAATTAAATTATAAGCCTAAGACAATATTCTAAAAAAATCCACCAGATCTTCACTAATCCAGTTCACCTCCCTCTCTTCAACTAAACTTGGCTTCCTTTTATAGGCTTCAAAGCATCTTAAGTTCATGGGGAATGGAGCATGTTGACTACTACACCGGTGCTAGAAGCTACACATATAAATACCTCCACTAAACTTTGTATTTAATGTGCATTCACTATCCCATTCACCCACTTACCAATGTTGCATGATTCAAAAGGAGTTTCTTGTCTTTAATGGTCAATCACTATCCCACACACCCAGTTCTTGATGTTACTTGGAGTTGTTAGCCACTATCTAACTGACACTACTAGAAGACAAACAATAACCATCCACATATTTTCCTCATACCTAGGTGTTTATCAAGTTGGAATGGATATACCACTTATCATGAAATAGATCCCAACATTACCCCATATAAAAACATTAGTCCACCCTCAAACTATCCTTTTAGAACCTTTACTGTGCAAAATTTGAGAATGTTCTACTATAGTTTTACCTTAAATTTTTCAAATCCCTTAACCATGAGCTTGATTTATTTGATGACACTATTAATCTCCATAGAGGTAGCCTTGAGTGTTATCACGTTAGTGTTATCTAGTTCCTTGTAGAATACCTCTAGCCTTTCCTTAGCCTTTTGGACCCTGCCATCTAGGATGGCTCCCTACTCACTTACCTTTATCTAGAAGGCATGGAAAATCTCCTCCAAATTTTGTTCATGGGTCTTCAACTGGGCACTGAATGTATTAACCTACACCATTATCTATGTGTGCTCAAATATATTGATAGTAAAAGTTTGTTTCATCAATGTATTCTTTTAGCCTTCACATTTTAGAGGCACACACAATGATTGATGCTTGGGTAAAAAAGTTGCAAAAGATGACATTGACATCATCTACATACTCCTCCAGTATTTCAAATAGGTCCTATACCTCATCAATATTTTTTTAAGCTATTTATTTATAGCTTTTCAAGGGTTCTCTTCTACCTCCTATGCTAGCTTCAATCGAAGGAGCATCTATTTGACCAACATGCTCACCTTATCCACTTTGAATAGATTAGAAGTGTTAATACCATCTACAAGGGATGGATTTAATTTCTCAACATGCTCGAATACTTTCTTGAGCTTGAGCTTCATGCCACTGAGTTCTTCTTCTACCTTAAGTGTAATATATTTCCTTTAAGTGGTACGAACATCATTAATGCTATTTTTACATGTTACCTCAGAGGCCATATTATGGAGGGCATTAGCCAACCTTACTAGGTTCATGTCCTTGGGGTTGACCAATTGGTATGCATGCCCCTCTTCTAGATTATGAAAACTTTATATTACCTTGGCTAACACCTCAAAATGAGGCTCATCTATGTAGAATTCAAGTGCAAAGGACACTTGATGGTGTGTCAATGTTCTTATAGTTCTAGAGGGCATGTATTCCAACATGTAAAAGTCCTCATCTATAGTGAACCCCTTATGCACCTTTTCCTAATAGCTTGGATCAAATTCCTCTTTCCTAATGGCCATATCCTTTTTCTCCTATACCTCTTCACTTTTTTTACTTCACTCTTCAGTGCCTTCTTCTTCTTCTCCTTCCTATAGGGGTTATTCTTCTTCAAAATTTTTGCCTTCATCTGATTCTTCTTCTTGTGGATCCTTGGCATAAACCTCAAAAGGTTCCTTCTCAGTGCTATCCCACCCTTTTCCTTACTTCTCTATTTGTTATTTTAAGGCACTATCATCACCTTATTTTCCCCTAACATGCCTTCAGTACTAGGGCATGCCTGTGATGTAGCTTTGTCTATTAGGCTAGTATGGGTGCTAGGCACCTATACCATTTTGTAATTAATTAGATTCATGCCTACATGAACCCTCTTCTCTTTTTTTTATTTATTGGCCTTCTATTTCTAGGCCTTCTTTATTTCTACCTTCCTCTTCTTGATGATCATGATGTTTCTCTCCTCTTTGCCCTTATCTCCTTGGCCTTCACTTTATCGATTTTAGCTTGGGTCATGCCCTTAGCCCTCATGGCCTCTATTTTATGGTGAAATTCTAGTGCCATGTCAATGTTATCTTGATCAAGGCCCATGCCTTTCCATTTTTAGTTTAACTCCTCTTTAGTTAGTGCACCTAATGATCCTACTCCTCTAAGCATGACAATAGTACTACCTTGGATAACCTCATGTACTTTCATCATGCTAGGCTCCCCCTCTATTTCCCCTTCTACTAGGTGTTTTTATTCAAACTTGGATTTCTCACTTTCTTCTTCTATCGTTCCATTCTTCCTCATTTCTTATTTTCTCTTTTCAAGCTCTCATACCTTATAAATGTCTATGTCGCTAAGGTCAAGCTTCCTCTAGGCTTGCTCCTGCCTTGCCTCTTCACTTCAGGGTGGTGGGAGAGTTTCCTCACTAGATGAGAGGAGTCTTTTTTTGGAACAATATATATTCCCTTTCCTACTTTTCCCCTCTTATCTAGTTATTCTTGTACCTCTATATTTTCCAAGGTGATAGTGGGTATCACAGATGGGAACTTTGGCTTCTTCTACTTCTCCTTTAAGATATGATAATTCTTCGGTGTGAACTTTATGTGCTTCTTAGTCAGGGTTGATGGGGAGGATTAATCACCTAATATTATTTTTAACTTTATTCACTCCTCTATTTCTTCTAGTGTCTCCCCTTTTTTTCTTGGGAGACTTCCTTGTTTTAGCTAGCACTAGCATGCCTTCATTGTTGATCCTGATGGGAGGGTCATTAATCTGCTCAATGTAGGAGCTGGGACCCTTCCTCCTAAGATTCATCTCATAGTAGGGCCTATGGATGTATCCTAGTATGGTCACTTCTTGAAGAGGGTAGATGTCAGTATGATCTGAATCATTTTATTCATCCCTTGTTTACTTCCTATCTACGTGTATGAGTTGAGATTACAACCTATTCCTTTCCATATCTAGTTACCTCACTAGAATATCCATTTATTGTACATTGGGGATCCTCCTAAATGCATCCATAAAATACTTGGTTGAAAAATCATATAGGAGCTTTATCTATCCTAACATGTTGCCATTAGCTAGTAATAAACATACTACATAAAGATGTTTCATAATGACAAAGGTTACCATCCCATACATGCTCTTAGGGAGCTCTTGAGGGATGTAACACTTGATAAAAAATTCCACAATATATTTATCACATAATATCATCACATGCACTTTATAATTTGAATTGAAATAACTAGGGCAAGTGAAGTCCTTCTATTTTTGCATCAGGGAGTCATTATGTTCCATAAAAATATAGAGATTGTCCTCATCCCCATCTTGTATGCCAATCTCTTCCATGACTATCAGGATGAGAATGGAACCTCACCTGGAGTTCCCCTTTATCATGTGGTATTATAACACATTCTTCATAAGCTCCTCAATAATAAACTTGGCAATGTTAAACTTCATTCCTTGTACCATATGGTATTTGACATAGAGGTAAGTTTTTAATACATCAGTCTAACAATTTTTGGGGCATATTTTTGAGTTAAAGAGGTAAAAGGCTGCCCTCATGCCTAGGTCCTTATAATATTTGATGGGGAATGTGAATCCCTCCTTGTAATAACTCAATAGCTTTGCCATATGATTCCCTTTTTCATCATCACCCATCATCTCATATATGTATTTCTCGACATCTGAGAGCCTGCTTATATTTCCAGTGAGGCACATTGATATCTTCATGCTCTTATTTTTGAAGTATATGTGGTCACAATGGACATGCAATAAAAGGAATTTTACTAGCTCCTCTAGCTTCACAAATCAAGGTAACTCATACAACTGAGTTACAATGGAAGCTTCTAATTTATCATGAATGGATATATCAAAAAGTGTCATGCCCTGCTTTGTCTTTCTCCCTATGTCCATCATCTAATATAATTCTAGGTCTTATGCATGGATGGAAGTATGATGTTTGTACTCCTTCAACTAGAAGGTGTGTGCAGATAAATTCTAGTTTTCCCTTATTAAGACTTTTGGGGAAAACTTTATGACTTGATAGTACATCTTGATTAGTGCCTCATGGTCAACTTGTATGACACTAAATACTTCTACCTATAGTGTTACTCTTCTTGTATGGGTTACTTCTACCACCATGTGCACCCTCTTTGGACTTTATTGCTATGGACCTATTCTCTTCTGCTTCTTTCCCATCCTAAACCTACTGGTGTTGAAGTGTAGTAGGTTAGGTCTACTAAATCCTCAAATGGTTCTTGGCACTTCACAATCATGAGACCTATGATTATACCTTTAGATCTAAGATTCATAGACTGTTAATGGTGTCTTCAGTGGAAAATCACTTTTTCATCAACTATTTCCTATTAAAACCTCTTCCTACACCTCTCTACACCAATCTCACTATGATTTTAATTTATACAACAACATAATTGTTCACTTTGGGTGCTTGAGGGTGCTCAAATTCTTGCTTTAGTATGGATTTTGTGCTTTAGCTCTCTAGTTCACTAGTTTGCTTGACATCTCAAGTTTACACAAAGTTCATGACATAAACTAGTTAGTTGCATGACGTGTTATACCCTATTTACATCTACCATATTTAATGTAAGTTCAATAATGGCATGGTGATGTTTATATTTCTTGAACTCCATGAAATTCCATGAAATATATGAAAATACTCTACCACCAACTCATTTATTGTGGATCTTTGTGCCTCCACCACCACCACCACACTTATTGCTCCTAATAGTATTTTGGTGAAGTGACTTGTGGTTCAAATGGTCACTTCCCACTCAAATCTAGGTGGATTCCAACTATCCATGATGCTTCCCCTTCTATGATTTATTCTCTTGGTGTGACCGTCACCTTCACTATGGTAACTTGGGCACAACACCTCACATGCATGTGATTTAGCCTTCTCAGTTCTAAATTCTCTTTTGGTTGTGCTTCTATTTCAAGTGCACTTATCTATCTTTATATTTCTTACACTTCATCTTTGCCTTGGCCTATCCTACCCCATACAAATCCCTTGTGCTGATCCTCTAATGCTTGATTTTATTTTTCTTGATTCTCTTGCACATGATCAAATTGTGCATCTTCACTTTTTATCATGTGCATGATCATGTTATACATCTTCACTTGGATCCAATTTCATCTAAGTTTAGTAACATATTTACACCTAAAAACTTAGGTGTTTGGCCCTAGGTGCTTAGGATGTAAATGGGTTTGACTCACCTGACTGGCATTATGTGCAAAAATGCTAGAGTGGTTCTTCTTTGGGCCTTCATGGCCTTGCAATCTATCTCTTATGCACTTAGATTTTGTGCATCTTCTTCTTGAGTCTAGCAAGTTTCACATGCCCACTACTTAGGTGTTTAGCCTTAATCACTTTTTAAAGTGCAAGGTCTTGACTCACCTAGTTAGATTTATATGTGGAAGGCTAGATGAACATCTACCTAGGGCTTGAAAGTTCCCTACCTCTAAGAATTGATTTATGGTGATATGGTGTACTTTTCTTATCTGATGTTGGTATTCCTTACCTAAAATTGAGGTGTCTGGCCTTAAGCACTTTCAAAGGCACAAGTTATTGACTCACCTGGCTAGATTTATGAGTGAATATTTTCTTGATGGGCCTCAAAGCACCACTTATTTACTCTGTAAACTACTACCAAAGAACTAAACAAAACAAAAAGGAACCATTTAGCTTGTACCAAACATTCATTTGGTCATCTCAACTCAACTTGACTATTGACCAAGAATTTGGTGTTTTCAAGGTGCAAATGCCATCCTATTATTGATATGGCTTCAACCTATTTGCATTGAAATGACTAGGGAACATTTCTCTAGTGCACAATTTGCATGTGCCTATCTCTAAGATGTGGTGGATGATATAGGGACCCATCTACCTTATCTTCAATTTGCCTAGGTTCTTGAAATACTTGGAGTCATAGAGCAACATGAATGTTCCTTTTGCTAATAACTTTTTCTTGATATACATATCATACCAAAGATTTTAGTGTGAATTTTCTATCTACTAGCTCCACTTAGCTTGGGTGTGCATCTCATATAAGTGCTCTAAGTTTTCCAGCCTTGCATTCAATGACTCTTGGTCATATAACTTACCAATGCATGTGATGCACAATGATGGTACCAAGAATTCCATTGATAGGAACACCTCAATGCCAAACACTAGTTAAAATGGTGTAGCCTTATATAGGTACTTGTAGGTTGTGTAATATGACCATAGTAATATTAACACCCAATCATCTCAATCCTTGTGACCAACATCAAATTATTTATGAGGCACATTCCTCATATTTGAGGCATGTTCCTAATATTTTATTAAATGCCTCAGCTATGCTATTTTCTTACAGATGATATGGAGTCATTTTTTGGTGCACCACCATATACTCAATCAATAATATACACACCATTTCATTGATAAAGTGAGTACCCCTATCTCTAGTCATACTGAGTGGGGACCCATATTAGTTTATTATGTTTTCTAAGATGAAGCATATGGATATGGTGGCTATGTAGTCTTTTATTGGTATAGCCTGAACCCACTTGGTGAAATAATATATAGCCACTAGAATATACCTTGCAACTATACATCATGTTATGGGAGTTATTAGCCTAATGAAATTAATGGCCCATTTCTCAAGTGGCACCTGGGCAAGAATGGGGATGAGGGGCATCTCATCCTAATGTTTAGGTTTCCCTATGTGCTAGTATATATCACAGCCTTGGTGAAATTATTTGCATCTTGGAATAGGATTAGCCACCACAAGCCTAACTAAAACACTTTTATTGCCATTGTATCTCTACTACAATGTCCTCCTACTATGCCTTCATGTGCCTCTTGTAGGATGGAGTCTCTTTCACACTCAAAGATGCATTAGCACAACACTTCATCTCTACTTAGTTTATACAGTTCTCTACTGATGAGCTAAAAAGGGGATGCATGAATTGATAGATATTTCTTCTCCTTATTTGACATAGTCTAGGGTACAACTCTAGATGTTAGGAAGGTAGTGATCTATGCCAAATCTTTAAGGATGCACTAGAATCTATAAATTTATGTTTCTGGCATGTCATCCTTAATATGTACCAATACATCACCAAAATTGATGTAGGATAAATGGTCTAGCCCCAAATTCTACTTTTCATGCTTAAATATAATGGAAAACTAGAAATCCTAGAATAAAACATCCATCTACATATGTGCTCATAAAAAACAAGCTTGTTCATGAGGTACTTGAGAACCTCATGATCATTGAAAAAGATGAATGGGGTTTTCAGTAAATATTATCTGAAATTTTACAAGGCATAGACCATGGTGAGTACCTCATGCTCTATCATTGTATAATTCTGATCTATTGAGGTCAACTTTCTACTAGTGAAAGAGATGGGATGATCCATTTTGCCTTTGTCAAGTTGTGCCAAGATTGCACCAATCATAGAGTTAGGAGCATCAACATGGACATGAAAAGGTGTTGTATAGTTGGGGAACTATAATATAGGCATGATAACCACTGAGATTCAAGGTGTTGAAGGCATCCTTTTGTACTTTGCCCTAGTAGAATGGTCCATCTTTGTGCATAATATCTTATAATGGTGTTAAAATATTTGCATAACTCCTTATAATTTTTTTATAATATCTAAAGTGGCTAAGAAAGGTGTGAACATATTTTTGTGTGGAAGGAGTTTGGAACTAAATGATGATGGTGATCTTTGTTGGGTCAACAAGTAAACCATCCTTCCAAATTATGTGCATGAGTAGGGTTCCAAATGGTGTTGTGAAGATGTAATTTTTAAGATTTAGTTAGGCATATTTGAAGCCATATGCACCTTTCAAAAATTAGGCATAGGTTGTCATAATGGTCCTTGACAAGGTCATACACTTTCTAATCATTTAGATAGACTTAGAGGAACTTGTGGATGAATTATTTGAACATAATGATCACCACTCTAGAGAACATGGATGGCACATTATTGAGTCTAAATGGCATCATGTTGTAAACAAAACAACTCCATTCAGTCACAAAGGTGGTTTTAGTCTTGTTTTTCTCCTTAATCTAGACTTGGTGGTATCTAGAGAACCCATAAGTAAAGGTGTAGATTTTGTAGCATACGATGCCTTTCATAACTTCATTTATGAACAGATTTGGGAAAGGGTCATTGACATAGGTAATATTAAAAATTATATAATCAATGCATATGCAAATGTGTTTGTCCTTATTAATGCTTATTACCATCAATCTCACCCACTCAGACTCTTATACATGGTAAATGACCCCTACAACTAGCATAGAATCAATCTCTATTTTCACCTTAGTGTAGAGGTTAGGATTTATCTGGTAAGGGAAATTTTTAAATAATATTGCACCATAAATTAGCTTTATGCTCATCTTTCATGGCATGGGTTGATGCCCTTCATATCCTGATAAGTCCTTGGGAATAAATCTTGAAATTCCTTTAGGAGGTTTATCATTTATGCCATCTTTGCATCATACCAATAGGCACCAAGAGTATCCATCTTTGGCTCTCCTTCTGTACTAATGTCCAATTTGATGGTCTTTAGTGGTGTATGGTAGGGATCATTCTTATCTTTATGAGAATCCTCAACTTGTTGAGTTTCCTCTATTATCTCAACATGAATATGAGTGGGGTCTTCTTCACTAAGGCTGTTATCATCTACTTGGCACATGAGCTTTCTTATGGTAGTCAAAACTTTCTAGTAGTGCTCCTTTCAATTTTCATCATCTTCCTCACTGTAGTCATTATTAAGTGTATGTTACTCAAATAAAATTAGGAGCACTAACCCTTTTTCTTTGAACATGTTCATCAAGTGCTCTTCAAATATGGTAGTGTCTTAAAAAAAAACCCTCTAAATTATTTGCAACAGCTTGACCAGTCCTAAGTTTTGTGATGAAAAGGATAAAGTATGCACAAATTTCTCCTTAAAGGCCTCCCAAGTGGATATATCTTAGTTCATCTAATTGACCACATACCATGCTCACACCCATGTATTTAGAGTCATATAAAAGGCATGCATCCATAAGTTCTTTGGGGTAGTTATGCCATAGTCAGTCTATGTCTCTTCACATAGGTGCATATGCACTATAGGGTCAGAGTCACTAGAGTACATTGAGATATCCAAGTTCTCATTACTCCTCCCAAACCTAGTGCACATGGCCACTTTTACCTTTGAACAAGTTATCAAGTTAGACATCTATACTGCCCACTGAAGTGTTGTAGTGCTCCTCAAAGTGTACATAAGTGCACCCATTCTACTATCTCCTTAGGGATGCATGATTTAAGGTTATGGACATACCCTTCCACTAGTTTACTCTCTTCAAAATTTGGGAACACTGTAATCTTGTCTCTACTTAGGTATAGTACCCTCTTTCCTTTATTATCTTAGTGTGAGACCCATCATATTAGAGTGTGATCAATCTAGACCCAACCAATCTTCATGAGCTTTGGAACCTTTACACACACCAAAAAACATCTACAACTAGTGAGATCATAAGCCTCTTCAACCCATCAATCACAAGTGACATCAATGGTGTCTAAGACTGACTACCCATCCTCCTAAGAGAGGAATCCTTGATTAAAAGGATTGAGATTCTTGGTGCCCTATGTGTGATGTTATAAATATGGTTAACCTCATATTATAGATAAAAAATCTCCACATAAGGGGTCCTTGGTCACTTAAAAGTTGGATTACTACCCTTTCCTTACCATTCTCAAAGGTCATGCATCACTTCTTGAAGTACATATCTACATTGTTGGTGTAGCACCAAGGCCTTCCTAGAAGTGTTGGGTAGTTATCCTATTCAACCAACTCAATAGCCTCAAAGTCAACATGGAATTTATGGTGACCTAAATAATTCCAATCAGCTATGCTCAGGTCTTGTTGGCCATGAAAAACACTTATGGAGAAGGTCTCAAGGTTAACCTACCCATCTTGTCCAATGCATTCTTATTCAAGATATTAACTTCTATACTGATGTTGATCATTACCTCATAGATGGACGAAACATCGATAGTGGTATTCACTATCAACTCTTGGTCATACTCTACATTTGGATTATGCTTTACTTCATGTGCCCACTCCATATATGTCATAGTAACTTCAATTTCATGGGGCTTAACAACCTTACTTGGATTTATCCTTATGTGATCTAAGAATAAAAATTTTAGTAGGGGAAGCATCCCATCCATTTTTAGGAGGCACAAGATCTTTGTTAAAGCTTATACTTCAGCCTCTTGGCTATCTTGCTTTCTCTGTGAGGTGGTAGCCTACACTTCTAAGTCTATGATAGTTGGAGTTCTTCCTACAAATTTTGTATTATGCTCATGGTTTATTGTAGGACACACTTCTTATGTACTAGGTTAGTGTAGGGCACAATTTTTGGATCTATCCTTACTATGTTCTCAATGTGGATTAGTTAAACATATTCTAGGTGTAGCTCTTATGTTGGCATAGTTGGTGGTTGAGTGGTGAACCCACTCTATGTGGATGCTTGCACCTTGATTAGATATGTGCATGTTGGTTGAGCCTTTAGAGCCCATTTCATATCCTTAGGCTCATGCCTGATCATGCATGTACCCCTATCAACACCCATTTTACTTTGGGTTAGATTTTTGTACAAGTTAGGGCACTCTTTGACTACATGTGGTCCTTGATAATACCCACACATTAGATACATTGTGTTGTCATGCTGATAGCACTTGATCAACCTGCACTTGTAGCATGATCTTGATGGGAATATTCCTCCATGGCATCCTCCACCTCACCCTCTAGCACCTCTTTAGTTTCCATAGCCATAATTCTACTAACCATAACCATTATTTCCTTAGTTCACTTACCTTGTAGCTTTTTTAGCTACTTTTTGTGTGTCTCTCTCCATGTTTTGGTGTATTTCATCAATCACCCAATAGTCAATTATGTTATGAATACAGGCATCACACAACTTGCAGTAGATGGTTGTGATGACCTAACTAGTGAATAATAATAAGGGGTAGTTGTGAACATCATGCACCTTATGATAAAATTCATTGTTGAGAAGAAATGTACTCACATTCCATCAAGGGTAGTTGTTTCTATTATGTCCCTCCATCTCATAGTCAATGCACCATAACTTGCTTCAAGTATCTTACGATGAGCTAGTAGTCAACTTATGTAGTTGGGAGGCCATAGATGTAATATGTGCCTCTATCATTGAGATAATACATGTATTAACACTCCAAAATATCTCAACTCTTAGAACAAATTTAAGCACTTCTTGAGGGTCTGTGAATGTCTTCATGGATAACACCCTTCTAAAAGGCACTAGTAATCCTCCAATGAACCACTATGCAAGGTAAGAGGGGTGAATGTCATAAGGGAGCTTCGAAAGGAGCATCTTGAATCTAGCATCATATAAGCACATGATTTTTGATAATCCATAGTTTATCTCCTTAAGAAAAATGATGCTCTATTTCTCAAACTCAAGTATATCAAACTCCTTCAGGAAGGCTCCCTTCAAGGTATCATAATCAACCATAGCTTGGTTAGGATCAAAATTACTATACCAAGTATGGACATGATCAAGAAAAGTTGTTGAAAACTAATTTACCTTACACTTAGATTGAGTTATTCCCTAAGCATGCCATTATAACTCAAACTTGAGCACATGCTCTATGATGTTCTCCATGCCTCAATACTTTGATAGGTACATGGACATCTCATAATAAATCTAGGGATATGGAGCACTGGTGCCTAAGGCACTTCTCCTCCTAGTGTTTATCTTGGTGTTGGTGCTCTAATGCTTCTAACCACTAGGATAGACACTATTTTGGTGGTTATTGCTGGTGCCACAAAAGATGATGGTATTGTACTATTGAATAATGATGTAGGGCCACTTCCTATAGGATATTTCCTAGGTTACATCACTAGCATTGGCTAAACTAGGGTGCTTTTGATCCTATTATATATATTTGGGATGATGCCTAAAAGTCTATAAGTATCTTCACTTACCTCCTTGTATGGGATAACTTGTTCAATTATGAAGTTTTGATCTAAATTTGTGAAGTGATTGAATTCCACATCGACAACAAGTTTAGTTATCAATATTCTATTTTCCTTTAGGAAATTCATTACATGAGCTCATGTTGTATGTTCAAAGGGGATAGGTGAATCTAGTAAATCTCCAATGATCAAGTTCTTAAGGGACCCTAAATATTCTCCTGATAATTATGGAGCTTGTTCTAAAGCTTCAAGGGTTCCTTCTTCTACGCGCAGTTTCTATTTAAGAGATCCTTCCCCATACCCTTCCCTCTCACTATAGGACTTTTTGATAATTTTAAGTTCTATATTTTCTATTTGTCCATACCTCCTCTTGTTATAAGCCTATCACCTAAGCTCATGGTTGTCAATCTACTCATCTCCTTCCATTATACCTCATGTACACATCCCCTTCTTCCTTATAGCACTGATCATACATGAAAGGACTTTAGCCTTCCATCCTTACTATTTCAAAGTTGTAATCTACCATTATATTTTTAAATTTGGTGTCAAATTCTTTAAAAAATGTGCCTCTAAGCTCACATAATAATTGGTACTCTGCTTCTTTAGGGTATAAGTATGTCGAGATCATGAACTCAAGCATGTAAATTTTTAACATCCCTTTTCACAATTTGTCTACAACTATAGTCCAAGTGGCATCTAAGTTTTTAATCCTCTCTAGTTGCTATATTATCCACTCAAGGCACTACCCATAATTTTTTTATTTAGGTTGTATAAGCAACCAACCAATGGTACACCTACTCTAATAGTTTATAAAAGAACACCTCATACAAGGCATCATTTAAGTGGTTCTAGACCCATTTCCTTTGGTTCTTCCCTTTACAAGTTAGATGCCTCAATGAAAAGTTAGCTTTTACTTGTTCCAGCTATCACTCAATTTTATTAATGGAGATTTGAAGTATTATCTTGGTGCACCATTAAAACAAAAAAATTCAATAGTCCTGACAATGAAACTAAAATGTTGTAATAAAGTAGGTCTTTTGGGTCATGGGCTTAGTCATGTGCTTACCTATCAATCCAAGTCATATTTAGGTTTATTCTAGGGGGAAAAAGCCTTGAATAATCTTAAGGAACTCAAAATTTATCACTCAACCATGTTAACATCAATATAAATAAGGCATAAGCCTTATGTTCTCACCCAAAGTGCAGTAGAGAAGGGATTAGGGTTTATGTTGGGCTATTTGTGCCATGGTGTAACTTGGTTCTTAAGGGGCTTAGGTTAGCACAATGATGGTTTGGCATTAATATTTTCAATCATTGGGTTTCATAGGTTTAATGGCACTCAATTGAGTGGGGTCCAACTAGTTATTTGATTAAGGGATTTAGGTATGGTCTTGTACTTAGGTGCAGGTTTCATTCAGGGCACAAGACTTGTTGTCATCCATAGGTCTACCATGAATGAACCAGGTTGGAAGCTCATGAGGACTCAATCACACTTGGATAAAACATAACATGCACTCAATAAAAATTAAAAGGATTAATTCTAATCCATTATATATTTGAACAAAACATTCTTTATTAATACATTAAATAATAGTACATACATAGTCTATGTAGACTGAGCAAGTGCTCAACATAAACTACTAAGGCCCAAGCTCACAGGTGAGCTTGGAAATTATAAAGGGGAGCATCAAAATTCATCTTAAAATAAATTCTAACCCTAATATAATCTTGTAAAAATAATCCACCATAGATTCGTTACTCCAATTCACCTCCCCTCTTTAACTAAACTTAGATTCCTTTTATAGGCTTCATAGTGTCCTAGGTTCATGGGCAATGGATCATGTCAACGTATGAATTGGTACTAGAGGGTACACACCATATCACCTCCACTAAACTTTGTATTTAATGTGTATTCACTATCCTATGCACTCACTTCCTAATAATGCATGATTTAAAATGAGTCATTTGTCTTTAATGGTTGATTATTGTCTTGTGTGCCTAGTTCCTGATGCTACTTGGAGTTACTAGTCACCAACCAACTGGCACCACTAGAATAAAAAAACATCAAACATCTATATAGTTGCCTCATGTCTAGGTGTCTATAGAGTTGGTTTAGATCGACTACTTAGCATGAAATGGGGCCCAACAAAGTAAGTAATTAGACTTAGTGACGTGGTGAGTGTGAGATTTTTGGATATGAGGAAGTTTAGACTAAAGGATAAATCCCTGAGATATATTTTTCAAGTGTAAAAAATTAGTTTAACATAGATATACATATTTAAGAATTTATAATGTGTAACATCAAAATAGAAGGATAAAACTCATAAGGTAGCATGCAAGTGTGATAAAATTATGAATTAGGACCATGTTTGTGAACTCAAGTCATGTGTCATAAATGTACATCAATCTTGTCATTTCCAAGTACTTAATACCAACTTTTAGTATTTAAAAGTAGCATGTAGGTGTGAGAGAATATCAATTTAGGACCATATTTATGGTGGTGGTAAATGTATGTCAAACATGTAATTTTCAAGTACTCAATACCAAGTTTTACTATCTACACATTCCTCACCTTAAAAGAGGGAACATTAGTGGTCTTGTTATAGATATTCAAGACTCTATAAATAAATTATTCATATTTTGGGATAGATTACATGATTCATAGGGTTCAAATTGGTTTAGACTATGGGATACATGTTTATAGATTAAGACAAATTTGAGGGCATATACAATGTATGTGCAAACATTTTACAAGAACATAAATGATAGGTTTTTTGATATATCAAGTTTGGGACATAAAAAAAAAAAAAAATTAAAAATTATATATCAAATTGGGAAATTTGATTTAATTATGGGGCATAAACATTTTTAGTACACACTTTATTATATTTTTTCTATTTTTGAGTTGATACTGAAGGTAAAAAAGGTAACATTATGAATTTAAAATCCATTTGTAGTGGTTGATTTAGTCTACATATGAGACCTAATATGGGGGATACATCCTTCCATCATGAGGTTCAAGACCAGTTAAATGAGTGGTAAAATTGAGGTTTTGCATTGATCAATTGCCTAACACTACTTCTCCACAAGGATTGGGACATTGATCTTCCCAAGCCATAGTTTTAACAAATGAAATTGCCTTGGGGCATAATCAATGCTTGATGTTTTCTATTGAGGAAATATTCACCCCAATATCTAATACTTTAAAGAGTAGAAAAAATCACCACTTACATGTGTATTAATTCACTACTCTTAAAATTTCAAATGATTCATTTATCTAATTTATTTTAGATTTCATATAATATAAATAGTTTATTTACTACATGTTTTATTATAGGTTTACATGGAAAAAACTTCATATTTGGATCTTTCCCAACAATAAATAATGTTTATACTAAGTAATTAACCCTATTTTTGATAAAAATACAATAAATAGATTAATTTTATTTGTATTTATATGGGTGTAAAACTAGAAATATCAAAAAACTAAAAATATAAAATGATTAACTATTTCAATTTTGCCAAATTACTAAATATGAAAAGTTTCTATTTTTGAAAATTACTAAGAAAAGATATACTTATCTTGCACACTAAATTTTGTTGACTATTTTGATTGTATAAAAGTGGAAAACAAAATAAGAGGTGACTATGTAGGGTCAATATTATAATTAGGAATATAAACATAATCTAGATAGGTTTGTTGTAAATGGATAGCAGTGCAATGCACTCCAGTCCATTGACTACAAACTTGTATTATGTGACTATGACAAGTTATTGACAAGAAAATATAGATAATTTTTTTTTTTTTGTAAATTATAGATCAAGGGAAAAATTAAAATATATTTATGGACATGAGAATAGTATGAGGATAAAGGTAGGGGGTGCCCAAGTCCATTGAATGTGGAATTGTCCTGATTGATGTATAAAAGTTGGTGGTTATTGTTAGTGTAGGATATTTATTTTCCTTTTGTTAGGATTATTCCTACACTCATGTGTTTATTCCTACACTTGAGTTAGCTTGATTAGTTGTACTTCTATCTTTGGAGTTACTTTTTCACCATCATAAGAGTTAATATTTTATTATTCTATCATAGGAGTTACATACCTATTCTAGGCCCTTCATGGAAGAGTTACTACCTTTCTCTCTTATTTGTACATCTCATGGTTAACTATTATATATGGAGTATTGGAATAATTTGTGTCTACTTGATTTTTCAATTATCTCATTTGTGTGATTTTAGTTACTTGCATTTGTGTATGTTTGACCTATTTTTCCTTTGATCAATTTGTATCTTGGATCACTCATGGAACTCATGCATTTATTAAATTAGTGATCTTGGCATTATCCTTAATATGATATTAGAGCCAATTTTGTTTTCATGATTATCTAGTTTGTTATGTTGCTAGTTTATTTGAAATATTGAATTATTACTTGTAGTTCCTTCATATGGCTTCTTTTTAATCTTTGGTGGAGGCATTATTTTCTTGTTATAAGGTATTTATGCATTTTTAATAGTCATACTACTAGCTCTGAAATTTGAGTTTAATATCCAATTTTTTTATAGTATGTGATGTTCATGGCTTATCTCTATTTATTTCAACAACCAGTCACCTAGATTAGTGTCTCTTGAGTAGCATAGAATCTCAATTGTAGTCTCATTATTATATACCATTGATGACACCTTTTAGGCTGATGTAAGACCTATTATTATAATGTTAAAGCTCATCCATGATGTGTAAATATGTTTTATACCTATTACTATAATTTTGAAGCTCATCCATAACCTATAAGGATGTTTTTGACCTTTAACTAGAACTTTTGGACCTGTTACTAGAACACTAAAGCTCATCCATAGATTCTAAGGATGTTTGGGACCTAATACTAGAATTATTTGACCTATTACTAGAGTTATTGGACCTATTATTGGAATTATAAAGCTCATCCAAAGCCTTCAAAGGTTTTTTGATCCATTCCAAACCTGATGGCATTTTGCCTACTCCCCCCAAATTGCTAAAAGCATTTTTGAGCCATTATTACTCTTCTATAAGCATCCCAAGCTAATCCTCTACCTCATTCTCCATTCCATGGTGGTAATTTCAACTTGAAGACAATTTTTCCTCTATGTAGTGGTTCACAAGTAGATTTGTACTTGGATAGTGATGGCACACTAAGATTATTCCTCCCTCATGGCAACATTTATAGTTTGATAAAACCCTACACCCTTCTAAGGAAATATTTATTCTTCTTCCCTCGATGTTGTCTCTATAATATCTTCCAAAGATAACTCAAAATTAAAATATATGTTACCTAAAATTTTTATAAAGTTTTTTTTATTAATTGCTTTTTTAAAATAGCTAATTTTTTCCCTTTAAATGGAATTATTTCCATTTAATTGCACATGTGTGTACATAGGTGGAGTGGTTAATACTTAAAACTAGTTTGGAGAGGTTAGGAGTTAAATTATACTTCCAAAACCTATATTCAAGGATATGTATGTGGTTTAGCCTTAGGAACATTTTTAATTTTGTGAAAATTTAATTAATTTGGGCAATTAATGATGAAAAATAGATATTGTAATAACTTTTGGTCGATGTCTCCAGTTCAAGTGTTGTTTTCTTAAAAAGTTCATGTTTTTTATTCCTAATCCATTAGTCTCATTTATTTAGTAAATTCATTAAATTATAAAGTACCAAAATATAGGGAGTTGAATCAGATGTCCATTTTGGGGTCCATTTTTATCTAAATTTGGTGAATTTTGGGCAATTCCATGCAAGCTCCATATTATGTTTGGAATCAAGGGCTCCACCCCTTAACCCCAACCTATATCATAATAAGGAAAATTCTTAGAGATATACCCATTGACCCCATTGGGGGATGCCTCCCATAGATCCCCATGTCATGGCCCCTTATTTAATACTTCTAGTGTAGTTTATTCCACCATAGGGTGAGGTACAATCTGATAGGTGGTTAGATCCCCTCACAATAATATTATATATATATATATATATATATATATATATATATATATATATATATATATATATATATATATATATATATATATATTGATATTTTTACATGGATGAATTATTTATAAAGCCCAATATCCTCATGTTTCATATGTTTTATTTTTCATGTGTCAACTACACTAATTACTAATTCTCATGGATGCATTGTTAGTAGAGTTAGATGTCCATTTATTGAGACATGTATTGAAACTTGTGCACTATTTTATCTTACCTATTTGGATGCATTATTGGTTGAGTCTGATTTACATACATTTGAGCATGTTGTGTTACTTAAAAACATCGGGGTGGGGGTCATTATTGATTGTATTAAAGGGTTTTTTGTGGGCCCTACTTTATCTCTTGTGCACACACTCATTTTTTGTGACTTGTGTGCCACTTTGGTGTCATTTTCATAGATTAATTTAACATTATTGGATTCATTGTCAATAGAGCCTAACATTCATTTATTGAGCATGCATTATCACTTTTGTAATGTTTTTATCATTGCACTTCTTTGGTGTCTTCTCTTAGTCATGTTGAATCAACTTATGAGATACTAGCTGATGAGGAGAGTTGATTATACACCAATGGTTCTTATTAGAAAGACCAAATATACTTCTTAGTGTGCTTACATAGAACCCTTACTCACAAGAAAGAATCATATATGTATGCATCTATATTTTCTTACTTCCCGCTATCCCTAAATTCATCTAATAATCTTCTATCTCATCTTATTTAATCCTATTCATCTTTTTAATCCCATTATAACTATTTGGTCCAATCCCCCCTATTCATTATTCATGTCACATAATAACCTTATAACATCTTATGACCTAATTAATTCTTCTAATCTATCTTGATTATCACCTAACTCCACTTATCCATTATATTGGAATTTAAAATTCTAATCCTCACGTACACCCACTATCTACCTACTAGGCTTTCCTACAATCTTAGTCATTAATCCTAACCTAATCCTCTTCCAATCCTCATTTAATGATAACATGAACCTAGAGGCTTATATTATCTATAATTTTATCTCACCCTTCCCCTTATCTATAGATTTATCTCTAGAGAATTCTAAGGAGTTTTAAATTCCTTAGAATTCCTTCTTCTAGAATCATCTAAGGAATTTTTAATTCTTTGAATAATTATACACCATTGATATTCCTACACCCAAATTTGAATTTTATCCATTTATTCTCCCTCTTTCCTCTATTTAAATCAGCCACCACTTCATTGTCAAACTAACTATGAAATCTATGATTCTCTCATACCAAACCAGTCTACTTATCAAAGCCATCAAGCCAATATCATACTATCATAAAATTTGAGTCTACTTATAAGCAATCCATAATCCATAATCATCTAATATTTTATTGTTTGGATCTTGATATGGAACACTTAGATTTTAGGATGAGATGCAGGTATGAATGTTTCATTTGTATTGGAATTTTTATTCCTAATTAGATCTAGAGTTTAATCATAGATTTTAGATTTGGGATTTTTTGATATAATTTGCATAATCAAAAATACATTGCTTGAATTTATTATTTCCCATTTGAATACCATGGTGGGACCTTCCTTTTGTTATGAACTTCTTGATATTTTAGTGAGTTTTATGAAGCCTATAAGATAGGTGGAAGGAGGATAGGCAACCATAATATCCAAAAAAAATCATATATAGACATCTTCAGGTGATTTTTGACTTTGTCACTAGTATGGGTGACTGGAAAAATGCAACTTTATCCTTTATAGTTGAGAATTCATCCTAATCACTACTAAAATCATTGAATATTAGCATATTATCTCCCTTTTATTTTGTTTTTAATAAGGTATAGTAAAGGACATAGGCAGGCATAAGTCTTTTTGTTTTTTTTCCTATTTTTATGTACATATTATCACTAGATGAAATCACCACTTATATGTATCTAAAATTGAGGAGTTTTTTTGTTTATACTAGTAATTTTGTTTGTAATGAAATGAGGACCAAACAAATTCTAACATGTCTAAATTTTTGTTTTTTCTTAGATCTAAGTGCAGGACGTCATCATTATTTGTATTCCATTTACAATAAGAATTTAGACTATTTTAATTATTTGAGGGTAAAATACTTAAAAATATCAATATTGATCAAGTTATTTAGAAGGGGGGAAATCAAAATTTTGTTTCTTCCATATGTTTATCGAGTTTTATTTTTTTATCATATATTCCTAACCTTTCTTTTCCTCTATAAATGCTAAAAAGTCATAATTGTGCATCGAAACAAAACATGTGACCTTGATAAAGACATTAATGACTTTGATAAAGGTAGTCATGATTTTGTTTTTTAAGCAAAAATAATCATTAAATAAATTTTTTAATTTGTTAGTTCTGATCAATACTTCTTTTATTCTTAATTATGTTCTAACCTCAGTTTTATACTTGATTTCATTTCATGTAGACATACTAAATGGTATTTAATCTATTTTAAGAAACCACTATCATTATTTTATTGAATGTTTTTTATCTGTATAAAGTTACCATCCTTGAGAAGATAACTTTAATAAGATAATGACATTTGATTTTACATATGAACAGTTCATGAGGTTGCACTTTAATTTAAATGTAGAAAACTAATTTCATTGACATTCATTAAAATATTTTTACGAGTACACAGAGATTATGAAAGACTCCACCACTGACTAACATAAAAATTTCCTACCACTACCATATATGCACGTGGATGATCCACCACCATCACTCCATTGGTATTTAATTTTGGGAAGTCAGTAGTTTGGTTAAAATACACCCTTGTGTAAGTTTCCATTTGAATTATAGCCAAGGATGATTATGATTATGATTATATATTGAGTCTGAATCACTAGTCACATGTATGTTCATACCATTATATTTTAGTTATGAAGGAGTACGTAGCAAGCAAAATATATAACACCTCCTTCAATTGAAAAATCTTTGTACTAGAGACAATATCATAATGTCCATGAAACTCTATTTCTTTAATACATTCTTAAAAAACCATTCACCTCATTAATAGTTTATTACAAAAAATTTAATTATGTACCACCCATGACTTGGTAGGTTATTCTTTTCCTATATTTTCATTGATAGTCATTAAATTATTGATAGGTTAGTTAGTCTAGTTATTATATTTATGGCCAATGTCTTGGTATATAGTAATTTTTGTAATAACGTTATAATAAGATAAATATTAGTTTATTTTAACCATCATGTCACATTTAAAAATCAAATAAAATAATAATAATAAGATTTTTTTTTTAATCAATGTCCATAGACTTTTATAGACCATTTGTTAATAGTTAATGTATTATTAAAAGTCTTATTTTGAATATAGTCCTATACTTCTTTTATCAATAGTAAGGATGGATAATGTGTCTCTTCAATTTTGAAAATTGACAATAAATGTGGAATATTTTTCCTATGGTACATGATCATTAAAGACAAAAAATATTAAACTATTAATGCCATTTTTGCATGTCCCCTTAAGGATCAACAATTGAAAATTGTTAACATTGTTTTCTTTGTAGGTTCACTTGTCAAAGATTGTGAAAAAAAAACTATGAAACTACTAATGATGTTTTTGTAGGGATCCCCCAAAGAGGAAAATTAAATCAAACTACTAATATTTTATTTTATAGATCGATTAATCGAAGGCTTAGCCAAAAACTTGCTACAATTTATGATTCAAAATTACTAATTGGTGGGTTTACAGAGCAAACAATCGAAGTAATTTATCTTAAATAATTAACCCATTTGTTTGTAGGCCCTCAATTAAAGACATGGTTTAAAAAATTTATTATTATCAATTTTGTGTTTTTGTATTATCTTGTCTTACCATACATTCAAATTAATCAGTTAATCAAATTTTTGTCTTCTTGTCTGCACCTGAGGGCTACATTGGTGTATGTTCTCCTCCCTACCTCCTAGTGGTGAGTCTTAGAGGATAAAAAACCAATAATAAACCCTCCCATTTTTATTTTATTAGGTTCAAAGTGACCTGAAATTCACACCCACACACTTTCCATAGTCTTAGGGGGATAGTGACTATGGATTTTACAACCATGCACTAATACACACTCTGTGTTCTGACATAGTATAAATCTTAGGAACAACTATCATTAGAATAAACAAGTGACCCAATATTGGTATTTTGTGAAGGGTAAGATTTAATTATTTGAACCAATCATTAGATAGCACCCTACACAAATTTTTGACCCATTATACCTAGCATATATTGGGGACTCCCCTAAAGAGAATGTATAACCTAGCAGAAGACCATCAGTCATAATAGATGACTTGCTACCAGAGTCAGTATCATCCCTCAAGAAATCCTTATGTGAAAATGGGGTTGATAGGGTTTGAGAGAATCCATAATGGGTCACCAACCTATAACATCATTGTAAATCTATTAGATGGTATAGTCATTGAGTTACACTCCTGCATCAATTTAATAATCTTAGGTTTGTGATCTGATTGATTTGGTGTGTGTTATGATAGACCAATGTTATTTGTGATCCAAGTCATCCTTTCACCCAAACCTATACATGAATATATAGGTCTCTTATATCATCATCCCCATATTATACATTCTTACAAAATTTATACATCCTTATCTACATTACCTGTCATCATATCTTGTATATCCTTTGTCTATTTTATCTTTCATCATATCTAGTCTTAACCTTAGTATAATATTTCATATCTTATACATCTTATCATCCCATCTCAGACATATTATAATATAGTCTTTGCCTTGACATCCTCTTATTTATTTATCTAGATAATCCTTATTGTTCATCCCATCTAGTCTTACCTTACCTAAATCCATCTTACTTTTGTCTTGCCTTTTTATAATAAAATACATGTAGTTAGATTTTTAAATCACACACTTTTCCGAACCATACCCACATCATCAATCTCAATATTAGGTCCCTAGCTCATTAAGTAAAGTATTTATGCCAACATAACATCTACCTAGGCATGAATGCATCATTATATGTAGTGGTTGGCCCTTTGGCATTTTGGTGCCAGCTAGAGGGTGCAATGCATATCTTGCACCAGCCAATAGGCAACTAACTGTCTCCTAGATTTTTAGGGCACCTTCTAAGATTGGTGATATGTAGTGACTGAAGCATAGACTTCATAAATTCAAGTAGCCAATGGTTATGATAACTAAGCTCTAGCTCAGCACTCAACATGAACCTTCCACCTTGGCAAAGATGCTCCTAAAATCTACTTAAGGAGATTGATCTAGATGAAGTGAGGAGGATAGAAGAATATAAGTAGATATATAGAAAAATGAATCCTTAGTAGATAGTGATTTAGTAGCCATTAGGATTAGAAATAGTTTAGAATCCATTAAGGCCCCTCTTGTAAGTGCCTAAGCTCACCTATGAACCTTTGGGTCATTAAGTAGTATGAGTTGAACATATAATCTATTATGAATGTTATGAACTCTATACTCTATAATTAATTTTTATTAATGATGAAGACTATTTCATTAAATAGTACTCTATCTGATTTATTTTTTTGTTTGAATTACTAAGGGAATGCACATGTAAGTAATGTTTTACATTCAATAGAAATATGTTAATTAATAGTCATGTAATTTCTCTAGTTTACTTTATTCATGGAGTCCCTATAATAAATGGTGATGTCATCATAACTCTATATAAAGAATGAGTATAGGTTCTCAACCAAGAATTCCTATCCTTATTAGGAACATGTGTAACTTTAGATTAGTTAGAGTGAAAGTAGCCTTTTGACCCTCAATCACCTATATAAAACTAGGTTTAATCTACAAAAGGCTTACACCTATAGATATACCTAAATATTTATTTGAATTGATCAAGTCCCTTAATTAGAGTCTTGCACCATGGCATAACTAGCCTAATGTGGGCCTCGATTCTTTCTCAACTGCACTTTGGGTGAGTGCATAAGGACTATCACTTATATGGATTGATGCTAGCATGGCTGAGTGTTAAAATGTTGAGCACAAAGAGAGTACCCCTTGTTTATGCTTGGTTATAATAAACTTCAAATTAACTAAGACAAAACACTCTTTTTTACAAAATTTTGGTTATGTTATCAGGAACCTATTAAATTTTATTGTTATGATGGTATGATAGAATGATGTACCAAATTTATCTTGAAAACATCAAACACTAGTTGCAATAGGTGGAAGATAATTTTTCACTAAAGCATCCCACCTATAAAGGACAAAATCCAATAAAATGGGTTTAGGACAACTTATATTATACTTTATACAAGGTCTTTTTCTATGAGTTTACTAAGCATGTGTACAGGTGGTTGACTACATATTCAACCCATAGAATAAGAAGTTATGTAAAATAATATGAGTGAACAAAGGAGCACCTAGAGAGGCTTGAGATCCTAGATGCTATTTAGACTAGAGCAGTAGATAAATGGTGGCAAGGAGTTTTGAATAGCTACATACTTAAGTTTGTAGTCTCAACATATTTGTGCCTTAAGGAAGAAGAGTATCAGTTTTTATGCAACCCTAGAGGCACATTTATGAATGAGTTTGGCACATAGCTCAAAAATATAATGATAGATTATGGTTTTGATACTTTAGGGATGGAAGGATAAATTACTTTCACATATGGGAAACATAAAGGGGGAGAAGGGGATGTGTAGGTGAGGCATGATGGAAGGGGATGAGTAAATTGACACTCAAGAGCTCAGAAGACAAACCTATAATAAGAGATGACACTGATTGGTGGAAGATATAGAACCTAAAAGTGTTGAGAGAACCCATAATGAGTAGGAAAGGCATGGGGAAGGATCTCTTGAAATATAGTAACATGAGGATGAGATATATAATGAAGTGATGAATAAAGCTCAAGACTTGATAGGTGTGGAATTTTCTATGTTCCTATAGAATTTGGTGACTACAAATATGCTTGATGTGCCTATGCCCTTTGAACCTATGGTGCATGCTCACACACTAGATCCCCTACTTGAAGAAAGTAAGAAAATAATAATTAACTCTACTAAAAACTTAGATCTTAGATGTTTTGTAGACTTAGATTGTAACTTTGTGATTGAAGAAATTATTCTATATAAGGAGGTGAGTGTAACTACCTCTAAATGACTGGGAACTACCTCACCATAATAGAACTTGAACATGAACATACCAACTCAGTCAATGTCAGTAATGCAAAGTGGGTAACAACCTACAAGAAGTGGTCCAATGCCACAAGTAAGTAGTAAAGTGCCAATTATATCAACTATACTAATAGTAATAATGGGATTGATTCCTAAGTTAGTGACTAGAGGCATTATAAGATCCCTTCCAAAACAAAAACCTATGGGAAAAGCACCTTAAATACCAGCTTCCCCCTATCACAAATCTAGTAAAAAATGGCTATGCACTTACTAGAGTATCATGGCATGGAGAATGTCATAGAACATGTACTAAAGTGTGAACTATAGTGGTGCACGTGGGGCATAACCCAATAAAAACATAAGGATACCTAGTTTTTGACCACTTTAGTTGATCTCACCCATACTTGGTATAATAAATTTGATCCCAACCAATCCATGGTTGAATATGATACCCTAAAGGATGAATTCCTAAAGGAATTTGACATTTTAGACTTTAAACAATAGAACATCACCATGATAAAAGAGTTTACCTAAGGACTCTTATAGAGTGTGCACTTGTATGATGCAAGGTTTAAAAATCTCCTATCAAATCTCCCATATGATATTCACCCTTCCCAACATGCACAATGGTTCATTGGGGGGTTACTTGTGCCATCCTGAAGAGTTATTTCCATGAAGACTTTTATAGACCCTTGAGAAGAACTTGAAGCCACACTCAGAGTTGAGGTAGTTAGAAGTGTAGATACCAGGATCAGCCAATTTATGAAAGCACAAATTACATCTATGCCCTCCCATCTCCAAAATCTTATTGCCAACTCATCACATGACATTCAGAGTAGACTATGGTGCACTAACTATGAATTAGAGGGCTATGATAGGATTAATTACTCATGGAAGAATGTGCATAACCTATTTATAAGCTACAAAATTTGTCAAGATGAACATGATATGTACAATTGATCTTTGTTTCAATGTGCTAGCCAAGTCAAAATAACCATTTATTATTCATTATGTAATGCCTATACCCATACCACTACTAATTGTTAGGTGATTGATGAAATGCACAAGAACATGGAAAGAGGTCCATGACAAGCCATAATAGTAGTCAAAGGGTAGGTTAACCAAGGTAATGAGGGTTATGGCCAAAAAAACATAATATTTGGGATGCAATAAGGTACCAGAGGATAAGGTAGAAGATGCAATGATAGAAGGTTCCCATTGTGCTCATGTTATAAGTGTGGCTCAATAGAGCATTATCAACGTGACTGCCATACACATCCAACATATGGGTATTTTCAAGGGTTTATAAGGTTTAATAATTCCCTAACCTATACAAAAATTTGACCCAAGGCAAGCTTGGTGAAAACAAGGGCATAGTAATGATTAGAACAAGCAAAAAATAGAAAAATAAACCCCAAAGTAGTAATCGACACACAAAAAAATAATCAAAGTAAAATACACTAATCATAGTGGATACACCACTCATATTTTAGTTACAATAGTGCCTACATTATGCTTAGAATATAGGAATAAGGGTTATACTAAGTGCATAATGCATCTTAAAATGAAATTTGTAGCATACTTAGACCCAACACACTGAAAAGATGTGTTATAACAAGCTACAAGTGTCATCCAAAACCTATACGGGGAGCTCTAATTATCATGAGACCTAGAATATTAGGATGTCACCTCTTATAATAAGTATGATAGATAGGAAATAGAGACACAAGAATTAACTGATATCCTACAACTCATATAGATAGAGGGAATGCTACCCCTATTCAAGAACTTGCTCTTGGAGTATGTGGGTCAAAATCAAGTTGAAGCCTTTGTGCCATACATGGAGAGGATGAAAGAAGTTAAACATAAAAAAAATTCAAAATACAACCAAAAAATCTTGGTAGATGCCATTATTGATGGATGGTCTATCTATGAGGTTGTTGTAAACATAGGCACCGAGGTCAACATCTTAACTAAGAATGTTTGAGATGAAATGGGTAAGCTAGCCTTGAGGCCTTCCCCTCATGTACTCTTCATGACCAATAATACATGGGTTTAGCCTATTGTAATTTTAAAGAGTGTAGTTATAGATATCATGGGTGTCAAATTCTATGTTGAATTTGAAGTGATAGAGTTAGCATAATAGGACAACTACCCACCACTTGTAGAAAGGCCATAGTTTTATGCAAATAATGTAGATATGTACTTAAAAATGCACTACATGACATTTGAGATTGGAAAGGAGAGGGTAGTTATACCCCTCTCAAATGACCAAAGAACCCCTTATATTAAGAGTGTGGACATCGAAGATGAGATCAACCACATCTATAACATCATGGTGCAAGGTGCCAAAAATTTAAACCCAAATGATCAAGGAATCATATTTTAAGAATATGGATAATTAGCTTTAGAGAAAACTAACATTTCTTATGATTGATGGGTCGAGGAAGCATATGATACCATTGGTCGAAGGTGTCACTTGGTATTCACAAAGACACCAAAACTAGTAAAAATAGGCTAGGTATAGATCAAGCATGTTTTTAAAATATGGGTCCCTTATGACAAGAAGAGGGGAAAAGAGTGTTTTTCCTTAGTAAGGGAAAACTTATAGTGCTTCCAAGATATTAAGGGATTAATCCAGTGGAAGACTATGTCTATGACCTTGAGTCATGTATGCCAAAGGAAGTAGATAGAATGGGTGCACTAGTATACATATTGAAGAACACCATTTCTTATTGGTGGTATTGAAAAATCCTAGCTTGAAAACTTGGAAAGACATGAAGGTAGCCATTTTCACTATATTTGAAAAGAGTAATGAAAATCTAGATAGATTAGCCTACTCTAGTGAATCTGACCCTATTATACATGTATGTTTTTATGAAGAAACATGGACTATTTGTGATAAAAATGCCCCAAGGAATCTGTGGGTGCATGCATTCTATAGGAAATTTAAGACTTGGGCATGGGCATGGTATGTATTCAATGAGATGTGTTGTGAGATAGCCAATTGGGATGCCCTTAAGGAGTAGTTTGTTCACACCTTCTCCTTTTCTTCACAAAACATTGAATGGATTGAGCCATTGCAGGTAGTTTGAAGGTCAGTGTTTAAAGACATTGTAATATTGGAAGAACACATAAAAGACATGCTCGATGAAAAAGGGTTATCACTCCCAACCATATTTGAAGAGAAAACACATAAGAATGACTGTATCAATGAATATGATGACACATGGAAGGGATGTAACTGGAAGAATTTAATATGCAAAAAGAAGTTATTGCACCAAGTTGAGGATGGTGCCCCACAAGAATAAGACCCTACCCATCTTTGGGTAGAAACAATTGAGGTTAGTAGAGAAGTCAAGGATTCAAAATAGGAGAAGAATGAACCATATTGAATGCCATTAAGAACTACTAATGTAAATATTAGCTTAGAGGGGGAACCAAATATTGCCACTATGGGCACCTATTCGTTTGACACAAAACTAACGTAGATTATAGATATCTTGAAGGAATTCTAATAATTATTTCTTTGGAACTATAGAGATATGAAAGGCACACACCCATCCTTTGGGAAGATGAGCATCAAACTAGTTGATGGTGTAAGATCAAGAAGTGACCTTATAGGATGAACCGAAATCTTCATGCCAAAGTCAAGATGGAGATCGATGGCATGTTAGCCACAAGCATCATCTACCCCATGTAAGAATATGAATGGGTTATCCTAATGGTTATCAACATAAAAAAGGATAGGAACATCTATATTTGTGTTGACTATGGACTATTGAGTGATAACTACATAACTGATCCCTTCCCAATTTTGTTCACCAATGAAGTATTGGATTTCATCATAGGTTGTGAGATATAAACCTTTATTAATGGGTTATCAATATACCATTAAGTCTATATCGAGGAGGAAAACAAGTCCAAAACCACCTTTATGATTGAATGGTGTTGTTTCACTTACAATGTGATGCACTTTGGGCTAAAAAATGTTCTATCTATGTTCTCCTAAGTGGTGATCACCACTTTCAAAGACTTCATTCATAAGTTCCTCCAAGTATACTTAGATGATTGGATAGTGTATGGGTTAGTGAAGGATCACTATGATAACTTGTGAATTATGTTTGAAAGGTAGAGATAGTTGAAATTTTCATTAAACCTCAACAAGTGTGTCTTTAAAATACCATTTGACACTTTACTTGGGCACATCTTCTACAAGGATGGTCTACTTGTTGATTTGGAAAAGATTGTAATCATCCTTCAACTCCATACCCCATCAATGTAGAAATATGTTTGTGTCTTTATTAGACATTATAGGTACTATATAAAGTTCATAAGGAACTATTCCAAGATTATGATGCCACTAGAAGATCTCTTGTAAAAGGATGGCCTATTTTATTGGGGCACAATGTAGGAAGATGCATTTGAGACCCTGAAGCTCAAACTAGTAAATATGTCAATATTGTAATTTATTGACTAGGTGACTCCTTTCCACATCTACATCGATGCATCTTGTTCTATGATTGGCACCATTTTCACATAACTGGATGAATGAAAAATGGATCATCTTATTTCTTTCACAAATAGAAAACTAACCAAGGTAGAATAGAACTACACCATAACTGAGTGTGAGGTGCTTGCCATGGTCTATACCCTAAAAAAGTTTTGACAATATTTTTTGGTGACACCTTTCATCTTCTTCACTAATAATGAATTATTTAAATACCTGGTGAAAAATCCCATTTTTCACAAGTGCATTTTTCAATGGATTATTTTGTTTCAAGATTTCCAATTCTCTTTTTTAGCAAAGCCTGGTAAGTAATCCTTGAGCCTAAACCATATGTCCCATATCAACTCTAGTGATGCGGTAGTGCCTATTGAAGATGATATGCTTGATGTGAAACTTTATTAGGTCTATCACATCCCCAAATATGTGGTAGACATCACTACACTTATAACCTCTAAATTTGTGCCCTAGACCATGATGACTAAGGAGAAGAAGTAGTTCATAGTTTATGCTACCTTTTTTCAACTCATTGGTAGGAAATTGTACAAGTTAAGCCATGATGAGGTCATGCATTGATGTGTCTTGAATCATGAGTGAGGCTCAATATTTTAAGAGGTACATGAGGGGTTATAGGAATCCATTGTGTTAGAGATGTGATACCACACAAAGTACTACAATCAGGCTTGTGGTGGTTAACTCTATTTCATGACACAAAAGAATGCACTAGATTTTGTGATGTTTTTGAGTGTACAAGAAAACCAAACCACTAGGATGAGATGCCTATCACCCCCATCCTTTCTTAGGCACCATTTAAAAAATGGGCCATTGACTTTATTGGGCCTATCACTCCTATTGTGAGGTGCCTAGGTACATAATACATTTTGGTTACCATATATTACTTTACCAAATGGGTTAAATCAGTACTAATCAAAGATTGTACAACCACCACTATAGTAATATTTCTTTGGGAGAATATCATCAATCACTATGGATGCCCCCTTAGCCTGACTAGAGATCATGGTGCACACTTCATCAACAAAACCATTCATATCCTACTAACTGAATAGATGGTGGTATACCATAAAATGACACCTTACCATCCCAAGTAAATGGAACCATAGAGGCATTCAATAAAATATTAGGGATGTACCTCAAAATAATATGCAATTTTGGTAATAAATATTGGGATGACTATGTGTCAATAATATTATGGGATTATCACAGTATGTACAAGTGCTGAATAAGGCTACACCATTTCAACTAGTGTTTAGTGTAGAGGCCATTTTACCTATGGAATTATTAGTGTTCTCATTATGCATCATACATATTGGTTGGTTAGATGACCATGCATATTTAATCACATGACAAGAAGACTTAGAGTGCCTGGATGAGACACACATCCAATCATGGTGGAGTTAGTAGGTATTAAGGTATTCTAGAAGCTATAAAATGATAATAACATCAAGCGAAAGGCATTTTTATAAGGTTCAATAGTCTTTTTATATGACTCTAAGTACCTCAAGAACCCAAAATAGATACAAATTAGGTGTATGGGACCTTATATCATCCAAAATATATTAGACACTGGCACATGCAAGTTATGCATGTTGATGGGTGAAATGTTCCCTAGGTATTTCAATGACAATAGATTAAATTTCTACTATCATTGGAATGGCACTTGCACCATCACATACCAACTTATTAGTTACAACTTAGTTGCTTAGTTTTGATGATAATAATATTTGGTATAATCCAAACATTTCCTTATGTTGTTTCTTATATGTTGAGTGATTAAGCGTGGTAGTTTTAGGCCCGCAAGAGATATCTTCTAGTGTTTACATGCATAAAACTAGTCAGGTGAGTCGAGCATAATCACTTTCTAAGTGCTTGAGGATAGATACCTAAATTTTTAGGTGTGTGAAGTTTTCTATATTCATAAAGCTATAAGTATAAGTTGACAAAGGAAGGCACATAAAATATTCATGTGCAAGAAATCAAGAGGAGATAATAAGGTATTAGAGGACCAATGCAAGTATTTGTATGGGGTAGGGAAGGTTGAAACAAGAGACATGAAATCATAGAAAAATTAACCAACAAATAGAGACACAATTGTAATTAATCAAAGCACTGAGAAGAGATGAAATCGAGGAGGTTGAATCGTGTGCATTTGAAGTGTAGTGCCTAGGTTTCCATAAGAATGGTGAAGGTCATGCCAAGTTGAAAAAAGTGTAAGAAAATGATTATCAAGATAACTAGCACTCACCCAATGGTTGGTAGGAAGTGACCATTTGAATCATCAATCACTTCATCGAATAAATCATTAAGTGAAGTTAATGTTACAATGATGGAAGAACAAATATCCATAATAAATAAGTAGTTGGTGGTGGGTTTTAGTAGATTTTTTAAGATAACAGATTTCAAGAAATTCACACACCTCTAACCAATAATGAGGTATCTAGAAACATAGTATAAAGGGGAAAATAATAGAATTCAATAGGTTATTGAACTTTGTAAGAATTCAACTCAGAGCATAGGCTAAAGCCATTAAAACTAGAGAATGCTACCAGAGAGAACCAATCATCCACAAACCTCCCCAAGTAAGAACAAAAGACTAAAAATAAGATTGAATTCTAATTTTAGTTGAGAATGAGGCAAGTAGAGATAAATTGGTAGAGAAATAGGGAAATAAAAGTTTTGTAGAACGATCAGGACACCATTAATAACACATGAAGCTTGAGAGCTAAATGTACAATCATAATTTCTATGATTGTGAAGAAGCACAAAGCACAAATTTGAGATTCAATAAGATTAATCATTCATGATTTAATATAAGTAGGTTTAAAATGGGGAAAAAGAGGCTAATTATAGGTCCATCATAGGCACAGAAGGATGCAAAGAAAGCATGGGTGGTGAAATAAGTAGCTATCATAAAATGGGAGGTATAACTGGTGGAAGGTGTAAGCATTACAAAAGTAAATGCAAAAGTGAGTGTGAAGCTCACCTATAGATAAATGCAATTCCCCCCAAGGTCATGGTGGGAAAAAAGTGGGTATCATTTACACACATGTGAAAGCTCAAGGATTACAACCACTAGACATGGAAAAATGCATAGGAGTTATACCAAGATTGGATGGTAGACATGGATAAGAAGATAAAGGCATGCACCACACTCTTTGATGTCTCCATTGGAGAAAAATGGCAACCATAGGAAGCACACGACTATTTTATCTACCAATAATTATAAATCTATAAGATTTGGTGCAATTCCTCCTCTCACATGTGCGTGGTGACTAGTTTTACTTTATAAGATGGTGCATGAGGATTTGAACAAGCCTCATTAGAAGAATTATAGGACTACTTATCATAGGGGTAGACATCCATGCAATAATGGAGGATGATGTGGAGTTTGAAAGGGTCACAAATCTCCTAGGCTATTACAAGTTTGGGTTTTCATTCCCCATTAAGGACATCTAAGACCATGGAACAAGGGCAAAGACACACCTAGTTAGATCTAAACTATGCCCTAACAAGTAGTGGTCTAACATTAGCAAGACCTTCTTATGCATTACCCACCACATAGTGCAAGGGGTGAAATTAAACATCTCCAAATTCACTACCAAGGATATTATCAAAAATGTGCAAGAGTGCCATAGAGCATGCAAAACCTTTTGATGGGGGTATATATTGATTTTGATAATGGAGGAGATAGGTGTGCTAGATGGTGATGATGACCACCTATGGGTGTTCCCACCCAACCATGGGTCCCTTATAATGAAGTACCAAGACTTCATTTGTCCACCTAGGTTCTCACAAAAGTACAAGACTAGGGTGCAAGATTGGTGTGATAGGTACATAGAATCCTTTAGGAAGGAATGACACATCCCTTAGGCACTTCCCCAATAATTGGTGGGAATGACAATCTTTGCCATAATGTAGCACTTATATGTTGTGCACCTATCACTCATAGATGGGAACCTATTAGGGTATCTCTAGTTTCCTTACATGTTCTTGACCAAGTATTTCATGATGGTGCTAAAGATAATCCCAAATGTGCAATAGCTTGATATCTTAATTAAGACCATAGATCAAGATAAATGTAGGATGAGGTGCCAATTTTTGTGCCCTAGATCTAAGGCCACAATAGATTAGGAAGATAACACTAATATGAAGGACATACATCCCCTCTAAAGAGTGATAGTAAATGGGAGGATCGTTAACCTCTACTATGAAATGAAGTCACACAAGAAGGGTGATAATCCTAGAAAGCATGATGATTACCCCTCCTAGTTGATGATGAAGGGAAGGCTATACCAAAGTTTCAAAATAAAACTCTCCAAAATACATGTGGATAAAATCTTGAATAAATCATAGAGTGCATCTAGTTGAAAATTACCTTCAAAAAGGCAATTAGACCCCCCACTCAAAACAAACATGTGATCTTCATGCAAGAGAGTGCTTATTATAGAAAGAGGCACAAGAAAAATACCAATGGAACTATGGCATTCATGAATATAAATCTTGAAGAGATGGAAAAAGAGACAACCCTCATGCCCATAATAGAGGAGGAAAATAAAAAAGACCGAGCAGGGACGTATATCCTATAGATATAAGAAGGAGAAGAGGATCCAAGTTCCAAGGATGTACATAAAGCCCTAAAAAGTGGAATGAATAATTTACTTGAGGAAATAGAGGATCCAAAAATCCCCTCATCTAGTCAAAAAACCTCCATACCTCCTCCACAAATAGAAGAGGAGAAAAGAAAGGTTTGGAAGAAGATGGGATTGAGCAAGGACATCAATAAGGCATTGACACTCAAAGAGAAGCAAAGACTTGCCAAGGAAAAGGAATTGGCCAAGTTAAAAAAAAAGGTCCCTAAAGGTTCCTAAAAGTACAATACCAACATTTGAAATGTTTAGGTAAGTGCCAAGTGCCCCCACTAGGAAGGCAGAAGAAGACATCCAAGAGGCATGATTGAGTAGTGAAGGGGTGCCTAAAGAAAAAGAAGGCAATGCTAGTGCTTTAGAAAATAAATAGAGATAATGAAGTAAACCTAAAAAAAACAAGGTGATGGTGGAACCAAAAGAATTTCCATATAGGTGAGTATTGATAAACCTCAGGATGAAGAAATGGACCAGGGGAAGAAGTCTGAGGAAGAAACCCCCAAGGATAAAATAGGTAAGTCCTCTGAAGAGAGCACTAAAGAGAGTGGTGGAAATAGTGAAGAGGAGGAAGTATAGATATAAAAATACATCATTAATAAGGATGAAAAGGATTTGAATATAATGGAGAAGGAATAGAAGGGATGGGCATATGAATAACTCTATATGTATAACACTATGCCCCCCAAGCTGCCATGACCAAGATGCACAAACAACTCATATTTGCGTTAGACCACTACATGGATGAACCAAAATTTAAGGCACATAGGGTGGATAAATTATGCCTAAAAGAGTTTAATTTGGGCCATGAATCCCTAATTATTAACCCTTGTGCCATAAACTTAGTCTAATCTAGGAATGTACTGATTAAGATGGCCATTGAAGTTGTACGCCAAAACATCATTAATGATGGAAAGTTGAGAAAATGGAAAAGGATCCAAAAATAAGGAAAGGATGAAGTAAAATCAACAAAATTAAAGCTAAAACAACTCTATGATCACATGGAGGTGGCTGAACCATCTCTTTTGGTTAGTGTCTATACTTCAAACCTTTCAGAGGTCAAAAACATTTGTGTTGGTAGAATAGATGCTCCCAAGGTTAAAACCTGAGCTGGTGCAAGAAGAAGAAGAAGAAGATCCTTGTGTGGAACTATATAAATATTTATTGGATAAGCTCTAAGAGGTATAATACCTATTTTATAAGTTACCAGAGGGCAAAAAGGTAATAGATTCCATTTTATTAAGATTATCCAACCAAGACTCAGTTATAAATGTGTGCCTAAAGTAGGAAAAAAAAGAGAAGGAGAAATTGATGGTGTCAGTGTACTCAATAGGAAAGTTAGAGAGGGTACATATCATGGGTATCATGAATATGCTCAATAACTAGATCAAGGATCAAGAGCAGAATTTGGAAGCACTATTTTTTCTTTCTATCGACTAAGGCCTTTGAGAAAGGAGTGATCTTAGATAGGATTGTGGAAAAGGCAAAAGATAATGTTGAGGTCTTCTAGAAACAACTGGAGAAAATGAATGTGCTTATACTCACTATTGTATCCAATAAAATAAATATAATCATTAAAGAAATCAAGCTCACTAGTAATGGATTTGAAGACTTTAGCACTGAACATAAGGAAAATACGTCCACATTATACACTCCCAAGAGCTTGAAATCCTAGTCCAAGGGTGTACTAATGTTTTTTTATGGGGTAATGTTAGTCCCATAGATTTTTAAGTAAGGGATTCATACCAACACAACATACACCTAGGAATGAGGGAACCATTTTGTGTAGTGGTTAACCCTTTAGCATTTTGGCACTAGCTGGAGGGTGTAATGTATATCTTATGCTAGCTATCAGGTAACTAATTATATCTTGGATTTTTAGGGCATATTATAATATTGTTGAGATGTGGTGACTATTATTTAGACTTCATGGAGTCATGGATTTAGTGGTTATGATGACCAAGCTTCAATTTGACACTCAGCATGCACCTTCCACCTTGGAAAAGATGCTCCTAAAATCTATTTAAAAATCTCAAACTAGATGAAGTGAGGAGGATAAAAGAATAGTAGTAGAGCTCTAGTGAAATTAATCCTTAGTAGATAGTGCTTCGGTAACCATTAGGCTTAGAAATAGTTTAGAAGCCATGAAGACCCATCTTGTAAGTACCCAAGCTCACTTGTGAGCCTCTAGGTCATTAAGTAGTATGAGCCAAGAATATACTCTATTATGAATGTTATGAACTCTATACCCTATAATGATTTTTGATTAATGGAAAAAACTATTTCATTGAATTGTACTCTGTTTGATTTATTTGTCCATTTGAATTACTAAGGGAACGTGAAGGTAGGTAATGTTTTACTTTTAATATAAATATGTTAATTAGTAGTCATGTAATTTATTTGGTTCATTTCATTAATGTAGTCTCTATAATAAATGGTGTTGTCATCATAATTTTGTATAAATAATGAGTATAGGTTCTTGGCCAAGTATTCCTATCCTTGTTAAGAGTGCATGTAACTTTAGAATAGTTAGAGTGAAAGCATCCTTTTGACCCTTAAAGCACCTATATGACACTAGGATTAGTTCATGAAAGGATTGTGCCTATGGATCTACCTAAATATTTATTTGAATTTATCAAGTCCCCTAATTGAAGTCTCATTTCATGGCACTACTAGCCCAATATGGGCCCCAATTCCTTTTTAGATACACTTCAAGTGAGTACATAAGGCTTGTGCCTTATGTGGATTGATGTTGGTATAGTGGAGTGTTAAAATGTCGAGCATAAAGGAAGTATCCCATACTTTCACTTGGATGTAATAAACTAAGAATTAACTAAGACAAAACACTCTTTTCTACAATACTTACCCTAAATCATCATTTTTCATCAGCTTTTTATACTTAACCTAATCTCAATCCCATCCTCTTTATTCCCTCAATTTAATAATATACTCTTATATCCATCTAACCTTGATAAAATTAGTTTAATACTTGGGATGATCCTTTTGTCATCCTCACATATCATCTTATCTCTCTAGTCCAGCATCATTTTTCATCATCTATTACTTTATCAGATTTCATACTTAGTTAATAACTTATTAAAAACCCATCACTTTGTCAATTTCAATTTAGCATCCAATAATCATCAATCTAGTCATCTATAATCTACTTGTCTTGCCTATTTAAATCTATCACCCATCAAATCATCATATTTCTAGTTTGAATCTAAGAACTAGTTGAATCTCCACCCTTTTGATAGCTTTAAAACTAGGCATTATTGATAGATCATTGACACCTATCATACTATCGATTTGAAATATGATCCTAGTCTTATATCATAATTGATTTATTCTATCTTGTCCTCACCATCACCTATCATATTATATCAATCATTCAAACTTACATTTTACAAATATCATATTTTTACCGAATCCACATTTTATCCACCTCATCATCCATTACCCATTTATCATCTATCCACATGGATTTGAACCCAGTTCTCATGGAGCAATATCTATTTTCCAACAAGGATGAGATCTTTTTAAGAATCCTAAAAATGTGTTCCCTCTTAAATTCAAAACTCAATCCCATCAATCCTAAACTAATACCCCATATCCTTCCCCATAAACAATCCCCTAACCCACCATGGTAAAATCCATTGTCCATTTACCTTAACCATAGTCATAACCTCCCTTAATATACAAGTGATAAGGTCACCCTATTTAATGAATATATCTTTTCAAACAAGGATGAATGCACTTTATGGATATTGGAGATGGGTTCCCACCTTCTCAATGATTTTGAACCCATAAACCTAAATTCACCCACAAAACAAATGCCTCATCAAACCTTACACCCATCCAATTATTCTGATAACCAATTCTATTTTTGTCTCCCATCCACTAGTCTTAATCATGACCTTCCTAATCCAATAATTACCTTATTTAATAAATATATTGTCACCAATAGTAATGAATTCCTCTTATGACTCCTTGAGATGGGTACCCAAATTCCCAAAGGCCTTGACCCCATTCAACTAGCCTTACCTCTAGTTGGTACTTGTCCTCAGATGAATCCTCTATTTATCGATCATAATCCATCACAAATACCCCATACTAATAGCAAAGGGAAACTTAGCTTGTCAACTTCATCTAATTCTTGTTAACCTCCTAACAAATATCACACTCGACCATCTTCTTACATCATGACATGAATGTCACATTCTTTCACTCCTAAATCCAATACTAGAGACAAGTAATATACCCCTTTCCCAATATCCATGAAAGCCTATTTTAGAAATTGAGGTACATAGGCATGATTTTCTACTTAAAAACAAGACCTTTGGATATATCTATTCATGTGCCCTCATGGTATTAGGCCAAATGATTTTATATATACCATAAAGTCCCCTAACATTCTATTAACAGATTTCACCCTTTTAGAGATTATATCCATCAATTAATTGATAATGGTGACATTGAACTTGAGGGAGACTCCAATGCATCCACACCTAGGAGTGTGCCAAAAGATTCATGCCAAGATTCCTTTCATAACTATGATCAAGCTACTTACCTCCTCAACCAAGGTCATGACACTAATCCTTACCATACCACAACCATCCATGATAAACCCATCCCCATACCCTATTCACATCAAATACCCCATTTTCAAAAATCCATTAAACCTAAAGCATCCATTCACAAACCCAAAGTGCAAAAGGCACTTGTGGAAGACAATTATATATTTATGGATACTATCAGAAAATCATATATGGAATACATCACTTTATTAACATCCTTGTTGAATTCAACATTAGAATGGTTAGGATCATGTTTGACATCAACATTTGAATTAGAATCCTTATCCCTTTCAGATAATGAGAGTCATGATGACACCTATCTCTTTGAGGATGCCTTTAATATCAGCCAGTCAAAAGACATGACTTTTGAACCATTTCAAGATGATGAAATCAAAACACAATTATTGGATGCTTTAGATGCTACTTCTATGAAGAGTCTTAATGATCTAGTTAGCCAATTTTTACACCTAATTTTTGCATCATCCATTTTGGCTAAGTGAAACATTCTTAATTTGTTTATCCCCACAACAAGTGTCAAGTGTTATTTCCTTTAGAAGCCTTTGTTTAGTCTTTTTTCAAGTGTTATTTCAGTATTTTTTTCAAGTGTTATTTTTTTGGCAAGGTTGTGCTTCAAGTTTTTAGTTCAAGGCTCAAAGGAATTGTTTCAGACATTTTGTCCGAAACAAAAAGTCTAAAGGAATTGGTCTATTTCAAGCTTTTTGAAGGGTCACTTTCAAAAAATCCAAAGTGTCTTTTTCTCATGGAAGTGTCCTTTTCAAAAAGTTTGAAGGGTACATTTTCAATATTTTTGAAATAATGTTTTCTCAAGAATTGACTCTTTCAACTTTTTTGAAGGAATTATTTCAGACATTTTTTTTGAAACAATCTTTTTGAAGGGTCATTTTTCTCATGGAAGTGTCCTTTGCAATATTTTTGAAGGGACATTTTAAATTTTATTGAAGGGTCTTTCTCTTGCAAAGGGACATTTTCAAAAAGTTTGGAGGGTCACTTTTAAAAAGTTCAAAGGATCATTTCTAAAGCAAAGGGATGCTTATTTATCTTGTAAAGGGACACTTGAAAAAATTATGAAGGGTCTTTTCTTAGGAATTGGTCCTTTGCATTTTTTGTAAAAGAATTATTTCAGACATTTTTTCTAAAACAACCTTTCTAAAATAATTGGCTCTTACATTTTTTCTAAAGGAATTGATGCTCTCTCAAAAAGTCCAAAAGGTCCTTTACAAAATCTTAAAGGGAAATTTTAAAAAAGTTTGAAGGGTCTTTTCTTGGGAAAGTGTCCAGTTTAAAAACCCTGAAGGGACATTTGCAAAAAGTCTGAAGGGTTTTTTCTCAAGAAAGTGTCTAGTTAAATATTTTCAAAGGGACATTTCAAGATTGCCAAAGGGCATGTCCAAGATTTTTTAAGGGTGAAAAGAAAAGGGTCCACGTGAAAATTATCTAGGAAGATGCCTTGAAGGAATGGTCCTAGTAGAGTGATCATTATATGGACATCAAATTCAAGGTGATGAGCTAGCAATTGGTATTTAAATAGTGGGTCCTAAGCAAATTAGAGGGGCTCATATCACCATTAAGCATATAATGATCTAAGTCATTTTTTATGTCCAATCAAAGGAAGAAAGGTTGAGGATATTTTTAGGGTTTGAACATTTAACTTGGTTAATTTGGAATGAGTTTTCAAAGGATATTTGTGGGCACACACACATGGAGCCAACATTATGATAAATGCCATGAAGGCATACATGTAGACTCCAAGTGATGATTCTTCAAGGCCAATAGAATGAAAGTGACTCTTCCCTACACTATTGCACATCTCAACAAGCCATTGAGAAGTTGTTAGCATCAAGATAAATCAAAAACAAGTGGAATCATTTACATAACCACATTTATACCATTACTTATCTCAAAAATATCTTGTTTTTGCTAGTGTAACCATTGGGGAAGCATATTTGAGAGAGCAAGCTAGCTATGTAACCACTTGAGGTGACATGGATCAATTGAATGGCTTGAATGAGCATCATTTGAAAATATGGTTTCAGTTAAAGATGGAGACTCATAATAAACTGATTCCTTTTTCTGGTGACAAAGGCCTCCTCCTCTCACTTCCTCTCTAATATAAATGTAGCCCTTGGGCTAGTGTAAAAATAACCACAAAATGTATGGTGAAGCCCTGCTAGATTGATGTTATATTCTACCTTTAAGCATTAAGTACAAGTTTATTTATTTCAAGATTCTAAATAATTGTTTGGGTGTGTAAGAGACATATAGTGATAGTAAGTGATGATTTTCCATCCTTCTGTCCTTTATCCTTCATGCATGATCAAAATTTATTAGTCTAATAGGTCATATAGAGTGTTAAAGTGTGTTAAATTGTTGTAAGTGTATAACTATTTTTGAAATGTGTAAAGTTTGCCTTTCAGTTCATTTGCCTTATGTCATTTTACACATCTCACCTCTATACTAAACTACTTGTGTTATAACTCCTTAGATCTTGAAAATGGTCTATGCATTTTTTTGTATTGTGCATTAGAATATGATATTCACATGGAAGATAATCTTGATGCATCACCAATCCTAGATTAGGTTTCTTTTTGAGCAATTGCTAACTCTTTCCCTTTAAATCAAACTAGTTTAGATAGAGGTTATTTGTAGAGATACATTCAGGGAGCTATCCATTTAAATCTATATGTTAATTTCCTCTATAATCATACCCACATGCCTTGAAATGTTCTAATGTTACCCAAATCTAGAAGAGACTTGAACACTTTCTTTTAGTTTGTAAGATTTGGAGACAATAATTTTGGTACACCTGGTGGGACCACTGGTCCTAATTATTTACATGTTAAGGTGAATGTTGGTCTTAACAAGACCTAAGGTTGTATAAATATTATTAATTCAACAATTGGTGACTCTAAAAGGTGAGAATTTATGGTTGTAGATCAATTCTCCCACATTATACTTCATGGTCCTCACTAGGTCATCTAAGAATTTTTATCAAACCCCTCTAGCTAAAACCCTTCTTGAAGAACAACACCCTGAACCATTCCTAATGCTTAGAGATTCTAGACAAGGAGGGTTTGAAGAAGAAGAATAATTTGAAGAGATAAGAGATCAAGAGGAAAGAAGATAAATGGATAAGCAACAACCTTTCCTAGCCTTCAACACCTAAAATCTAATTGACCTTCTTGCATACAACCCTATTCCTCCTAATGTTACCAAGAATCTCCCTAGTTTTGATGGAGAGGGTTCTATTACCCCATCTGAGCATATTAGGGACATTTCAAACTTTTATAACTTCCATAATGTCACCCAAGTTGACATAGCCATTATATTGCTTGTCATGTCTCTAAGAGGTAAGGAACTTAACTAGTATAATACTTTGGAAGGTGGTTGATTTACAAGTTGGGATGGCTTTAGATAATTGTTTGTAACTAGATTTGAGAATAAGAGTGACCATGCTTCACTAATCCACTAGCTAAATGTGATAAATAGAGGTCCTAAAAAATATATGGGAGATTTTAATGAAATATTTCAAAAGACATGGCATAGGTTTCTGCCTATCATGAGATCTCCTCCTAGATTTATGTTTCCTACTTATCTCAAGTCTATCAATAATGATGTGTTAGTAATGTTATATTAAATGGGAGGATTTTCTCTACCAGATGCATATGAGATAGCTATTGAAGCTAAGAATAGTTTGATACAAGATAGAAATTTACCTCCAAGAGTTTCCATACCTTTATTGTCTCATAGTTCAGTTGAAGCTCCAAGCGTAGCACAAGTTCCTAATTCTAATGTCAAGCCAAGAACCTTTCCCAAGAAGGTGCATAATGCTATGGAAAAAGATGAGGAAATCTGATCATTATGTGCTCAACTCAAGCATGCTCAATTCTAGGTAAGTGCTGCACCTAACCCTCAATATCATCCTCAACAAGGCTATACAGCTCCAACTCAATACAACTACCAAGGAAGAGGAAAAGGTTAATAAGGTTTCAACATGAAGCCTAATGCTTATAATCCTAATTCCACTCCTTCCATGAAGGTTATTGTTCTAGTGCATGCTAATCTAGTCCAAAGGGAGGATCATTTGGACCAATAGAGACAACCTCAGGGTCAGTTTATATATGATGGTGTAGAAGGAAGCCAAGATTTTATGGCACAAGAATAATCTACTCCTTACATGACATCATAAGAAGTGAATCTCATGCAAAGGGATATTCATGGAGAAGGTAGCAGCCAGAGTGTAGGTATGATGAAATTTCAAGTGAAGGATGATTATGTGTTGAATCAAAGCACATAAATTGAAGCCAATATAAGAGATAATAAGAGAGATATAGGATATTTTTTTAGGAGTGCATGTGACTCCAAGTGATTCCTCTCTAAGGCCACAAAGTGAGAATCTTAGTGAAATACCTACTACTAGTCATGCTCCTCAACAAAGTCAGAATGCAAGTAGGGTTATCAAGCCTATAATGTAGTGAGTTTAGAATCCATATATACCTTCAATAATTCAATAAAAGGTGAATAATTCCCCTCTAAACATTATTTATTCTTTGAATAATACCAAGATAAGCATATATCTTTGGAAAGTCTTGCATATGCCTGGTCAAAAGGAACTTTTACATGAATAACTCATGAGCATCCATGTAGCCCCCCAAACTTCAAAAAACACTAGTTTAGTTATTAATAATACTCCAAATCATGTCTTAGATCCCTCCACCAAATCTAAAAAGCCTCCAGACTTCTACCTTACACTCATTATGGGAGACAAGTTGGTTCACAATTGTATAGTAGATAGTGGAGCTAGTACCATTATCATGCCTAAAGTGGTGGTTGATAAGTTGGGATTGAAGTATGAACCCCATAATAAAGGTGTGTTTCATCTTGATGGGGCTCTAACCAAGATAGTGGGATTGTTCAGAGGTCTGAAATTATTTCTACATGATTACCCAAGTTTCCCTATTATACAAGACATTGTGGTGGTAGACCTTCCAGCTCATTTTGCTATTTATTTGTCAAGGGAATTCATGGCTAAGATAGAAGGGTACATTTATGATGATTGGTATTTTCTAGAATTTAAAATAAGATATGTAACTAAAGTGACTATAAGGACACAACCCTTATCAAGGTTTCATATTGAGCCATACATGGAGACAAATTCAAGTCAAAATTATCTAATTAGTAAGGAATAAGGTGTCATAGATGGTGAAGCATCCTCCCCCCTTGAAGGTATTTTTGATCTTTTCCTTGATAAATATAGAAATAAAAGGCATGGAATTGACCTATATAAATTCATAGAGGAAACTAATTTTGGAGTTTATTGTATGCGTGAAAAGGATGTTTCAATTCCTTCACTCACTAATGAAGATCATGAACTTGAAGGGATATGAAAAAATGTTTTTTGATGGCTCAAGAAGAAAATTAGGTGAAAGAGATATCATTATGTTAGTTTATCCATAAAATAATAAATACTACTCCTTATATAAATTCCACTTCACTTGCACCTATAATGTGGCAGAATATGAAGGCCTAGTTCACGGCCTCCAATGGGCAAAAAAGAGAGGGATCAATAATTTGAGGGTTTATGGGGATAGTGAGTTAGTCATCCACCAAGTGAGAAATAAAGTTACATCCAATAATCCCTTTCTTAAATCCTACAAGCATAGGGTATGGGACCTACTTTAATACTTTCATGCCTTCAACATATAACCTATACCAAGGGATTCAAATAAACATGTTGATAGATTGGTTGTCATAGGAACATTGTTTGATGCAGTTGTTGATATAGGAAAGGAGAAAGGTCAGTCTCATATAAAATTAATTATGAGGAATTTTATTTTATATAATTAGGTGTCATGAAAAGTATTTTAAAGTGATGAACACATTACACACTTCTTACAAAATGAGGCAGGATTCTCCTTGAGGAACCAAAAGAGACCACATGATCAATATAAAGAGCAAGTTATTCAGCTGAAGACAAACAAGATACCTAAAGGGATGATTAATTTGGAGAGTGTTTTCAATTAATATGATCAAAAGAATAAATAAAGAGTGAGTATATCCACAAAATAAGATAACTATGAGAGAGTCATGATTTACAAGGACAAACTTCTTAAAATTGGTAAGATATGTTCCCTGTCTGAGAGGTGGGCCTTCATTAAATTATACAAAGAGTTCCATGACATATTTGATTGGAAATATAAATATTTGAAAGGGTTTGATCCAAGTTTAACTCATCACACCATTGAGTTAGAACCTAGAAATAAACCAGTTAGGTAGAAACAAAAGCCTATCAATCCCAAGATAGAGGAACTCATGAAGAAAGATCTCACCAAATTGATTAAGTCTAGGATTATATTTCTTATCAAACACTCAACTTGGGTGGCTAATCTTATACCTATCCAAAATAAGAATGGAGATATTAGACTTTGTGTGGATTTTTGAGACCTTAATAGAGTGTCTCTTAAGGATCATTATCCACTACCTTTCATGGAAAAAAATTTACAAGTTGTTTTAGGTTCTCAACACTTTTCACTTCTTGATGGTTATTTAGGTTATAATCAAATACTAGTGAATGAAGAGGATCAGTTCAAGACAAATTTCACTAAAAATTGGGGGACCTTTCCTTACAGGAAGATGAATTTTTATTTATCAAATGCTAGAGATACATGTCAAAGGGTAATGGAAATGGCTTTTAAAGGTTTGATCAATAAGTTTCTACTTGTATACCTTGATAATATAACTATTTTTTTGAAGGATGCTACTGATAATATGAAACATCTAAGTTAGGTGTGAGAAATTTAGGGAGTATGGAATATCCTTTAATCTAAAAAAGTGCATATTTGTTATCTATGAAGGTAATTTATTGGGTCATATTGTTTCAAAAGAAGGTTTGTCTATTGACCCCAAGAGGATTGAGGCTATTCTAGGCTTATCTTTGCCTCAACACAAGAAATGAATTCAAATCTTCTTGGGGAAAATAAACTTTGTAAGAAGGTTTATTCCAGGATTTGTAACTATGGTAAAACCTATCATAGCCATGCTCAAGAAGAACCAATTTTTTGCTTAGACAAAGGAACATAAGAGTAGTTTTGAGGCAATAAACTAAGTAATTGAAAAATATCCTAATCTCCTAAACTGAAACCTTACCAAATATTTCATAGTCTATACCTTTTCTAACCTTGATACAATCTCAGCTATGTTTATGCAAAAGAATGATGAAGAGGTAGAGAAACCAATTACATTCTTTAGCCAAGGATTGGAAGATTATGAGGTCAAGTATACATTTGTTGAGAAACAAGATCTAGATATGGTAAGAGGATTGAATAATTTTAGGTATATGGTTTCAAACAATAAGATACATATCATGGTTTTTCATCTTAACACCAAGGAGTTTCTCCTAACCAAAGACCTTAATGAAAAGAGAGTTAGGTGGATTACCAAAGTAATGGAGTATGATGTGGATATTAAGGTGAAAAAATTGGTAAGAAGAAAAGGGCTATGTGATAATTTAGCTTTAGATTTTTAAGAGCCAAAAGAGGAAGTCTTGATCAACCAAGTTCACCCCCAACTAGCTGATCACATACAAGTTCAAAGTTGGACACAAGACATCATTAGTTTCCTATAAAATAGTGGGTACCCCAATGGCTTGAAAAAGTATCAAAGGAGATATTTTATATTGTATACCATTCCTTACTATCTTATTGATGGTGTTCTATTTAGGAAAGACATGAATGTTGTGTTATTGAGGTGTGTTAATAGTGATCAATTTGGTGTGCTGGAAAGGTTTCATAATGGTGTAGAGGGAGGTCATTTCTATCCTAGAATGATAGCCATAAAGATAATGAGGGATGGTTACTATTGGCCTAGTTTTTTTAAGGACTGTCACCATTAGGCTAAGATGTGTCCTCAATATGCCTTCTTTGTAGGCAAATAGAGACTTACAGCCCTTCCATTGAATCCTATCCAAGTAGACTAGCCTTTCATGCAATGGGGCCTTGATTTCATTGGTTTGATTAAGCCTCCATCAAGTGATGGACACAAATGGATATTGACTGCTAATGACTACTTCACAAGGTGGGTAGAGGTTTTTGCATTGAAGGAGGCAAGTGAAAATGCTATCTTGGATTTATATGAGAAATTATAACAAGGTTTGGAGTTCCCCATGTTATCATTTCTGATAATGCACTTGCTTTCATAAGTGCTAAGACTTTTGATTAGGAAAATAAGAATAGAGTTTACTTGACTCATCCAACTATTACCCTCAAGGTAATGGATTGGTTGAATCTACTAACAAGAATCTCATCAAGATCATTAAGAGGACATTAGAGAATAATCAAAGAGTATTGCACAACAAGTTAAAGACAACCTTATGGGCTGACAAGATTAATCCTAAGAGATCAATTGGTAATTATCACTTTATTCATTTTTAAGGGAGAGAGGTTGGGTTATACATATCTGAAGAACTCCTTACTCTATAACTTTCACAGTAAATTGAACTACTTGAAAATACTTCAATATAAGTAAAATTGATAGAATTAATGCAACTATAAGAAGCAAGAGACAATGTACACAAGGCCATGGAACACCACCACGTACTCATGAATAAGTACTTTGATAAAATACCAAGTGAAAGAGTGTTAAAAGAAGTTGACTTGGTCCTAAAATGAGATGAACATAGAGTAAAACCAAGTAGACATACAAGGTTTGACACTTTATGGAGTGGCTCTTACATAATTAGCAAGTGCAAGCAAAGTAACTCCTTTCAACTAACCAAGATGAATGGAGAAGAATTACCTATCCATATGAATGGGATACATCTAAATTTTTGTTATTAGTCATTGTAGGGCATATTTAATAAATAGTGGCTTAGGTGTGTGTGTTTTGTCTAGTTTTGTTTTGGTTTGTTGTTGTGTTCCCTATGTGCTTTGTAGCAAAAGTTGTTTCCTTCCTTTTGTTTGGTGTGTGTCTTTGCTTTTGTGCATTTGATTAACTATCTTGTGTTTTTTGTCATTTTTTGGGTGCCTATATGCATTACTCCATGCCCAATGGAAGGATTTAGGCAACTAGTCTTTAGCATAACAGGCATGCCACCCCTAGTAATCGCCAAGAATGTTAGCTAATTTTTACACCCAAGTTTTGCATCTTTTATTTTGTCTAAGTGCTACATTATTAATTTTTTTATCCCCAAAATAAGTTTCAAGTGTTATTTCCTTTGGAAGCCTTTGTTCGGTCTTTTTTCAAGTGTTATTTTGGTCTTTTTGTCAAGTCTTATTTATTTTGGTAAGGTTTTGCTTTAGGTTTTTTGTTCAAGGCTCAAAGGAATTATTTTAGACATTTTGTCTGAAACAAAAATTCTAAAGGAATTGGTCCATTTAAAGCTTTCTAAAAGGTCACTTTCAAAAAGTATGAAGGGTATTTTTCTCATGGAAGTGTCCTTTTCAAAAAGTCTGAAGGGTATATTTTCAATATTTTTGAAACCATATTTTCTCAAGAATTGGCTTTTCAACTTTTCTAAAGGAATTGTTATGGAGATTTTGTCTCAAAAAATATTTTTGAAGGGTCCTTTTTCTCATGGAAGTGTCCTTTGCAATATTTTTGAAGGGACATTTTCAATTTTCCTAAAGGGTCTTTCTCTTGCGAAGGGATATTTTTTAAAAGTCCGAAGGGACATTTTCAAAAAGTTTGAAGGATCATTTCTCAAGAAAAGGGATGCTTCTTTATCTTGTGAAGGGACACTTGAAAAAATTATGAAGGATATTTTCTTGGGAATTGGTCCTTTGCATTTTTTTTGAAGGAATTGTTTTAGACATTTTTTTTGAAACAATATTTTTGAAAGAATTGGCTCTTACATTTTTTCTGAAGGAATTGGTGCTCTTTCAAAAAGTTTGAAAGGTCCTTTGCAAAATATTGAAGGGACACTTTAAAAAAGTCCAAAGGGTCTTTTCTCAAGAAAGTGTCTAGTTTAAAAAGCTCGAAGGGACACTTGTAAAATTTTTGAAGGGTCTTTTCTCAGGAAAGTGTCTAGTTCAATATTTTTGAAGGGACATCTCAAGATTCCTAAAGGGCATGTTCAGGCTTTCTGAAGGGAAAAAAGAAAAGGGTCCATGGGAAAATTGTCTAGGAAGGTGCCCCAAAGGAAAGGTCCCAGTAAAGTGATGGTTATATGGACTTCAAATTCAAGGTGATGAACTAGCCATTGGTGTTTAAACAATGGGCCCCAAGCAAATCAAAGGGGCTCATATCACCATTGAGTAGATCATGATTCGAGTCATTTTTGATGGCCATTCAAAGGAAGAAATGATGAGGAGCTTTATAAGGTTTGAAAATTTAGCTTAGTCAAGCTGGAATGAGTTTTCAAAGGATGTTTTTAGGCACACACACACACAGAACCAACATTCTAATAAATTCCATAAAGGCATACACGTAGAATCCAAGTGATGGATTTACAAGGCCAAAATAATAAAAGTGACTCTTCCCTATGCTATTGCACACCTCAACAAGTTGGTGAGAAGCTTTTATCATCAAGACAAACTGACAACAAGTGGACTCATTTTCATAACCACATTGATGCCATTACTCAGCTCAAAAATATCTTATTTCTGCCAGTGCAACCATTAGAGAAGCATCTTTAAGAGATCAAGCTAGCTATGTAACCAATTGAGGTGACATGGATCAATCAAATGCCTTGAATGAGCATCATTTTCAAATATGGTTACAACTAAAGATGGAGGCTCCTAATAAATTGATTCCTCTTTCTAGTGCCAAAGGTCTCCTCTTTTCACTTCCTCTCTGCTATAAATGTAGCCCTTAGGCTAGTGTGAATACAAACACATAGTGTATGGTGAAGCCCTACTGGATTGATGTTATATTCTACCTTTAAGAATTATGTACAAATCTATTTCTTTCAAGTTTTTGAATAATTATTTGGGTGTGTAAGATACATATAGTGACAGTAAGTGATGATTTTCCATCCTTCTATCCTTTATCCTTCATGCCTAAGTAAAATTTCTTAGTCTGATAGGTCATATAGAGTGTGTTAAATTATTTTAAGTGTATGACTATTTTTTAAATGTGAAAAGTTTGCCTTTCAATTAATTTTCCTTGTGTCATTTTACACATCTCACCTCTGTATTGAAATACTTGTGTTAGAACCCCTTAGTGCTTGAGAATGATATATGCATTTTATTATATCATGCATTAGAATATGATATTCACATGGAAGATAATCTCAGTACATCACCAATCCTAGAGTAGGTTTCCTTTTGAGAAATTTCTAACTCTTTCCCTTTAAATAAAACTGGTTTAGATAGAGGTTTTTTTTGTAGAGATACATTCAGGAAGCTATCCCTTTAAATCTAGAGGTTCATTTCCTCTCTAAGTATACCCACATGCCTAGAAATGTTCCAATGTTGCCCAAATCTAGAAGAGACTTAAACACTCTCTTTTAGGGTGAAAGATTTGAAGATAATAGATCCTTTTAAGATTCTTGAGGACACTTTATCTGATATAGAGGATGGGTCTCCTAGTGAATTTTATGAGGACTACACTTCCCATCTTCCATTGAATGCACCCCTTTTACCACACATCCCTAGTCATCCACCTCCTATTAACAATCCCTCCATCCAACTCCCTAAATGGGACAATTAGGGAAATAAATCATTGGATTCCCTTCAACATGTAATATCATGTAATGAATCTATAAGGATATAAGATAATAATCATCTAATCAAAGTCAAATAATAAAGTCAGCTATGATCCAAAAATAATCAATTAAATTCAAAAATAGATTCATAATTAGCCCAGTTAAAATACATCATCCCATAGTATAAATATCCTTGAAGTGATAAGGGATTATTCAAGTCAAAATAATCATCATCTATCAAACTCCTTTAGTGAATTTCAGTTATAGGCACTAGGGGGAAATCAAAATCCAAGTCAAAGCCAATCAAAAAACCAAAAGAATGTCAAAAGTAATATGGCTAGTATTTTCAATATTTGGATAAAAGAGAAAATAAGATAGAAAATATTAGGTCCCTTAATCTCACATAACATATTACATATATAAAAAATGTTACCTCCATCATATCCAATGATGTATACAACTTTTGAACCCCATTTCTACTCCCCTTCTAGTCACATTGTCTATCATAACCATATCACTCATTCACATCTTTTACCCCACCATAAAAATCAAGACATAATCCCATCCATAACATACATCAAATCCCTAGGCAACATCATCTCTCATAGGGGTTATAAAGATACCTAGTTTAAACATCTAGAGGATGTTAAATCAAGAATTAATGAAGGTCATAAGGATATCAATGTATCTAGCAGTGACCATGTGGTCCTAAAATCACACATCTCTAGAATAAGTGTTGGATAAAAATCATGAAAGTGTCTACATCCCTACATCTCAAACCCATATCCAATAAATTGAGATGCTAAAAAGTCAAAAAAAATCAAAAATTCAAAAAAAAAAACATTTGTTTAATGGTGGAAACTAGTCTTCTAGCACCTTGGGAAAGTACCATGATGAAAACTAGTTTTTGGTATCATGGTAAAATAATATATTATCCAAATTATACATAAAAACTTGGAGGAATATACATTTCATCCATATTTTGTGTATCCCATCCATATCATCCTAGTTTATCTTATCCCTCTATCCATTATGCCTACTCAATATGTCCCTTGATTATCTTATTTGTTTGTTGTCATAAACATCCTTCTCCATCATCGCTTCCCATATTAACATTATTAAGTTTAAGGTATATGTCTTGGGAAATGTTTTGAATCATATTGGCATATCTTCTAATTGACACTAGGGAAACTAGATATCTTATTCCTTCACAATGTGGTCATTGACGATCACTAGTTCATTCTTCCTAGTCTTCAACCCCTTTTCAGCATCTCCCTCATTATTTTGTCATCCCATCCATTATTACATCCATCCTTATCTTTATGTTTAGGATTTTTATTCCCTTTTCTAGTAACCCCATTTGTATAGTTTACACACAGATTCCAAAAAAACTCTAAAAATTATAAATTTCAAAAAAATCCCAAAGCATCTAAGTTGTCTTGTCTTCTATCATATTGTCATATGTCCTATCTATCCCAATCATCTTCTCATATGTCCTAGTTTTTCCATCTCATTGTCATCCTACCTTATCTTATGTCTTAATGGTCTTATCATTTTGTCATATTTCCTTGTCTAAACATCCTATTCATCTTATCATATGTCTTCTGCAAACTTATCCTAATTGTAGTCCTTAATCTACACCAAATTTATACCCTTGTCTAAACCCATATCCTTAATCCAAATTCACATCTCCATGATCAAATTTGTCTAAATCATCACATGTTCACTCATTCTATTGACTATTATTAGGGTAATAAACAAGACACTTATCACAATGCATCTCTGTGTAGATACTTGTGTATGTTACTTATATGCTTTATATTCTTCAAATTATCTACATGTCTTTTATCATGTATATATGGTTTCCTTATGTTTCATTTATTTGTATATGTTTATCTTTAGTCTTTTATCCTTTTGTCTATAGGGGAATGAACGAGGATGTTATGATGACACCAAAAGCTATATTGATTCTTTTAGGTGCCCTATATATACACATAATATTTTCAAACTTTTATTGATTACTGATACTTTGTATCTTGTAAAAACTTAATGAGTCTTAATATATTTGAGTGCATGCCTTAATGGGTGAACCAAGAAAGGGGTGGGTAGACAATCGATGCTTCATAAGATTGTTTTCCCTTTTACCACTTGCCAGCTACACACTTGTCTCATAAAACCATTAACCCTAAGCTTATTATTCTTATTCCTACCTCCTCCAGTCTTTTCCTCCTTTTATTTCCTTAAATTACTTTTTGACTATCAGTTATACTAGGTTGACTAGGTTGACCTAGTATAGTTTATGGGTATTCTTTATTTTCTTGGTTTATTATCCTTTCGACTAACCTAGCACAAACTTAGTAAATTGTCCCCAAAAACACATTGGGTTAATTGGGTCGACCCTATACAGTCAAAATTATTGGAAGGATTTAATTCAAGATTAGCCTATATATACAAGGTCATTTCCCACCATTTCATAAGAGAATAATTATTAGTAAAGAAGTGCGAGAAAACATCTACTTATTGACTATTCTACTTGGGGAATAAAGCTTAAGGTTCCATACTTTCTTTAGAGATACAGATATTATCTTGTGGAGAAGTATTTTAGATTATTAGATAGGTTGTGTAGCCTAGAGATGATTTATCTTAGTTATCTTTACAAATTTAATAATTTATTGCAAGCACCTTGGCCAAGGGAGAGATTGAGGATCAGTGGGTTTCTCTTAAAAGGTAAGTATTCCTAAATTTATTTCTACTTTGTAAGAGTAGATAGATAATGTATTTGTATTATTCTTTCCAAGTATTAGGATTATATATAAATTAACATGAGTATGTGTCTTCTAATACATGTTTAGTTTAGTTATTTGTTTGATTGATTCTAACCCCCACTTTGTGCCAAAAGCTTTGGTGTTCACTAGATTAGATTTACTTTCTTGTTATTAGAATAAAGTGAATATTTTAAACCTTAAGACTCTATTAGGGTGGTTGTGTGATTGTTTTAGATTATAGGCTTTAGAACCCTTCCTATCATAATGTGTTATGACAAGTGATATAAGTGATCCTTTAATCAAGTTTAGTGGATCCCCATATTGATCATGTTCCTACTTAACAAGTGTATCCCAATCGAAACTGTAGGTGTGATCTATCTTATCTGATCTAGGATTAATACATAGACATGATGCATTTTCAATTACAAAATTTTTGGTAAACCTGATGTGAACTAAACCTTGTAAGATTTATTCACTTTTTACTTCATTTATTTCATTTATTTTGATCATATATTTTGACATATTGGATTGATTATGTTAACCTAGCTCTTTTTCTTTGTGCACAGGTTTTAGGAATATGCAACTTGATCAACCCAGTCAACCTAGTAAATGTTTCTAGCCTTTTAGACACCTAATTTATCCTACTAGGTTAACCTATTTAACCCCTTATAGTTTCAATAATTTTTAGTAGGTTCTTGTACAACTTGATCTATATTATGGACCCAATTTGCAAGTTTCTCAAGTATACTTCCAGGTTCTAAACCAATAATATTCTTCATTACATCTTTGATCCACCAAGGTTCCTTTCTACTTATATATTTCTTTCCTTTCTGTCTTTCATTTCACAATCTGTAGTCTTCAAAACTACCCTTGCATCGTCAATTAGATCAACACTACCGACCCAGTTCTGTGCTCTATATGCTATCTAAAATAATTGGATCGACACTATTGACCTAGTTCATTTTTAGACTTTGCTTCTATAATATAGGTTTGACCCTATTATATATTTTGTGCATATAGTGTTTGAACTATACCTTATTTCAAAGCTGGAATTAACATCATATCTTCTAGTAATTAGTTCACACTTTCTTTTCCTATAGCTTGCATGCTTAGAATAGTACACATAGTCTAATTAAGGGATTTTCAATTAATCACTTAGTTTCACTATTTATATTTTATGCACACATGATCAAATCATAAAAAAATAAACAAACACTTTAACATCTTGTCTACCCTAGGCCAAACTAATTGGATTTCATCACCAATGGGGAAGTTGACTTGATGGTTTGGTCAAGTATAAAGTGTGGTTAATGGTATATTCTAGCTAAGCATCTGACACCCTTATCATTTTGGTCTATGAAGTGAGAGGGTAGGCCCAAATGCTAAGCCTATACCATTACCACTATAGTCCCTTTTAGCCTCAACTACCTGAAACCATCCTTAGATTACTATCTAGTACCTTGCTTATAGCCAACTTCTAATCACATTTTAAATCATATCTTAATAATCTAATAAACATTTAGGTTGACCAATTAGTTATCTTTAATTTTCAAGTTGTTTGCTTTCTCTTTGATCAATTATGTATAAAAAACCTTACATTAGCTAGTATTGGTGCAAGATTTTGATTTGTGTGTTTCAATTGGATTGGCCAGCATTAATCCAATTGGCTTTCTATTTCCTTTCAATACTTACTACTTTTCATTAATTGCAAAGTAAGCTTATTTTATCTTAAAATCTATTTTTAGGCTTCTTAAGTTCCCTATCTTTTGTACCAAATTGACCCAATCAAACTAGTACTTTCTCTACCTTTTTTGTAGTGTACTAGATTGACCCAATCAATGTAGTGATTTATCTACCTTTTGTGCATTGTATTGGATCGACCTAGTCGACCCTATATAGTTTTACAGTCCCTATTTTTATATTAGATTGACCCAATCAACCTTGTATAGTTTTATTTGCATCTTTTTGAGCTTTGCTTTCTCATCTCTCTTATTTTCCCTTCATCATGGATTTTTTTTTGTGAAATGATACTAAGTTATGGTCAATAGACATGATGAACTTTACCAATCCTAATAGGGTCTCCCATAGGCAGAGTAAAGCTCCTCTTTTGGATGTCAATAAAGTTTATATTACCACTCACATAATGAACTATTAGACCCCGCCTCATTCTTCTTCACAATATAATCCTCTTTTCTCATTGAAAGACCAACCTGAGTTAGAATATACTCCCAAATTGCTTTTCTTTATCTTTAAATTTCCTCAACATGAAGGAAAATATCCTTTTACCATTTATAACCTCATGATTGATGGTCAAATCAAAGAGCCTCATTCACCTAATCCTACATTCTCAATGAGATTTGGAGGTACCACTTTATTTAGTTCTCAACCTCTTCCTTCAATTTTAAATCCTTCTTATGCCATGACATCTTCTTCACTAACCTCTTCTACCTCCATGCCTAGTATCTCAACTAACATGGTGAGGTATACATCTAGTGGGCCTCTCATAAGGTCCACCATCCTTACTCCTTCCATTAGTTCATCGATTTATACCTTAGGCAATCATGCTTCTAGTGCTTCTTCCTCTCAACAATTCACTAGTCCATCTTTTGCTTCATAAGCAAATTTTACCACTAGTGCCTCAAATTCTCACAATTCTTCTCAAAATCATACCAACACTAATAGTGGTACCCAAGCCACTAATACTAACAAAGATACCAATTCTAGTGCTTCTAATGTTAATAAAACACACCAAATATTTTTACAAACTCTCAATCAAATGAATGCCTTTTAAGCTCATAACAAAAATCAAATGATGAGAATGCAAAACCACCTACTTAATCTTCAATCTCATCCAAAACCAATGGCTTGGGGCACACATAACCAAAATGTTCCCCCTCCTCCTCTTTGAAATTCTCAAGGAAATCTCATTCCTCAACCTCCTTTAGTCAATAAGACCATAAAACATCTATAAAATGAACCTCTTACTACTAAAATTTCCAAAATTTATATAGGAGTTATAACACCTACAATTTATTATAATGGGTCAACCGATCCTACCCTTCACCTTAAAACATTTGGAAATATTTACAAGGATTGGGTCAAATTAAACACCTTTGCCACTACCAAGCTCCTAACTAAAAAAATCATGGGATATGCCTTGGATTGGTAAAACCAACTTAGAGCTCTTTCTATTTATAGTTTGGAGGACTTAGTAAATGCTTTAGTTAAATAATTCAAAACTAATGATATTCCTAAAAAAACTTTGTCCCATTTCATTAATTGCAAATAAAATGAGAATAAAACTACCCAAACCTTTGTTAAGAGATGGAAGACTTTGTCAAACAAATGTGAACATAACATGGTAGATGACAATCTTTTTCATCTCTTTAAAAATGCTCTCTTTCATAAATTTCAATATCAGTTCCACATTTTCTCTCCACATACCTTGGAGGAGGCTATTGACCAAGATAAAAGACAAGATATCCTAATGCATCAATTTGAGCCACTCAAACCTTTTGTGGGTCCTTATTTATTACTTAAGAAAAAAATTTCAATATCACCAATGATGGTGTTACCAATTATTATGATACCATTCACAATGTTCAAGTTGTCATTCCTAATCCTTCTTCAAAACCATCTCCCTCTTCTCAATAATATACTAATCCTCATTTCTCTTCACCCAATAACATCAATGTTCATAAACCTTTATCCTCAACTAAATTTCTTAAACATTTACCCATGCCTCTTCTATGAGATCTTGACCCTACTCATCCTTTGAAATCCTGGTATGATCCTAACGAATTCAGTTGGTTTCATGCTAGTTGGGGTCATTCTCATGAGACCTGTAGACAACTTCATAATTTAGCTATAGATTTTCTTCTTAGACCTAATTTTGATCATGATTCCATTATCCATATGCATTGACAAGCCTTTGATATTGATTTCAAGGACTATAAATAAAATGACAAAACCCAAGCCTTGAATCAAACAAATTCTCATTTGTCTATCTATAAGGATCTTTTACCTAATCATCAAGCAGTTGAAGATAATCAAGATAAGACTGCCTCTTCCACAAATAATGTATAAAGTCTTATTGAACCAACTTTCAAAGACAATGTAGTTAACATGAATAAATTATGAAGGCTGGTAGATTTCATTGATTCTGAACCTATATATACTCCTCCTTCCCATAAGACATACTATGTTATCTAGTATTCTTCTCCAACTAACTTAAATGAGCTGGGGAAAGAAGATATTATCACTTTTGATGATCTAATTTTTTATTCTCCTTTGATAACACATCCCATTATATTTTTACCACTCTTCCATCATCTTCCAATGCTAATGGTAATCAAGATTCTACTAAAAATTCTTCTACTCCTTCTCAAAATCAACTTAAAATAGCTAGTTCATCATCTCAACATGCTTTACAACCTTGTTCCAAATCCTCTTCTCATTCTTATCAACAAAAATTCCAATGTACTTTGGCTCCTCCTTCTGAGGACCTCCTTAACCATTATGCACCTTTATCTACCAACCTTATTATGAGCTATGATGAGTGGGATCCCATTGTGGAGCTCACTAATATCCCATACTAAGTTTTATTTTTTGAGCTTATGAATACCTCTTCACATCATAGAAACCACCTCATGTAGCTCTTATTTGAGATGAATGTCACTCATCCTTCCCTCGTAAGATGAGAGGCAACTTTATCTAGTTTTGAAGATAGTATTTTAAAATAATGTAAAGAGATTTCCATTAATGTTAATGGAACCATCGACACTTATCTTTACCTAAAATTTCCCATAGCTTTTATAATTCCTAATGAGATTCTACTTCATGTAGATGATCCTCTTTTATTCATTAGTTTCCAAATAGGTGATATACAAGTCAAGCATCCATTGATTGATGAGGATTCTAGCACCTATGTTGCTTCTCTTGATTTCATTAAAACCCTTGGATATTAGAAATGCAATATTAAGTCTACATACAACACATGCCAAGGATATGATAAAAGGCAAATGCCTCCTCTAGGTTGCTTGTGGTTTCCAAATACCATCCCACCTATCATCATCCATGTGAAGGTGATGATTTTTAACTTCCCCCTTTCATATAACAACTTGCTTGGTAGGCCATGGACTCATCCCATGAGAGCTATTTCTTTTCTTGATTTTCAATGCATCAAATTACCTCACAATGGAGCCATTTACAAGATTCAAGGTGACACTAACCCTTGAAATTTTGAACAATTCCAAGATCATGTTGTCTTCAAGATTCTTACTCTTGATCTTTTTCCAAATGTTCTATTTCGTAAATCTCAGTGTCTCAACTTTTCTATTAATTTAACCCATGGTTACAATGGGCATTCAAAGCTCATTGGTAACATTCATTTTAATCTTATAGATTTTAATGATGATCATCTTGATGAAATTAAATTAAAGATCAAAATTTTTGATCTCTTACCTCATCTCATCTCGTAGCTTCCTTCTTCCTTACAACCTCATTATTGCAAACCTCCTTGCAATGACATTCCAATAGTCTTGACCAAGACTAGGCATTCTATTTACCATTATTCATTAGCTGATAAGGTTATTCTTACATATGTCATTGATCTTCAAACCCAAAATTATGATGATGGTTATTCCTTAGATGATCCATTGTTAGGCAACCTTGTACAATCCCATGATGCTAAGATTACCCATTATTATTCTTCCTTACTTGAGTCTTTTCGTGCATCTCATCATTGTCCTTCACTTATAATTCTTGATTTTTGCATTTTTTCATAGGGTAGAGATGGTGATGACACCTCTATTTTTTGAGGAGACATGTAGGACTATGCTCATGGATCATGATATGACTAAGTTGTAAAACTTTTATAGGTTCCCTAACTCTCGTCATTGGTTCACCCCTGAGGTTAGTGAAACCCTCTTTAGACCCTCTATAGATCCCACCCCTCCCTCAATAGAGCATGCTATAGTTGATCCTCTTACCATACTTGTTATAGTTGATCCTATTCCTACTCGTAGTGTTGTTGAGCCTATTCCTACTTCCAATATTATTGATCCTTTTGTTGAGCCTAGTTTTATGCCTTCTTCATCATCACCCTCCTTTGGTGATGGTTTTATTCCTTTGCCTAATATGGATCCTCTACCCACCAAATGGGCTAATGAGTGTTCTCTAGCTTCTTCTACTCATATTTTACCTCTTTTTGTGAGTACTTCTCTTAAGACCACTCACCAGTGTATTTTTTTCTTCCATGGGACAAATAACCATTCTTCCACTCATTGTCGCAAGTTGTGGTAATATCTTGATACCTTGTATCCTTCTTCCCCATCATTAGATAAAGTCATACCTCCCCCAAAGGTACTTCTTGAATATTTTCCCAAGTATGGTGAGATATATTTTTTATGGCATCTATGTGGTACCCATCATATTGATCATTATCACATCCTGTAACAACATCTCAAAGATTACCTTATAGCCATTCTCAGACCTTCTACCACTCTTCCCACATGTCATTCTCATAAGAAAGCTCCTCCTTATTCTCATATGGATCCACCCCTAGTGGTTACATTACCTCTTGTGGTCCCTTCACCATATTTTGTGCCTCCACCTATGATTCCTTCACCTATGAATCTTCCCTCACCTATGGATTCTTATCCACCCATGAGTCCTTCACCTATGGATCCTTCTCCACCAGTGACTCCTCCTCCCATAAATCTTATTTCCATGCATTCTCATCACTAGAATTTGCCTAATTTTCCTCCTCATCATGATCCTTTGAGCATTCCTACCTTTTTAGTTTAGGAGATAAGAAAATAAGTATTTTCCTAATATTCATTGAAGATTGATGAAACCTTAGTATCAGTTTGATTACAGCTTCATATAAACCTATCCAATGTATTGGATAATGTGTGTGGATAGATTTACCAGTATTTATGAGCATATGTATGGTGCTTACAAATTTATATTTGGATTATACATGTGCTCCAATTTTATTTCTATCCATTATATCATTTGACACTATGTCAAATTTCTACTTATCATATATCATGATTTCTTATGTGTTGTACTATATCTTACTTATCTTATCTTTATCTTTTTGCATATTATTGTATTTTATTTATCATTGCTTTCCATTTCCTTCTTTCTAAGAGTTTTTTTTTAAAAACTCTTTCTTTTATCTTTATGATTGTTTTTCTTTCTTATCCTTATTTTTCATAGATAATTTATCATGGTGATTTGGTTATACTTACCCTATTCTCATTGGTTATTATGTCCCTTTACCATGTGATGAGTTAGCAAATAATATATCTCATTACTATCTCCTTTTACCAGTCCACTCTTTGGATCTCCTTTTTTTCCTTCTTCCTTTTTCCATAAACTAAGCATATACATGATTGAGACTTGAGATCACATGTTAGTTCATTGTCAAGCTTAAGTATCCTAGTCAATCTTTGTCTTTGGTTATTTATCTTATTTTAGCCTTAGCCTATAGCTCATTTATGTGTATCACTATCTCTCTCATGATTGGCAATTCAAAATATGTATGGAGGAGGAATCTTAAAAATTATTCAAAAGAAAGTTAAAATCCAAATAATTTAAACAAAAGGAAATGATATTAAAAGGCAATATTATTCTTAAAAGTCTAATCACACTAAAGATGTGATTCAAAGCACATCTCCTTATTCTAGTTGAAGCTCAAACTCTATAGTTGGATTCAAAGTAGAACAAAGTTCCTTTGGGGTGTAGTAGGCTAGTAGATTAGAAAAAGGATAAGAAAAAAATATTTTAGTGCTACCTACTTTCTCATGTAAGTACCCAATCTTTATAGTAGACTGACAGATCTATAAGGGGTCATGAAGAGTGGGGAACATGTCATAAAAAGGTAGGTCCATTTTATTTTCTTGTACCAATCTACCTTCATGAGTTGATCTTAGTAGCATGATTATTTTCATACAAAGCTTTGTGTCTATAGTGAATAGGTTTCCTTTGTACATAGACAACCACTAGTCACTTAGTGTCTTCTTGTGTCCTTAGTATGCCTCTTTCCTCCTAAGGTCTTCTCATAAATGCCTAAGTCTTACTTTGTTAAATTCTATTTTTAACTCCTTATATCCTTTATATTTCCTCTTTAAAAATATTATCTTGTCTATTGATCACTCCCCTTGGGATTTCATTTATGAGTTTCTTTGTAAAACCATAGATAGGACCTGGCCATCCTCACAAATTACCATCTTTTCCTTCTTGTCACCCGAAGCCTTGATTACCCAATTTTCCTATTTGTTCCACCCTAGTGGTGTTCTCTTTGTCAAGTTGTAGTGTAAGAACATGGATATGACTTGACCCTCACAAAATTTTCTAATACCCAAGTCACCATCCAAATTACATGTGTAAAATTTGAGATAAGATTCAATCAATTATGAAGTTACACATCATTTTAAATTCTTCCCAACCTGAATTAGTATGTTTTATGCTTACTTAATTTTTATTTCACTTTTTTATATTCTTATTTTTCAAGTGTGTGTAATATTTAAACCATTTATTGAATTTTTCATACTTCCCAGCTTGAATTAGTATGAAAAATTTAAGACCAATGTTTTAAAATTTTATTTTTCTTTCATACTTCCCAGCATGATTTAGTATGATTGATTGACTTAATTAATTAATTTTTATTACCATTTTTTCCCTTTTACATACCTTCCACTTTATTACTTTGTTTTTGATTAAGTAAGGTGGCAAACCAAGGGTTGAACCCTATACAGTCAAAAAAGACAAGAAGGCAGGCAAACAAAAGTTGCCAGCATAGGAACAACATCACAGCCGAGAACAATAGTCAGAAGCAAAACAAAAACAATGGAAAGACCAGAGTCAGAAAGGTCTAAACTATATAACTATTAAATTAACAAGATCATTAAGTTTCTCATTCTTTGCATTGTCAGCATTCCCAGAATTACCCACCACTTCTAACATAAAAATATTCAACAGAATTTTATTTCGAAGGCCTTTGGTGAAGACCTTCTCCAACTTTTGAATTCGATCCTTCAAGGCCCCAATTTTGGTTTTCAAATTAGTCTCATTATCCATGCCCTCACCAAATTCCTTAACATCCATCTTCCCCTTATTTTTAGTAGTTTCCATAGTGTCAACACCCTAATCTTTAGTGACCTCAAAAAATGGAGAAGATTGTTAGGTTGTAGAGCTAAAAGCTTCACCAGGATGCAAACATGGAGGAGGTTGTTGAGTGTCACAGTTGTCAACATCAGCAAGGTAACTGATGTCGGGAAGGGGTTGATAAAAATAAATTGACATCGATAGGAGTCGGCTGACGTCAGTCATCCTCAGGTAGACAGGGACTGACATCGGTCTCCTGTGCATTCCAAAACTAGTTATTGACGAACAATTAGTTTGTTAAATGGGTTGTTTGCATGTTAAAGACTACTTCAAGTCTTGAGCCACTTGTCTAATTATTGTATACATGGGATCTATATAATAGACCCATGGGGCTGTATTGTAAAGTGTAGAACTAGGAGAGTTCTTCCCATGGTGGAATCATAAGGGTTCTTCCAGGTATGTAAAATCAGGATTGATCTACAGGGTGTGCAAGATCAAGTTGGAGATCTACATGTGATAAGTAAGATTAGGTTGGTCTATAGGGGTGTGTGTGTGCGAGGGTCAAAAGGAGATCTATGGGGTAGCAAGATCCAAGGTGATAGCAACACATCAAGGAGTAAGATCATGGTGAGATCTACTTGGAGTACTAGTTTGTACTCAATTGTACTGACAGTATTATTCTGATTGGTTGAGGTGAACAACAACTCTGTGTTAGCCATTTGTTGTGACCTATATTGAGAGAAGATAATTCTTGAGGGAAGATTACTGGTATGCCCACGAAGTGGAAGAAGAGTGTGATATCCTTATTATAATTTCCTTCTATAATGAGTTGAATACAATTGTGTGTTGCCTCTCATATTCTGTGTTATTTCTTATTTCTAGTTACTTGTACTTCTAGTTAAATTCCACATTTAGTTACTAATACAAAGGTAATCAAGTGTGATCTTAATTATGACAAGTGGTGTCAAAGCTTTATGGAACATAGGTCTTGTCAATTGGTATCAGAGCGAGGTTGGAAATTCTTAGAGTGAGGTTTACTAATAGGTGGTTCAAATCTGGTTAAGTGTTTTTTAATTACAGGTCACTCTCAGGGGTTTCTGATTGAGTGGGAGTATAGCAACGGTAGAAGAAGGTAAGCTGAGAATGGAGAAATTTAGACACAGGTGTAGCACCATAGGGTGTGTGGTGGTTAGTCTTCAAGATTGATCTTGAAGAGGAATACAAGCCAGGATACAAATTAGAAAATGTACTGGTACAGGTATAGGTATAGGTGTAGTTGTTTATCTCCAAGTGGGAGATTGTTACGTTGTGGAGCTAAAAGCTTCACTTAGATGCAAACATGGAGGAGGTTTCTAAGTGTCACAGTCATCGACGTTGGCAGGGTAACCAGTGTTGGGTAGGGGTCGACAGAAAGAAACTAACATTGGAAGGAGTCGACCGATGTTGACCATCCTCAGGCAGACAAGGACCGACGTCAGTCTCTTGTGCATTCTAGAACTAGTTGTTAACGAATAGTTAGTTTGTTAAACAGGTTGTTTGCATGTTAAAGACTAATTTGAGTCTTGAGCTACTTGTCTAATTATTATATGCATGGGATCTATATAATAGACCCATGGGGCTGTATTGTAAAGGGTTCTTCCAGGTATGTAAGATCAGGATTGATCTGCAGGGTGTGTAAGATCAAGTTGGAGATCTACATGTGATAAGTAAGATCAGGTTAGTCTGTAGGGGTGTGTGTGTGTGAGGGTCAAAAGGAGATCTATGGGGTAGCAAGATCCAAGGTGATAGAAACACATCAAGGAGCAAGATCATGGTGAGATCTACTTGGAGTACCGGTTTGTACTTAGTTGTACTGGTAGTATTGTACTGACTAGTTGAGGTGAACAACAGCTTTGTGTTAGTCATTTGTTGTGACCTGTATTGAGAGAAGATAACTCTTGAGGGAAGATTACTGGTATGCCCAAAAAGTGGAAGAAGAGTGTGATCTATTTATTGTAATTTCTTTCTGTAATGAGTTGAATACAATTGTGTGTTGCCTCTCATATTCTGTGTTATTTCTTATTTCTAGTTACTTGTAATTCTAGTTAAATTCTGCATTTAGTTGCTAATACAAAGGTAATCAAGTGTGCTCTTAATTATGACAAGTGGCATTAGAGATTTGTGGAACATAGGTCCTATCAAATCTTGTTTCCCTCTAGTGTCCTCCAAAATTTCTTGGATTTCTAACTCTTCAGACTCTTCTTCTTGGGTTGCTTATTTTGAATCACTTTCTGAATAGTCAATCAATCTGGCCTTCAGGGCTGGTTTGCTAGCGATCCACCCTGATCTACACACTCTAGAAGGGAAACCTTCCTTACTAATTTTGGGAGGCTTGTGAGGTTTTCCACCTTGGCCCCCCATGGCCTTGCTTGGATTCCTATGGGTCCCTTCCATAGTTTCTTCAAAATTTTCTTCTTCTCCATCAACCTTCCTCTTCTTTCCCTTTTTGCTCGCAAAGGAGCCAGGGGTATTAATAAGGGTTTTAATAGGGCTGGAAAAAGGGGAAACATTGGTTTTGGTAGGAGCAGGGGAAACCTAGGATTCAAAAATTACATCGCCAGACACCAGGTTGGATGAAATGTCTTCATTAACACCTCTGATATTCCTATTTGGCTCAAGGGTGTGATGAAAATTGTAGTGACAAAAAATAAGCCCTTGGTGTAGGGGAATAGGTTTTATATCCGGCTTCTTGGCCATTTTGGATCTCAACCTTAGGATAGTGTGTTCCAAGGAGGAAAGCAGGTAAAAAGGAAATCTAATAATAGCATTGCATGTAAAATTATTTAACAAAGGAAGGTGGTAGTTATAAAACCTAGTATAATGCCCCTTGAGAGTGAATTACTTCATAAGAATGAAGCACACTCCACCCATGGCTCTGAAAGTTTGGTGCACTTGAACTCTCCTTGATATGGGATGAGTTCTTCTCCTTCACCCAAAAATAGTTTGTGGCTAGCCATAACCATGATTTTGGTTTTACTTTGGAGCTTTATACCCTGCATGGTCAATCCTGTGGCCAAAGAAATCACCTTTTCAGAGATTTCGAAGCTAATACCACCCACAGTGACCCTCCTATTCAACCTTCCCAACAGAATATTAGTATGATTTTACTTATTTTAATTTGGTGTAAAAAAATTTCACATTGATTTAAAACAAATTCTTGTTTACCACCTTATGTTTCCTCTTGGTTCTTTGTACTTATTCATTTTTTATTATTACACATTTCCCATCTTGAAATAGTGTGTAGTATGTTTTCTTGATTGATTATATTTTTCCAAGTCCTTCTGCCTGTTTCTTTTTAACCATGCATGTGTCTATCATAATGCTAGAAAATAAACCACATCTCATATATTTATTATAGCATATACATCAAATATAAATACATGTGATAGAAAAATATATACTAAACAGCCATAGCCTCAACCATAATAAAACAACTAGAATCAACCATGATGACAACATACACATCCAACAACAATATGCCAAAATGCTATATATATCATGAATTTTATACAACAAATTCAACCATATACAATGCCCTAGCTCTATGGCTAGGTCCTATCTTATCTATCTCATGGCCTAGCCATGTTTCCTACTGAGTCCTCAATCTAACTCCTCTAAATGGTATGTTTTAAAGAGGCCATCTGAGATCTCAACCCCTCTACCTATCCTTTTAGATGTGTTGCTAACATTTATGACTCTACCAACTAGGTCCAAATCTCTATCATCTACGTTATTATAGCAAGATGTGCAAACCTCTCATCTGCTAGGGCCCACCATGATTATAGCTCCCCAACACCCATCATTGTTGATGGATACATCCTCTCCCTCTATGACCATATTTGCCTCACTACCTTTCCAACTAATTTGAACCAGCTTGCCTAAGATGGGGCAGATGGTACACTTAAATCCTCTAGTGTCATGGGGTTGTATGGCTATAGAGTCTCATCTAGGACATCATGGATTGATCCCCTCACTAGGGACCCCCATCTCTCCTCCTCCTCCTCACCTACACCTTTAAAATCACATAAGATGGATATTATATCACTATCATATCTCATAATATCTATCTATCTATCTAAACAAAAATTAATCAACCAATTTATTTTTACCTATTTATGTCTTGACTACTATGGTCTTTCCATTTGTGCATTGACAAACATAGTCTCCCCATCTGCATGACTTCCTAGTACCACCTTTGTAGGATACCTTATCATCTAAAACCTAGCTCATGTCAGTCTTATCTTGCATCTAAGTGGTCTCTCTATCATCTCTTCTAGCTCACCTATAGGGTCATCCAGGATGGTAATAGTCTCCACTCTCTCCTCTACCTCCTACCTCTATTGACACCATGTCCTCAATGGTTGTTACTCATCTTTATGTGGAGATGGTAGTGGTACATTTGTTATTTTTACCTCCACATCCCTATCCTCTTGCTTAGCTCCTTGTTGTGACCAACTAGTCCATGGTCACTCTTGATGTGGCCTTAGTGTTAACTTCACTACTAGTGGCCCTAGTCTTCTCCTCCCTCATGACTCCCTCATATGCTGAGCTCACTTCTTGAGCATTAGTATTAGTGTTGATAGATGAGGTAGGCCCATATACCCTAGAACCTATGCTATTAGAAGTGGTTCTCTCCACCAAAAGTAGTGTATAATCACCTTTATCCTCTTTGTTACTGGTGCAACTATGTCCCATCTCACCCATACATATTTTATGTGATTGCATCACTTCCACATGATGTCTACATGTCTCATTGACTAAAATTTTGGTACAAACCATGCTACATAGTCCTCCCTCCATATATGTACTTGAGGTAACTTGTCATCAACCACATGGGGCAACCCAACTGGTTGATACATAAGAAATCTCTCATAGATCCAATCTATCAACAATATCATTGGTCATATGGTCATCTACCATCTGAATAACATCTTGTATATATCATATACCAATTGCACCCATAAGATCAAACTTAGGTCATATATAATCCACTCCTCCAATATCATCCTACTCAAGGCTACCATGAATAATGGTACCTTACCATCTTACTTATGACATAGCACCTGATGTGTCATAAGGCCTATCACAACCTTCCAAATATCCAAAATTTGTGATGTATATACATCAAACATACTCACCCTCTTTCTTGATGGTATTATCTCTAAGCATATAGCCCACATGGCTAAGGCTCTCCTCTCCTCTAGACTATTTGGTATCCCTACAATCACCTACGATCCTACTATAGGTAGCCCTAGGATGGCATGGACATCCTCCAATATTATAACCACCTCTACTATATCCCCATCCACCTCCCATATGAAGGTGTTAGTCAATCATTCCTAATAATTAAGGAACATGAATAACATGTTAACACTAAGGGGGATTCCACACATCTCTATTATCATACCTAGACCTATGGATCCTAGTCTAGCCCTATCTCTATCTGAGAACCTATCTAGCAAGTCTGGTAACCATGAAACATCCACAAGTCACCAAAATATCCATCATCTTTGTACCTAAGAAACAAAAAAGGATGTATTAGTTCCTCCATGTCATGTATAGTAATAATACATTCTTTTTACATTTTTAAAACAAAAACAAAGACTAAAATTACTTTATTTTATTCATTTTCACTTACTTTTAGCCTTCTCAGTCCTTCTTGATCTTATTTGGTCATTTTGGGCCATTCTATCCCTTTTTCAACCCCTTGAACACTTTTCCATATCTTTCTAACTCTTTGGTTAGACTAGTTTGACCAAAATTTTCCTATATTTTTGCCTAGTTGACTCAAAAATCTAAGTCAACCCCCATATTTTCCCCTCCTTAGTGTTGAGTTTACATTTGGGATCTTTTGGACCACTTGAAATTCTAAACTAGGCCTTCAACCTATAGAATATATAGTGTTGACCCATACTTATTGGTTCAACACTGTGGATTCTACCTATATTCCAACTTACTAGGTTGACTAGGTCGACCTAGTGCTTTTTATCTATTGACCCCTTGTATTTTTTAGAAAAAGTGAAATTTTTCTTGATTTTTGCCTAAATATTTCAAACCCATTTCCCATATTCTTATTTTCTACCCCTAGAACCTGAGTTTTCTTCATTTTGACATCTAAAAATGCTTAAAATTCAATTTTACTAAAAATTCACTTAATTCAATGCAAACTTCAAAAACTAGTTTGAGATTCTTAGTTGCATACTTGTAGTGCACCTACTATTGCCTCTAGAGCCTCTCCCTATCTAACATGTCATCTCCTCACCATCCTAGCTTATTTTCTCACTAGAGCTCTCTTTTATCTCCTTCACAAGTCAAAATGACAAATGACTTGTCTCTTCCCCTCTTTTAAAACATTATTTCAAAATTCAAATCTTTCAATTATTGTCCTACATATTTCTTGTTTTGCTTATATCTTTGTTTCTACTCATCCATTTTGTAAACCATAAAATGCATTAGATTCATGATGGTGTAGAGATTATTTTCCACTATCATATGCTTATTTTCCAATTTTTTATTTTTGGCTATTTTTTGCACTAACTTCTATAGGTTTATCTAGTGTTCTCTACATTGGACACCTTCACATTTCTTGTAGTCTAATTATTTATCTATGACACTAAGGTAAGTTAAAGGTATGTGTTTTTCATTTTAGTCATTTCATTTATCTTATTTTCTACTTACTGCACTTTACTTAGCATCAATGTTATGTGTTATCATGTTTTATCTTGAAGCACCATCTCGTGTTACACTTACGTAACACATGATGAGCTTCGAGTGGGGCATATGTATACATAATATTTTAAAACTTTTATTGATTACTGACACTTTGTATCTTTCAGGAGCCTATCAAGTCTCAATCTCTCTAAGTACATGCCTTAAGGGGTGCACCAAGAAAGGGGTCGGTAGACCATTGTTGCTTCATAAGATTTTTGTCCCTTTTACCACTTGCCATCTACACACTTGTCTCCTAAAACCACTAACCCTAAGCTTATTATTCTCAGTCCTACCTCCTCCAATATTTTATTCCTTCCATTCATTTTTTCTCACCTTAAACTCCTTTTTAACTATCACTTGTATTAGGTCGACCCAATATAGTTTAGGGGTATTCTTTACTTTCTTGGTTTATTAGCCTTTTGACTAACCTAGCACAAACCTATTAAATTGTCCCCAAAAACAAACTGGGTCGACTAGGTCGACACCATAAAACTAACATTCCTAGAAGGATTTAGGGAAAGATCCACCTATATATACAAGGTCATTTCCAACCATTTCATAAGAGAAAAAATATTTCTGAATAAGTATGAATGAACATCTACTTATTAACCATTCTACTTGAGGAATAAAGCTTAGGGTTCCATAATTTATTTGGAGATATGGATCTTGTCTTGTGGAGAATTCTTTTAAATTCTTAGTTAGGTTATGTATTATAGAGTTTATGTATCTTATTTATCCTTACATACCACAACAATTTATTGTAAAATAACTTAGCTAAGGGAGAGATTGAGGCTCGACATGTTCATCTTCAAAGGTAAGTATTACTAAATTTATTTCTCCTTTGTAAGAGTAGATAGATAATGCATTTTTACTCTTTTATCCATGTATTAGGATTCTTTATACATTGGCATGAGTATATGTCTTATAATAAATGTTTAGTTTAGTTATTTATTTGATTGCTTCTAACCCCCACTTTGTGCCACAAGCTTTGATGTGCACTAGATTAGATTTAATTTCTTGCTATTAGAATAAAATAAATGTTTTAAAACTTAGGAATATATTAGGGTTGTTATATGATTATGTTATACTATAGGCTTTGGAACCCTTCCTAATATAATGTGTTGTGACAAGTGATACAAGTGATCCCCTAATCGGGTCTAGTGGATCACCATATTGGTCATTTTCTTTCTTAACAAGTGTATCCCAATCAGAAGTTTAGGTGAGATATATCTTATCTAATCTAGGATTAATCCATAGAAAATATACATTTTTTATTTCATACACCCTTAATGATGCAAAGTTCATTATTTTCCCCTTTTTATGCACTATGGTAAAACATACTCTTGGTCATACTTATATCATGGGGCATATTACCTAGAGCTATATTTACAATAGATTGATTAGACTATGATGAGCCTTACTATAAAAATTATGGATTGATAATAGACACACATCATTTCTCCTATCATCTATCACTTGTCATAATCCAATAATTTATCCTAGTCTTTTTATCTTCAATTTAATCATCCAAGTCCACTCATCTAGTATTCAATAATTCAACCATGTCCTTTATCATCACATCTATATCCTCTCATCCATCATCTAACATATCTACAATCATCAACATATCATCTCAACTCTCAATCCAATAATCATCACACCTAACATCTATCTAACAACTAACATGTTTAATAGTCATCATCCTAATATTCTAATACATCATTATCATCCTCTAATCTAGTCTGAACTACATTGGCCTAAGGTCCTTTCATATTATGTAGGTAATGCTCAGTAACATGGAGTGTCTAGGGTTAGCTTGGTAACTCTCTCTCTTTCCCCATTATTCATCATCGTATCTATCTTGTTCTTTATCATCCTCACATCTTGCATCAATCAAAGCTTTGAGATATAAATTATTAAATAATCAATCTATTGATCAATCACCATCCCCAAAATCATCTCCTTAATCTTTTCATCAATCTCCCACACTTGTGAATTGGGCTCAAAAAATCATAACATCCATTTTTTCTTCCTTTAGACATCTACTATCACTTATTGGTTAATTCATCACTTAAAGTTTATAATTTCTTCCTTCAATTAGGGCATGACTAGGACCATAAATTTATTATTATCTCTCACTCCCTTACATGTGTACTTGCTAGGGGCATCATCACTATTTATCACATTGTGTCTCATTGATTTAAGGAATTATAGTCCAACTCCCCCACTTTATCTTTGGTCACTCGATCATATCATTTTCTCTCATCCCTTTGATGATATCACTTGACTCCAACTTTAAACTACACTCATTATTAATCTTATCCCACCATTGTCTTATCTTTGACCTAATGCTCTTCTAGTATGTGTCATTTCTTGGCATATGTTTAAATATCATGGTTTTATATATCAATCATCTTGGTTCATATCTCTCCCTGACATTCATCCTTGCTTGGGTTATCACCATCATGTTTCCATTTATTGTGCATATATCTTTGCCAAGTTCATCATCAATCTATAGCTTACTACTCAGTTCAAGTTTATATTCTTCATTGTATTCATCACATATTATATCCCATCCCCTTGTATAGTCATCCCATCCCACCCCTCCTTTCTTCTTTGGAGTTTCCATCCATCTCATTCTTCTTGGCATGTCCCCTCGAGGGGGTATCATATACGCTAATACTAACATTCATCCATGAGTGTGTTTTTTATTTGAAAGGATGTTACTCCTTACACTTCATCCAATTATAATCAAATTTAAAAGATGGTCAAAATGTATGCATCTAAATTTACTCACTTCCCTTTGTCATAATTTTCATGTAATAATCTTTTATCTCACTTTATTTCATCTAATTCATCTTATTAATCCCATTCTAACTATTTGGTATAATCCCCCCTCTTCATTCTTCATGTCACATAATAAACTTATAAAATCCTATAAAATAATGGATTATTATAATCTATATTTATTATCACCTAACCCCACTTATCCATTATATTGAAATTACAAATTTTAATCGTCACTTACCCCCACTATCTACCTACTAGGCTTTCTTACAAGCATAGTCACTAATCCTCACCTAATACCCTTTTAATCCTCATTTAATCCTAACATTAACCTAGAGGTTTTTACTATCTATAAGTTTCTCTCACCCTTCCCCTTATCTATATATTTCTCTCTAGATAATTCTAAGGAATTTTAAATTACATAGAATTCCCTCCTCTAGAATCATCCAAGGAATTTTTAATTCTTTGAATAATTCTCCACCATTGATCTTCCTACACCCAAATTTGAATTTTATCCATTGATTCTACCTATTTACTCTATTTAAATCCTCCATCCATAGATTTCCAAACTAGTTATGAATCTATGATCCTCTTGTACCAAACCAATCTACTTATCAAAGGCATCAAGCCAATATCATGCTATCATAAAATTTGAGTCTACTTGTAGGCAATCCATAAACCATAATCATATAATATTTTATTGTTTGGACCTTGATTTTTGGCATTTATATTTTATGTTAAGATTCAAGTATGAATGTTTCATTTATCTTGGCATTTTTATTCCTAACTAGCTCTAGATTTTAATTATAGATTGTAGATTTGAGAATTTTTAATATAATTTTCATAATCAAAATCCATTGATTGAATTTATCATCTCATAGTATCCCATTAATAAATGGATATATTCCTACTCCAACTAATCTTATTCAGTTTAATAAGTGGGCTAACACTTGTGATAAGGTTCTTGGTACCTTATTGTTACATGTTTCCATGGATATTAATTACCATATGGAGCATACATAATGTCCCTGCACTATTTGGATCATTCTTTAGTCTCTTTTCAAAGATCCTACTGATATATATATCACTCTTCCTATTTATATCATCTCTATAGAGACCATTTTACTTCATCCTCCACGTATTTCTTGTGATGACACATTCATGGTGTACTATGTTCTTCTTTCTATTAAGACACCAATACATGATGTGATTTTGTTTGACCTTAGTTGTCCCATTGAAAATTCTAATTTTGTCCCTATTTAATATATTTCTCTTCTAGATCCTTCACAATATTATAATTTGGAGGAGTCTAGTATTTTTAATGTGAGTACACCCATTAAGAGATTTGATGACTTATATGTTCCTATGGATATTCATATTACAGATCTATGTACTTCATCTATAATATATTATTCATTTTTTACAATTATTGAGATAATATCTCCTTTTGACATGAACACTCTTCTATCGAATGTTCCATGTCCTTCTTCTGATTGGTTCATCTTAGTGGCATTACATCTAGTTCTTGTGCATGATCTTGGTAGACCTATGTCATGCCTTAATTTTGAACTTATTTTAGATATCATCATAATGTTACCTTCATCCTCCTTTGTGTAATGGTAAGACTTTAATTATGAATCACATGTTCTTACTTTGTCAAAAGGAAGAAATATTGTTCAATATAGATGGAGCTTCTTCAATCTTCAGGTAAAGGATCTCGTTAGTGACATTCATCATTTTTTGAACTCTACTATAGGTAGCTTCAACATATTATATGTAGACTTATTATATATTCTCTATATGTGCTCTATTTATATCACTTGTGGATGAAATTTTATCTATGCCTGATGTCCTTAGAGAATGCACCATTTCTCTTCTTCTTTTCTCTCTCTTTTTTAGGGTGGGAGTTTTTTCCTTTGGGTTTTTTCCTTTTCTCCACTTTATGATAATTACTTTATATGTGGGTACCTCGTTAGGTCTTATTACCAAGAATCATTTATTATAACCACCTAAGTTTTGATTATGGGGGGTGTTAGCATAGGTTATTTATTTTCCTTTTATTAGGTTTATTTCTACACTCATGTGTTTATTATTACACTTGAGTTAGCTTCCTTAAGTGTACTTTTGTCATAGGAGTTACTCTTTCATTATTACATCATAGAAGTCACTCTTTGATTATTATTTCATATGAGTTACATGTATAATATAGGTATTTTTTGAGGAATTAATACCTTCTCTCCTATTTTTACATCTCTTGGTGAACTATTCTATATGGAGTGTTAGATTAATTTGTGTCTACTTGCTTTTGCAATTATCTCATTTGTATGATTTTGGTTACTTGTAGTTTGTGTATTCTTGCTTTATTTTGCATTTGAGAAATACATATATTTCATCACTCATGGAAATAATGTATTAATTGAATCAATGATATTGGAATTATCCCTAATAGATGTGCATATTGCACCTATGGATGATAAGAAGTATGAGATATTGCAACTAGGTTTTTTTTGTGATAAATCATTGTTTGTCATCTCTTTTATTTCAAACCCTTAAGGCACTTTGATAGCCTATAAAATTATAATAAAAATAGGGGAATGTAATGGACTACATCAAATTAAATCACCCCCTTGATGATTGATAGTTACATATATCTCCAATAATCCAAGGATGGAAATCAAGCCCATGTAGTTCTCCCACCTATAGTTAATATAACATTATGTTTCTTTAACTATGTATGTAGCTAAAATATGGATTTAATACTTGATATTGATATCTCTTGAATTAATTTAGATGAATCTTAAGTTGGTTTATGGATGCTTTTTTTGAATGATTAATAATATGGGCATAATAGTGAACATTTTATATATTTTGATAATTTATTTTAGCCAACCTTATGAAATGTGTAGTTATACCTAAAATATTGATTTCAAATTTGGAAACTAGTTATATAGCATAGTATACGATTGGCCTAAGTGGACAATAACACTCTTTTCCCCTATCCACTTGGTATAAACTTGTCCAAAAAGATATAAGATAGATGTAATTTATAAGGAGTAGTTAGAAGGTGATTTTAAGAAAATTGAGTATTTGACATGAAATATTTAGTGTAATAGTAACAAAAAATCAAAGGGTTTATCCCACATATAGATAAATAGCTTAGAGGAATGATGAATAAGAGTAATGTACTTATGTGCAAGTCATGTGGTTTAGAATGTTATAATAATTAACATTTTTAATTAATTGTGACCAAATTTATATGTCTACATTACCCCATTTATTATAGTAATGAAACTATATAGACACTAAATATGTAGTATATAACACCTCAATATTGTATATTTGGCTAGTACTTCTCATGGCTATACCCTTTAGCTCCTAAGACCTTCCTACTATAAAAAGTCTTACATGTACTATCTCTTATGCCTATTACTTATATGTTAGCCTAACCATATGTTATTCTAATGACCAGGCCTTTTGTACTTATCAAAATTCTATTAAACTACTTATTATCATCCTTTACAAGTTTTGAATGTATAATTATTTTCTAGTTTCTTATAAATTTGCATCCCAATAGGTCACCTACATCGATACTAGTGTCCTATGGAAAATTATTTTTTTAGTGCCTTAAAGTCATAAAATTTGTAAATGAAATGTATAATTAAGGTTAACCTAAGTGATTTAATGTGAGATATTTCCAAATGTATATATATATATATATAAAATAAACCCTCATTCATTCCTTACCTAGAACAAACCTAAAAACGTCACAAGGAAACTTACCAAATGTACCCAATCAAGCATTCAAGTGATCAAATATTCCTTATTCTCTCTTATTTCAATATTAATCTTAGGGATATCCCATTTATATCTCTAAAGTACTAAAGGATCACTCCATGAGTCATATTTTCCAAGTTAAAACCTAGGTCACTCTATATACTTTCTTATCACATATTACATCTAGATGCACATAAAAACCAACATGTAGGGTAGAAGTACATAATTCTGAGTTCTAATTTAGAGTATTGGATATGTAGGTAACATCTATTGATAAAGGTGTCCTTAGGGTAGCTTGACACCATGGTCCCACTAGCCCATTTTTCTCATATTCATTCCAAGCGTGAGGAAGCTAGGGTTTGATCATTTGATAAAGAATGACAATCTATGCATGAGATTTGAACACACTAGAGTAAAGGTGACAAAAAACACATAAGGTTTTAGGTTTTCACACCTACATTTAGATGATATTTTATACCAGACACCTACATCTAAATTAAATAGTAGTTTTGTGATCTAATAATTTGATTCAAGAGAGGATGGTTAGTATTGTGTTAGTTTCAAAATGAAAACAAAATGAAAGAAACACACTAAATAGCATAACATATCTAAGCCTATACACTAGGGAGAGCTTAGTTAACAAACATGAATAAAACACACAAATAAAATGAAAAAGAGACACTTTTTTACCTTCCTTGTATTCTCCAAAATGCTTATTGTAGTGGCTTGCTTGACTTGTGCTCATGAAGTCCTTGGCAATGGAAGCTTAGATACTTCCATCTTTCCTTGGCACCTTTGGATTGTGGCTTGGATTGGCTTGGCCTGGAATCAATTTTTCATGGTAACATTAATTTCAATGGCTTTTAGAATCATTTTTGCATTATAACTTTGAATTATCAAGACTTAAAATTCACGTGGTAAGGCCTCCTATTTATAGATTTTTGAGATTGATCAGAATCAACCTAAACCATCCATCCTGAGATTGAGATGTGTGGTTGAAGATTAATTTAATTTTTGGAATTAAGTTTATAATTATCCTCATCATGGAATTGAAAGAAGAGGTAATTAAGAGGCATGGAAAGCATCATGGAAGGCATTGATGAGGTATGAATATGATATTTGTGGCATTTATGGCCTAGGGATGTCTTCACAAGAAATGAGGTCACCTGATGATGCAAATATTAAATATTCATTTATAAAAACAAGTATTCAAAAATTTCCCATGGAATTATTAATTAGGCTCTAACTTAGATTAATTATCTCTTAAGCATGTTTAAGCACTTTGTGCACAAATTACTTAAATTGATCAGATTGCCTTGTTATTGGTCCAAAATTTGATTGGTTTAGAATTATGAGGTGATATCAGATGTATTGGATCCATTATCCCATTTAGGATGTTAAAGAACCATATAAAAAAGGCACGTGTCTTATCAATTTAGAGCACTTAGGTACAAAATTAGCATTTTGACTCAAAATGATCTGATCAAACTTAGCTAGCCCATAAATTGTAATTCCCTATTTAGGGATACCCTAGCCAAAATTATAACTTTTTTATGTCATTTTCACATCATTTAATGCATTTTAGGGGTTTTAGGCTAAATTGTGCATTTTGGGTGTTAATTGGCCAAAAGCATGATTTGAGGTTATTGGTGGCCAAATTTAGGTGTCTATAGTTTGCCCCTATTTAGGAAGGCATTAAAAGCTATAAGCATAAGAACATATTCTCAAATAATTAAAAGGTTTGGTATGTCTACAACTATAATGATGATAAACTAACTGTATGATTCCCCCTCAAGGGAATGATTAGCATAAGTAGGTCGATAAACGGTCCCTAAAAAAAAGCAAAATAAGAGGACCAATGAAAGATGATGGGGTGAAAACACAATGATATTGAAAAATTAGTCAAATTCATCAAGAATGCAATTGGGATAGTGTACAATGGTTTACCTAAAGGTGGTTATAAGCATTATACCCCGATAGTGTAAATGTCGTATGATAACACATTGATTTGCCCCAAGGTGGTTATAATCATTGAGAAGATGGAGCTACCTCTATTAGGATAGAAAACAAAAGATAATAACATGCCATTTTATGGGAATAAAAAGTAACGTGTTGAAAATACAATGGTTTACCAAAGGTAATTATAATCATTGAAAAATGTAGGTGGGATGGTGTGCAATGATTTGCCCATAGGTGGTTATAATCATTGGACCCCAATTATGGAAAACATGTTAAAATTGTTTGAGGATGATGATAACTTAACATAGAAGGTAATGATGAATTAGGACAACCCACTAGTAGGGAGATGCTCATCTGAACTAATAAAGGTTGAAATTATTTCATGTTTAATTACTCTATTTAGGATATGATTAGGATAGAATCAAGATGTCAGTGTTGAAGAGATGCCAACATTACTGAATAGAATTCTTAAATATTAGGTTTGTTGTAGCACATGTCGATATCCATCATGGTATAACATCATGAGGACTTGGCTGAAATATGCATAAGGACTGACTCTCGTATCCAATACTCAATGAAAAACAATGCACCAATGATAGAAACCATGATGACAATGTAAACATATGAATATGGATGGATTCAAGTGTAAGTGTGGGCAATGAATCACCCAATGAACACACATAAATTGAATTAAGGTAACATTACCAAAATCAAACAAATAGGTAGACACACAAACAAAATAAGTAGAAACAAACAAACAAACAAATAACACAATAGAAACCCTGCAAACATTGCCCCTATAAAATAGGCAAAAACTTAACAAATGAATAAAATATGGGAATAAAATAAAATAAAGGAGGTGGATGAGCTATCTCCATATGCACAAGGCAAGTGGATGATGCCTACATAGTTCCACAGATGTAATATCTAATAAAAAACTTCAAGCCAAATGTAGTTCTCCCAGAGAATGGGAAGAATGTGATAACTGAGGAAAACAAATAGAATGGATGTGATAGAAGAATATGAATGGTATTATAAAATGGCAAGTGCATGAGAGAAAAAGGCCAAAAAGGATGGAGAAACTAAATGACAAGTGATTTGCTTGTAACTTAGTAAGGGTTCCTAGAATCCTTAAGGCAAAGAAGTGGGCAATGTTTTTATTCTTTTCTAATGATTTTTCAAATGTTTTTGGAATTTTTTTAAAGTATCTCAGATGGATCAAGAATGATGAGACACTTAAATGGTTCAAGCTCACAAAATGGTGAGATTATTTAAACTAAGGTTGCTTGCAAAATGACGAGAGAATTCAAACTTAGGTTACTCACAAAATGGTGAGATCATGGTGGAAAGGGTGACTGAGTTGACCTCAACAAGTATCGAGTGCTACCTACATAGTCCCAGAGTAGGACCTCAAGTCACTATAGTTTCACCCTACAGTAGAGGAATTAGACTAGTGTAGCAATAAATTCAATCAAAATAGGCATAGGTGGTAAAAAGGCATAGTATGGCATAGGAAGTGGTAAGTTGGTACGTTAAGACTTAATAAACAAATGTTGCTCCTAGTTTGCCCATAGGTGGTTATAACTAGGACACAACGACATAGATCAATGGTACTAATTTGGCCAAAGGTGGTTATAATTAATAGCAAGACCGATGATAAGAAAGGAATAAAAAATGAAGGATGAAACTACTGAAACTACTATCATACTACTCCAAAATATGATCTTTGTCTAAAGTACTTGAAACAACTAATGAAATTGATCAGATTCCTCAGTGCTAAAAATGTGTAATGAATGGAAAAAACTAAGGTCAAATGGGCTAGGATTTAGAACACATCTGGTCGATAGAATAGAATGGTAAAATGGATATGGCTAATAGAATAGTTAAGAGTGATATTTGGACAAAAAGGAATAGTGATAAAATGGCATAACTAAAATGGTCCTTACAAACAATATGCCTTAGCTCTCAAGTATATTACCATTTGAGATTAATAATATTCATCAACTTAGGAATTTTATCTCCATCTGGTGTGGCAAGACTGTATACTCCTTACCCATAATTTGTAGTAATGATGAAAGGCCCTATCCTATTTGGTTTAAATTTTCCTTTATGCTTCTTCTCAGCTATGGTATTCTTTTGGTTTTCTTTAAGAATAAGATCACCAAGTTAAAATGTTATATACTTAACATGTTGATTATAGTGGTGTTTGAGTCAATCATGCTATGCTTGAAGTTTTTTGAGTTTAGTTGTGCATTTCTCATCAAGTAGATCTAGCTCTTATAGGTGAGCTACTTGATAGTCATGATCATCCAAGACATGCTTGAAAGAGATGCATAGTGAAGGTAATTTGACCTTAATGAGAAGGATGGATTCAGTACCATAAAAAAGTGAGTATGTCATGGCTCCTATGGGGTTATGATGATTGGTATAGTATGCCCAAAGGGTAGGGAATATCTATAAGTGCCAATCATGTCTGGCATCATTAACAATCTTTTTGAGAATATTGACAATGGTTTTGTTCGATGCTTCAACTTGGCCATTACCTTGAGGTAATATGATGTAGAAAAATGTTGTGTGATGTTATATTTAGTATATATATTATCTACATCATTATTCTTGAATGATCCTCTATTATTAGATATAATGTTAGAGGGGATATCATAGTGGTAAATAAGATGGTTGGAGATGAATTTAGAAATTTGCTTTTCAGTCACATAAGTGAGGGGTATAAAACCCACTTAGTGAAATACTCAATGACAATAAGGATATATTTATGGCTATCAGATGAAGTGGGGTTGATCTTCCCAATGAGATCAAGTCCCTATGTATAAAATGGCCATGGTGTCAACATCAATTTTAGAGTTTGGGATGGGGCATGAATCAAATTAGCATGCCATTGACATTTGTCACACTTATTTACATATGCAATAACATCTGCATCCATCATGGGCCAATAATAAATAGTATGCAAGATATTTTTGGATAAGATGACCTCGTTAGAATGAGATCCACATACCCCTTCATGAAATTCTCTTACCACTAGTGTAGACTCTGTCAAATTTAAATGATAAAGTAGAACTCCATCAAAACTAGGATAATAAAGTGTGGATCCAAGTAGAGTATAATGAGTGGAATGATGAATGAAGGCTTTGGTTTGTTTTTTAGATAGGTTAGGTGGTAGAATTTATTTATGAAGGTAGTTATAAAGGTCTAGGTACCAGATAGAATTATGACCAACAATGTCATAAATCATTACAATGATTGAAGGTTCATGAGCTAGTGCTAATAAATTCTTGATGAGGAACTGATAATCTCTAGCTTTATCTATTTTTTGAATTAGAGAGCCAATAGTATCCATGGAATTTTTAGTTCTATTACTATCCCTTGGTATGTGCTCAAACTAAATATTGGCAATTTGGTACTTAAGAGTGTCGACCCTGGCTTTATATGGAACTAGTTTGTCATCTTTGGTCTAAAAATGATCTATGACCTAATTTATAATTAATTTAGAATCACCATAAACTTGAAGATGAGATATGTTCCAATGCATTGCCTATCAAAGTCTTGAAACAAGTGATTCATACTTGATCACATTGTTTATACAAGGAAAGCTAATTCTGAATGATTTAGGGATTAGATCCCCTTGTGGTGTAATAAATAATAGGCCTAACTTTGATCTATGTGTAGTAAATGAACCATAAAAATATAGCTTCTAGGGCTACTCTTCAAGGGGTGTGTCAATGACGGTCATTATGGATTCATTAGGGAATTGAAATATGAGTGGCTATGTGTTTGTGAGAAAAACCTCAGCAAGTTGACCTATAAGAACTTATCCCTTGATTACCTTCTAATTGACATACTCTATGTCAAACTCATTGAGAAACATGATCCATTTAGACATTATACCTTGAAAATTTATTTTAGATAGTATATACTTGAGTGGATCTACTTTTGAAATGACAATGTTCTTTTATTCAACATGTAATGGCATAGTTTTTGAGCTATGAAGACCATGGCCAGACAAGCTTTTTCAATAGGTGCATAGTTATGTTCATATGTGACCAAGGTATAGATTAGGTAGTAAATAACATGTTATTTTTCATTGTCATCATGTTAATCCAAGAGTGCCACTAGAGCATGGTCAGTAGCTGATAGGTATAACAAGAATGGTTGTCCTAACATAAAATATAATAAAATAGGTGAATTAACAAGATAGTCTTTGAGTTATTAAAAAGTTGTTTGGTAGTGATAATCTTAGTGAAATGAAACTCCCTTCTTCAAAAGGTGTGTAAATGTATGACACTTGTCTGATAACTAAGAGATGAAGCATTGGATTGATTGGATCCTACCTTGCAAACTATAGAGTTGCTTTAAATTGGTTGGTGGTGGCATCTCAATTATAACATGGAATTTAGTCAGATCAAATTCAATACCTCTATAAAACATGATGAAGCCAAGTAATTGTACTAAGGTTACACCAAAGACACATTTCTTTGGATTGAGTTTGACTTTGTACTCTTGTAATCTTTCAAATATCTTACACAACACTGTTGGTTGGTCAGCCCTAGTTTTAGATTTTCCAATTTTGTCATCGACATAGTCTTCAAAAATATCATGCATCATATCATAGAATATGATAGTCATGGCCCTTGATATGTAGATCTAGAATTATTAAGGCCAAATGACATTACTTGATAACAAAATTTTCCCTATGGAGTGGTGAATGCTATTTTATGTTAGTCTTTTGGTGTTATTCTAATTTGGTTGTATCCTAAAAAGCCATCCATGAGTGAAAGCATTTCATAACCTATCATGGATTCAATAATCATGTCGATACTAGGAAATGGAAAGTTATCTTTAGGACAAGCTTTGTTGATGTCTCAAAAATTAGTATAGATTTTGATCCCTTCAGGCTTTTTACTAACATATATCACATTAGAGATCCATTCTGAGTAGTCAATGGATCAGATACATCTTGATTCTAAGAGTTTTTCCAACTCTTTTTTAACAATACAAGGATGCATATTACGTAGATTTTGTTTTATTGGTTTGGCATCAGGATTGACCATAAGGTGGTATAGAACCAAGGTGGGGTCCAAACTTGGCATGTCAGAATAGACCCATACAAAGATATCTACAAATTATCTCAATAGAGCTGTAAAGACTTAATGTTCTTCTTTAGTGAGGATGGCGCTTAATTTTATCCATTTTGGTTCTAATGGAGTCCTAATGTTTACCTCTATTATATCTTCAACTAGAAAGGTTGAACCCTCTTCTAGGATAGTAGGCAAAGACTTGAACTATTGGAATATGTTAGGGTTCTCTACTAGGACTTGCTCTTCATCTTCTCTTAGGCACGATGAATCTAAGTCCCCTAATGGGTGATCTAGTCATGTGACAAAAATAGTCAAAAATTCTTTAATAATTTGATCAAATACTTATTGTTGTGTAAAATTGAACCCAGATCTATAAGAAAGTTCATTGTTGGTGGTATCCTAGTCTAAATTTGAAGAAGAATGAACATCCCTATCTAATAGTACCTAAAATAGGTTTTCACCACTAGACTGGTCTTTATCTTTACTTTTTTCTTGGTCAGAAAGTGCCTCAAAGATTTTTTCACTTTGGGACTTCAATGTTTTACTTATTTATTTTTGGCTAAGGGTGTTCACCGGCTCTCTAAAATAGGTTTCAGGATCTAATGTAATTGAGAATCCTGACTTGTGATCTCCTAATGAAACATTGTCTCTAAGGCCTAAGAAGTCACATAATGCCTCATCATTATGGAACTCATCAATTGGTAGACTAGATTCTTGTTGGTCTTAATTTATCAGTTGGGGATAATATAATGGAAATGTGTTGCGATGAATGACCAGGGTAAGGGTACAAATGGTATTATTATCAAACATGTTAGTTTTAGCTAGGTCATCAAAGGTGAGGCTATGATCAGACTCTACTTTACTGTCAGCATCATCATCACTAGTTGTTAGTGATTGAGTTTGAATAATATATGTGGGGTCACCCCCAATAAGTTTAAATCCATGTCTATAAGGCCTTTCATACTTAGTCATGGAAATTAGCTTGATGGTTCCATGTTTATTTGGTCTAAGGCCTCTTCTTTCATAATTGTGATTCTCCATAATCCTATTGAGAATAGGATACTTTGCATTTTGATAAAAATCAGCTTAGTTGTCATTATATAACAATGATTCATCCCCTTTAAGAGGGTTGGGTTCTAGGCCATATGCTAGTATAAATGTGACAAGTCCCTTATCTCTTTCTTTTATTTTTGATTCATTTGTGGGGTGACTTTAGGTCACCCAAAAGTTTCTAATTTCTCAGGATTGGTCATATGAAATGTATCATGGGTCACATACTCTCCCGATCCATTATCTAAAATGGTGAAATGATTAGAAGCTTTAGGATGTGCATGTGGGAAAGGGAATCCAAGGTATTAAGATCTATGCAATTATATGGTGAAGGATAAATAAGTATGGCCTTCTTTTATCCTTCTTGGAACTTGGATTCATGTTATAATGATAATTATATATTTTAAATTTGACCTTAAGATGTTTGCAGTGTTCATATGGGTGTAAATCTCCTAAAATATTCACTTCCATCCCTGAGTGGGAAAACTTGATACATTGGTATAGTGTTGATGGGACTGCATAATTCTCATGTAACCAAGGCCTACCTAGAAGAATATTGTATGATAACTCAAGATCAAGCATATGGTAAAGTGTATCATGGGTCAAAGGCCCAATGATAATTGGCAAACTAATGGTGCCTTATGATTCTCTTTCTTGATTATCATAGGCTTTGATGATTATCATTTTTGGTTAGAGATCTACCATTGTGTACCCAAGAAGCTTGATGAGATTTAGAGACACTATGTTGAGGCTTGATCCATTATCTATAAGGACACATTTCACTTTATGTCAATTTATATAAACTTCTATATATAATGGGTTATTATGGAGTGAGCCAAGGGAAGACATATTACTTTGGTTGAATATGACTTGTTGAGATAGAGCTAGGTGTCCAACCAAAGCTTGAAATTTATCAGGGGATATGTCACTAGCAATAGTGGATTGAGTTAAAAACTCATTCAAGATGTTCTTGTGGATTAATGACATTCATAACAAATCTAAAATAGAAATTTGTGCTGGTGTCTTCTATAATTGTTCCACAATATCAAACTTCTTGTCTTGGTCAGTATTGAATGGTTTATTTTGAGGTTGAACGATTAGTTTAATAACAGGTAAAGTCATAGATGATTCTAGGCCTGGGATAGTAATCTTTAAATTTCAAGTTGTGATTACACAATCAAGATTAAATATTGGACCCTTATTTCTAACAAATGTTGGGACTGGTATGGGACCAGATAGGACAAGTCTCACTTGTTGGTGTACTCATATGTGATCATGTGGTAATCATGAGTTGTTAATATAAGGTCCAGAAGGGGAAGTCCTAATTTTTTGGTTTACTTGTATGCACTCCTAGGTTAAATAAGGATTATCCATGTAGTTTGGTTAAATGTTATTGTTTAGAAATGGTCTAGGCTAATTAGTGCTTGGTCTAGGATTAATGGAGATGGTATTAACACTACCCCATGCAATATGATCTACAACCCTATTGTAGTCATGTGAAAATACATGATAGGTTTGTTGGTTGTTACCATTATGACCTTAGTTTTATCCATTGTTCTATCATTTTGAGTTTTACTATTAATTTTGTTGATTCTACTGGTTTGGCCTTTGATTTTGATACTATTAATTTTGCTACTACACTGGTAATTGTTATTGTTATTTTTGATCGTTCTTCTATTATTGATTATTATGTCAAGGAAAGGGGTTTTTATAAATCCCAAGAGTTTGATTAGAAGTGGAATCACCATTATCCAATGTTATATCCCCATTCTCCAACATATTCTCAATTAAATGCTTGATTTGGACACATCTTTGTAGATTATGTCCATTGACTTGATGATATTCATAAAATTCATTTTCATGGTACCAATCAGGATAAGGATTGCCTTTTAGATAATGCTTTGGTATAGGCTAACTAATAAAATTAGTAGCAAAAAACTTGTGAAATACAGACTTAATAGGTTCTCTTAGGTCACTAAAGACATGATGTACATGCAAAGTTCTCCTAGGAGGAGGGATTTGCAATGGTAAAGGCTATTGTATTTGTTGTGCATGTCTTGGTTTTTGTGATTGTAGAATTGGTTAGAGAGGTGTTTGGGTAAGAGTAAGCTAAAAAGGTGGTGTAGATGATGTTTTTACCCTTTGGATATGATGTGATTTAGTTACTCCATTTCCCACAACATTCCTATTATGGTTGAATTACTTTAGTCTTTCTTGGTTATTGGCTTGTGTCAGTTGTGATGCTTGCACTTGAATGGGATGTTGATTTTGGTCATTTCCTTGATTGGTACCTTAATTATGATTAGTGTAATTAAGCTTGATGACTCCTTTATTAATGAGTGCTCACTGGATCAATAAAACTTTATCAATGATCTCCTTGAAAGTATGTGCACATTGTAGTTCCAGATAATAAGCTATCTCACTATGCATATTTTTAGTAAACACAGTGGCTAATTATTTATCTAGTAAACTATGGGTGAATAGATTGTAAGGGATCTCCATCATTGTAGATAACTTACAAAACTCTCAACAGATTTTTGCTTTTCTTGTGTTAAGTCAACCAATAAAATCTCATGTTTGAGATTATAGGAAAAGTGTTTCACAAAATTATCATAAAGATCATCAAAATATTTTACTAAATTCTTGGGCAACTTTAAAAACACTCCAAGGTTTGGCTAGCCAAGCTCCTTGGAAACAAAAATAAAAGGTATATATTGTTATATGCCACCGGTTGACATGTGACAAAGAACTCAATTAAATGGGCCTTAGGGTCACCTTTCCCTTTGTATTTTTCAAATCTTAGTGGTTCATATCTTGGAGGAATTGGTATCTATAAGTATTCTATATTGAATGGATAAGAACACATGTCATCCAATTTAAACTTTTTAGTTTGTTTCCTAGCCTAAATGGTAGCAATTGCATCCTTCATCTATTACAATTCTTGGGATAAGAAACTGGAAGAAACATTGGTTTAAGGGAGAATATTGGTTTGGGTAGATGGTTGGGAGTTGACAAGTGGGACACTTTTACTAGGGTATGATGGAGATATCTGTTGGGGTATATTAGTTTGGTTGGGAAATACACTAGGAATATGCATATGTGGATTAGGATGTACTTGGAATTACACATTTGGTTGTGCAATATTTTGGTTTGGGTTTTCTATGAAGGTTTGAATTGGAGGATTTTGTGGTTGGGATAGAGGGATATAACTATACTATGCCTATTTTGGTTGAAAAGAGATATGCTATTGACTAATCAAACCTTGTTGATGAGTGGGAACTTGTGGACCAAGACCCTATATTTGAATTTGTGGCACATTTTAAGCCAATGGTTGTCTTGTAGGTACTTGAGAAACATGGGATCCTCCTTATTGCATGAATCCTTATGGGGAAGTGAAAATAGGTTGTAGATTTGGCATCTGTTATTGACCAATATTTGAACATCATTGACTAGTCATTACTTGGTTTTGGATTGGCATATTAGTTTGTGATTGAAGAGGTATGTTTATCATTACCTGGTGAGGTGAAACATTAGTTTCCCCTAATTGAGGTGGAAATGTATTTGTCCTCTTGTACATTGGTACACTAGATTGTGATTGCTATTGTGGAATACTACTCGTTACTTATTGAGGAGGAGTAGGATTCATCACATTTTGTCATTGAGGCATGACATTAGTCATTGTTTGACTACCTAATCCTATATGTTGTACACTTGAGGAAGTAGCCAATTGAGGTTGGGATGTAGAAAGTCTTACTCTTTGGTATGATGATCTACTCATGTAATTAACTATAGGCACATGTTGTTGGCTAGTTGTTTGTGCATTAGTACCACTTTGATTAGGATTGGATGTTGTTTAGACATTGTCCACTATATTTTACTCATTATTATGCATACAGGCTAAAGACACTTCTTAAATAATGGGAATATTAATTAAGTTATCTATCAAATCAATTTGCATGAATGGGTTGGAACTCAGATTCTCTTATCTAGTTAACTCTATCAACACTCCTATTGAAGGAACTAAGTCAATAAGAGGTTAGCTCATCATGTGCATATGATTAAAATTATATACTAGATTCAAGTAGGTTTGATATGCTATCTAAATTTAGTTAAAGTGGTATTCTATGATGTTTTTTCCTTGATTAGATATATTAGGGTCTTGATGCATTGTTTGGACTAGAGCCATAGTATTACTAGAAGAAACTTGTTGATCATAAATGATATTGTGGGGCACTCTTACTAGGCTTGGTAAATTTTCATGGGAGAAGTCTGTTGGAAACTTGGCCCCTACCTCTATGGATCTAACCAAAATATCATCTTTATTCTCTAACAAATGTCAATCAAACAAAAATAGATCATACGTGGAAGCCGTATTAGTAGAATATAACTATTGAAGAACTAGCTCATCCACTATGGGTATTATAGCTAGGTATTGTGTGGTTTGTTCTTGGTCTTATTCTGAATAAGGTGGTGTGTTAACCAAATAGTTAGCCAAGGGATATTGGATTTTTTCCCATAATTGAGTATTATAATAGGGTTAAAAATACATCTCATAAGCAATATTATCTATGTAGGGGTCTTGTACCATTCATTCTTATGAAACTATATTACTAATCCCTAGATTATACATGAGTCCACTACGAGTGTAGGAATACATGTTGGGATACATAGTCAATGCTTTGTGGTAAAAGGTTAAAGAGTTATACAAACTCTAAAAAGGACAAAATCTAAAATAGATGATGTTCCAACTTGGTCCAGCTTCTTCAAAAGGATCAAAAGGTTTATACAAATATTTTTGAGGAAACAAGTTAGCATGAAGTATCTAACATTTCACTATTCACACAAAGATAAGCAAGTAAATGGACCAAAAATTGAAATGTCAAACTCTAAAGTCAAATTATTTCAAATCAGTCTAATCTAGGAATTTAAAAGTTGATAGGTCTTTTGGCCAAACACGGCATCAAAATCTAGACTCGAACAAGGCATGTGATAGGACTCTTGGCCAAATGATGTCAAAAGCTAGACTTTGAAATAGATGAAAGTTTTAATCTAATGGATTTGAAATAATTCTAATAAACACTAGGCATTTGATTCTTGAACATGAACTCGATAAACTAGGTATAAGGTATGAAACAAAAGGCACTTTAGAGATAGTTTATTTTCTCATAAATAATGGTATAAAACTTGGTTCATTTGACAAATAAGCTAGATAAAAGTGAATGGTGTAACTGTGCTAGATAAAAGATCAAAAAAATTACACTCAGATTGGTCTAAACGTGTAGGAACAAATTTTAACTCTATGATAGAGGTTCTATGAAACAATATTTAAAATGTTTTGGGCAGCGTAATGATGCTACACTACCCAAAAGGTGTGACAAAAAAGTTTGTTTCAAAAAACTCTCTAAGGCAAAGATAGTTTCCCACAATTTTGACACCATAAAACTACTTTTATTGACTCAAAATGTTGTGGTGCATAGACTCAAAGTGCAAGTGTTTAGCTAAAAATGGCTTAAGTCTATCAAGTGGTGATAATGATCTTGAGTCTAAAATGGCCTTAAACCCAAATTGGAAATTAAACCTAAGTTCCCTCAATTTTAGTGTAAATGACGAACCCAATTAACACATCAACCCTATGTACTTATAAAGGTGAAAATTTTAATTTAGATTATAAGTGAAGGACTTAAACAACTTTGGTAAAGATCTAGACTTAATTGGGTAGCATAACTATGCCAAAGTGGATGATATGACTCCCAAGCTTTTGATGAAATTTTGAACAAGGAAAATTGATGATCTCACATGGGTAGCACAACACCTCTTTGTTCAAAGGAAAATGAGGACCATGTGTTTTGGTTTGTATCATTTTTTTACACCAAATTTTTAATTCAAACAACACTTTAATCTATGACAAAACTCAACTGATTAATCGCTCTTAGACTCTAAATTGACAAGTTTGCTTGGTATTGTTGGGATACATATATATAAATAGTTTAAGAGGATTTTAAGTGTTCATCCAAAAGTAAATGTGCATTATATAGTAGGGTTTTTAAACCCCACTTCTCTTAAATGATAGTACTATGACATAGACCTTGAGGTGCACCTTGCACCAACAATACTTCCACAACAAGTGGGGATTTGTCTAAGATCTAACTAGTTTCTAAACATTCTAGGGGAATTAATTACACAATAACTTTCATGCCAAATAATGTAAAATAAAAACATAAATTTTGGGTCTATATCACTTGGATTGTTGCAAAAAGGTCTAGTCCTTTTTACAACCACTACATCTTGTTATTCACTCAGTGTAGTACAATGTCTAAAGTACCACTATGTCTTATGTACAACTCCAATTAGGAGCCAAATGAAGTCAATTCTAGGAGGTGAACCCCCAGGTCAAAGCTTCCCTAAATAACTCATGAGAGGTGATGAAGTCCCCCCTGTAAGCTAAGTTTTCATAAAAATAAAGAAAGCATGAAAATAGAAAGACTTTAGGGTCTTTTTCAAGGTCACCCAAACTTTAACAAGTATTTGGGGAGTGATTTAGATGAATTTATTTATAAGCCTTGGACTAGGCTACTTGCAATAGGAATGGTGCTTTAGATTCTAAGGGTTCCCTAAAGGGGACAAATGGAAGAGCATACATGCAAAATCCCTCTTTTTGCCAAAAAAAAATTAGGTCAAGAAACTATTGAAGACAAAAATCTTAGAAATATGAGTTAATTTTTAATCCCAAATGAAAATGAGGTAGTGTTCATTTGACCCCTTGGTATTAGTTGTAAATTTGAAAACTAATGCTAAAAACACTTATTTAAGCACCTTAAATGTCACTTTAAGCATCAAAATAATGTTCCTAATTCAGTTTTAAGCATGCAAAAGGTGATATAAACATGTTTTTAGCAAATGTCAAGCTTGGTCCTACAACAAAAATGTTATCATGTCCTTTAGCCTTGAAGCTATTTTGGGTTTGAAATAATGAACTTCAAAAAAAGAGTTATCGAGTTTATGTTTTAAGAAAAACATAGTAACCAGCATTGGTTATATAACTGACAATGGTTACACTTACTAACTGATGATGGTTATCTAACCGACATTGGTTATACTCTTAGTGACTGATGAAAACTATCCAACTGATGATGGTTTTACTAACTGATGTCATTTACCATGTAAACCTTTGACAAAGAAAAATGGCAAAATAAAGTTAGAAAATCAAATTGCAAGAGTTTTAATAATCCAAATGAATATTTTAAAGTTTTAAAATGATCTTATTCATGTGTGGGATGCATTTGGTCCCACCAAGTGTTCCATATGTGATCCAAGAGTTTAACTCAAGAGAGGATGGTGAGTATCATGTTAGTTTCAAAATAAAAACAAAATGAAAGAAACACACTAACTAGCATAACATCTCTAGGTCTAGACACTAGGGAGAGCTTAGTTAACAAAAATTAATAAAACACACAACTAAAATTAAAAATAAGCCCTTTTTTACCTTCCTTGGATGCTCTAAAATGCTTGTTGTAGTGGCTTGCTCAACTTGTGCTCATGAAGTCCTTGGCAATGGAATCTTGGCTACCTCCATCTCTCCTTGGCACCTTTGGCTTGTGGTTTGGCTTGGCTTAGAATAAATTTGGCATGGTAACACTAATTTAAATGGATTTTGGAATCATTTTTGAATTATAATTTTGCATTATTAAGACTTAAAATTCATATGGTAAGGTCTCCTATTTATAGATTTTTGAGATTGATCAGAATCAACTTGAACCATCCATCTTGAGATTTAGATGTGTGGTTGAGGATTAATTCAATTTTTAGAATGAAGTTTAGAATTATCCTCATCATGACATTGTAATAATGGGAAATTAAGAGGCATGGAGAGCATCATGGAAGGCATTTATGAGGCATGGAGGGCATGAATCCTGATATTTATGGTATTTATGGCCTAGGGATGTCTTCCCAAGAAATGAGGTCACCTGATGATGCAGATATTCAATATTCATTTCTAAAAAAAGAATTCAAAAATTTTCCATGGAATTATTAATTAGGCTTTAACTTGGATTAATTAGATATTAAGCATGTTTAAGCACTTTGTGCACAAATTACTCAACTTGATTAGAATGCCTTGTTATTGGTCTAAAATTTGATTGGATTAGAATTGGAAGGTGATGTTAGATGCATTAGATCCATTATCCCATTTATTATTTTACCAAAACAAAATAACAAATGCATGTCTTTTGTAAGATTTTTGACAGGAAAGATCAATCTAGAGCACCTAGGTGCAAAATTGACATTTTGACTTGAAATGATTTGATCAAAGTTAGCTGGCCTATAAATTGCATTACCCCATTTATGGATACCCTAGCCAAAATTAGCACTTGTATATTTTAGTTTCACATCATTTAATGCATTTTAGTGTTTTTAGGCCAAATTATACATTTTGGGGGAAAATTGGCCAAAAACTTGATTAGAGGTTATTGGTGGCCAGATTTAGGTTTCTATAAGTGTCATCATAACTATTAAGATCCAATGTAAGCATTTGAGACCCTAGAATTTAAATTTATAGAATCTCATGACTTTTCTAAGATCTTGATATAGTCCACTTCCACCCTATTTTAACCTAGATCTACATGTGTACAATAAACTAGCTAAGTAATCTTGTTTCTACCTTATTTTAATATCAATTAATAGTTATACTTTCCATTTTTAGCATATCTCATTATTATAAATTTAGAACATTTTTTATCTAACTTTACAAATTAATTAGCCTACTATAGAACTATTTATCAATATTATGTTTATTCATTTCTATATTATTAACCCTATAATATATTGACACATCTCAACTTATGGTTAAAAATTTGGTGAACTTGAACTATGTTTCTTTTCATGCAACTCCTAGTGTGCTCTAGGATTTTTTTAATATCTCAAATTATTCATTTAAAAAAATAGAATTTATTTTCCTAAAATCATGTTTACTATGGTTAAAAAAGAGCTTATTCCTCCTCTTAACCTTAAGGAGGGTGATATATCCCATCCTTCTAACCAGGTCTAGGCTATTACTTATCCAAGGGGTAATGTGGCTCACCCTATAGTTTCAAATGAAGGGAATCAATCCAACCTACCTAGGATTTATACTTTCAAAGCCCAAAAAGATCAAAACATCACTATGATAAATTTAATAAAAACATTTCAAAATCAAAATTAGTTTTTTATTTCCAGGCTCACATCATTAGAAAATAAGATTACATACATGAAAAATATAAAACATGCTAGTTTTAATCATCAGTTTACATCTTCATCAAAAAATGTAAACAAGGTTTCTTATCCAAATATAAAGCTACAATAGAACATAAATAAAACAAGTGATTAAAGTATTATACCAAAGGTTATTAAGAGACCAAACATAATCCTAAGAGAAATGATTCGAGATAAATTGATAAAATTTTATCCTCCACATTCTATTAGGATATCCAAATACTATTGTGCATATCATATATTGCATAAGCATCATACAAATTTTTGTTTTATATTAAATAAAAAAATACAAAGTCACAAAGGTTGTGATGATCATATCATTAATACATCAACTAATAAAACCACTCACATTATGAAAATATCTCTTAAACCACAAGTACCAAAATAACAAATGTGGTCACCAAATAAAAATTTAGAGCTAAAATAGTTGAAAATATAAAACACAAAAATAGAAAATGTTAAAAAATAAAAATTGGATCAAGAAAAGGATATAAATTTATCTCTCAATAATGATACTTAGTTTTCCAAACATAATGGTTTTGGAAAGAAATATTTACAAAACTTTGGTTATCATGGTCAAGGCTTTGGAGAACTTTCCCAAGGCATATCTCATCTCATCTCCACATCTAATCATAATTTTCATCAAGGATTTGGATATATTGTAAAAACTAATGAAAATAATTCAAGATGCCTATTCACTTTTATAATGCAAAAGAGAAATAACCTAAAAATGAAAATGAGGTACACAAGGAACAATCCCACAAAGAACAAGAAATGCATCCAAATAATATAGTAAATCATGTGCCTTCATATGGAAAAATTAGAAATAATTTCTCAAAATATAAAATCATTAAACCTTGCATAGATTGTAAGAAAATGTAGAATAACATAGTTGACCCAACATGTGAATTCAATATATGTACTTGGGATTTTTTTACATTTATGGGATATAACATGAAACATGTAAATAAATATATTGCATCTAATTTGTGTGTTGGATATATCAAATGTAATGTCACACTTGGATTAGAATCATGATCCATTATACTACATATTAGTCTATTTTTTACCAAATATAATGCCAAACTTGAAAAACCAGGGTTACAATCAACAAAGGAAAATATATCTCAAGTAAAGATGATAAGGACATACTTACCAAAAGAGAATGATACACTTTATAATTCTACTATGCACACATATGACACATTTAGTTCATAAAATGTTATTAATTTATCACTCTTAAAATATTCTCATCATCTTGATGAGATCATAAGATAGTATTTTCTTTCTAAATAATCCAAAAAAACCAAAAAAAATACAAAATTCAAAAATATAAAAATATTATTAGTGTTTACATGTTCTATTGGCTTTGGCATATATGTTTTTAGTTACATGTTGGTAGATTAAATATCATCTATTTATATATACATATATGTTTTACGCATCTTTTGAGTGTGATATAAGCATACCTAGGCACATGATCTATGCACTTTTAGATGTTGTGCCTTCCCTCCACTCATGTTATTTACACATTGGGGCATCTACTTATTTTATTATGATACATCTAGGTTATATCCTTATATGATCATTTTCCATTATCATTTTTGAGATTTTAAAAAATATTTTATGATTATATAGTACCTCAATATTTTACACTTGGTAAACTCATTCCTTAGTTATTCCTCTTAGTTTTAGACCTTTCCCACATCTACAAGTCTCACATCTACTTTATCTTTTTCCCCATTGCCTATCTCTTAGTTTGACTAGTCTTATGTTGATGACCTAGGCCTTATATATTGCCCATAATTCTTAAAATGTACTTATATTCTATCTCTATAGTTTTGACCTTGTATCTACTTTCCTACTCCCTAGACACTAACTTTCGAGATAAACACTAGTACTAATGTTAGTGTCCTGACCCAATGTAAGTGTCCAATGCCCTAAATCCATCCAATATACAAATTAAATGTGTCTTAATAGTTATCCTAAGTGATTTAATGCAATTTAATTATCAAAGGGTATTGATATAAATACAATTTCAACCCTCATTCATTCCTCACTAGGGAAAACCTATAAAATGACCAAAAAAACCAAGGCAACTTATTAAAATCACTCTATCAAGAATTTAATTGTAAAAAATTTCCCTATTTCTACACCAATCATAGGTATAAAACATATACAGAGCTGAAGTACTAAAGGATCAACCCAAGATCCTAGTTTTCTAAGTTACAAGCTAGGTCACTATTGTACTTACTTTCCACATATTACATGAATCACACACAAGTCAAAACATAGGGGGAACCACATGGGTATAAGGACATCTTATAGAATATTAGATATGAAGGAAACACACATTTAAAATGAGGTATTTAGGGTTATCTATCACCATGTGCACACTTTTCCCCCAAGGTCACTATAAATATGGAGAACTAGGGTTTTAACATTCACAAGGAGAGATAGTCTATGACCTAGATCTGAATGCACTAGAGTGAAGGTGAAGACAAAACTATAAGCATGAAGGTGGTCACATCCTTTTAATAGGTATTTGATATATGACACTTTCATCAAACCCATATAATAGTATTGATGTAGCCATCCTAGGTTGACATTAATGTTTAGAGTTCTAGGAGTGTCAGATCCAAAATATGATAAGTGTTACAAAAATGTATTCCAAACTACTTCTTACCTATTTCAAATACATCACTATGTCAACATCATACTGAAATAATTATATTAATTCATTTTAATTTATATACATATCTTAGTTATAATTTCAATTTTTAAATTATCTCTTTTTTTGAATTCAACATATGCCTATATCTAATTTTAGTATCTAATTGGCCTACTATAGATTTGATTATCACACTTGTTCCATTTCATTTTTATATACCCCTTTAATCAAATCTATGGATAAAAATAATATCACCTATATCATTTTAAACTTAATCATTTGGTGAACCTGATTCATTTGAAATCATTTTTTTCTAATTCCTAAGGTTTTAAACTATCTAGGGTTTCAATTTGTTGTACTTTTTAATTTCCTACTTATACTATTTTGCATACAACCTAGGCAGATACCTATTTTGAGGTGTGCCTATTGAACATATTGAACTTCCCCTCCCACCATTTAAGATGTCTATAACCAATGAGGGATCTCATACTTTGGATCATGATGCCACCCATGTTGATAATGAAAAACATATTGATAGAGTTATCATAGAATAAGAATAAGATTTTGATAATGAAAACCATGAAACAAATGAAAATGAGTAAATAAACCATGATTAATGATAAGTAATTACATTGTTTCATGAGTACATTATACAAAACCCTTAAGATCTTGATGATATCATAAAACCTATACTCAAATCAAAAAGTTCCAAAATTATAGTGGAAAAATCCCTTCCCTCAAACATAGTAAAATAAATACATCTAGTGGGGGCATGAGGTATGTGTTTAAGTCTTTATTTTCTAAAACTAATATTACTGCATATACCATGGAATTACCCATTTTTTCAACACAAATACCAATTGCAATGCCTATTAATACACAAAACATGTTTTCATACCCTTTGGTGACTATTCAAGTTGTTAATCTAAATCCCACAAGGTCTACAATTCAAACACTCCTTCAAGTAATAAAAACCTTATAGGACAAGGTTACAAACATTGAAAAAAATGCTTTAAAGTCTCCTCATTCTATTGATTTGTAAGATGTGTTGCATAACCCTATTGCACTTGAGATATCTTTGCTCCCTTTAATTTGTTGCACACAAGTTTACATTTTATGATGGTAAGGGTGATCCTAAGAAGCATCTTCGATCATTTCACATGCAACATGTCTTAACTATGCCTCCAATGATAAAATTTTGAATGAATTATTTCCAAGAAGCCTCAAGGACTATGTTTTGAGTTAGTTATATAATTTACCTCTTTAATCTATAAAATCATTCAGACCTCTTACATACTAGTTTTTAGCACACTTTTCCATTAATATTTCATAAAAGGTTTCCTATGCCCAAAATTTCAAAATCAAACAATAAACTAATGAACCTATCAATGAATATGTCTTGAGATATAAGACAATGCTAGCTTGACTAATGTTATGGTAGATAAGGAGTTGCAAGATATATTCAAGTAAAGTTTGATTTCTCCTTTACATGAGTCCATTATTTCTAAGAAGTTTAATTTTTTTGATGACTTGTTCCATGTTGTATGGGATCTTGAAATGCAGATTGTTTCATTGAATATGCTCAAATGTGTAACAAACACACCAGTTACATCTACATGTAGTACCTAATTTACAATCAAACCAAGTTATAAGGTAAAATATACTGAGCCTAAAAAGGAAATAACCACCACTATTAACAAAGTTTCATAATAACCTAATCAACTTTTTTTATCCAATGCATCAAGGAGACACTTCTCACATTTGATTAAATATGCCACCTCATTACTCCCATGGTTAATCAAGTGTCAACTTATATCTCTCCCTCATCCTATATAGGTTGATGTGAGTTGACCTCTACCCAAAAGATATGATGCGAATACTTATTATGACTATTATCAAAGACCAAGGCATTTTACAAGTATATGATTTATCTTAAAACATAAGATCAAAGACCTTATTTATGACCAAAAACTTATATTTTAGGATTATTCAAAGGAATTAGGATCACAACCAAGTGATCACAATAAACATAAAATATTTAACTATTCTTTTTAAGACCATTCTAAGAAGGAACCATAAGTACAAATGGAATATAATGCATATCATCCTCCCTCACATTATGAGAAACCAATCAATGGGATTATTGGTTCTTACACATGACATATAGCTCCTATGGTTCAGAAACCTTTTATTTATTTTGATGAGAATGAAATTAAGGATGATGAATATGATATTTATTCTCTATTAATTCAATCATATCTTGATAAACACCCTATATGCAGTTTTGTAATTGATAATGGTGCAAGTGAGAGTATTTTCACCATGGCATTACTTGTGCACTTAAGTTATACTCGTCATGATTTATAACCCTTTAAAAGATTAGTTATAGGATTCAATATGACCTCTTATAAGGTTATTATCATGATTGACATACCTTTATAGGTCGGTCTCACACTTGGGGTTACTACCTTTTTCAGATATCCCTTTTAGAGGCATATTTAATAGGCTATTAGGAATACCTTGGATACACACTCTTTGAATATTATTTTATATAGTGCATATGTGTGTTAAATACATTCATTATAATCAAGTAATTAAAGTTTCCATAATTCCATATGAACATCCTCTTGAAAAAGAGAAACTTATACATAGATAACTAGTTAACAAGCCTACTAAGACCAATTCACTACAAAAGGGTAAGTAAGAGGAAATACCCTTTACTAAGTAGCTAGTAATTGAGATACCATTACATCAAAGACATATATTGGATTCTATAGAATCCCCATCTTCTACTACACACTATGTTCAGATATCTAAAACACCTCCAAATGTATATATTATTTCTATGCCAAAGAAATAAACAAAAAATAAATGGATTCTAAGAACCCCTTCTCATGTTATTCCTACTATTGATTCATGACCACAGAGTCCTATTTTACATAAGCAGAGCACCATTGATACCAAAGTGATAGATATTGCACCTATACATGCTCCTCAATAACATAAATAGATTGTCACACCATGTCCACAATGGAGATACATATATGGACATCTATTAGATGTAATCATAGAATGATATTTCCTCTTCAAAAATTCCAAAAATACCAAAAAGATAAAAAACATTAAAAAATACAAAAACATTTAAAAAACTTACATGTATTATTATCTCCTTAGAATTTATGTGTCAGTTCCATGTTGATGGATGGAATACTTAGTTACTTCTACATACACACATATGTGTCACATTTATATTTGAGTGCAATATGGATATACACCAATACATGATCTATTCCTATTTCAGATGTTTGGCCTTCCTTCTACTCATATCATGTAGACATTAGGGGCATTTGCTTATTTGATCTTGATACACACATGTTATATGGTTTGATGATTACATTTAATTATGTTTGAGCTTACATATATACTTACACGTGCCTTTACCCATGATTATATCTTACATAGGGTACTTGATATGCTATACAATTGACATTTTTTCCTAACATATTTGATCCATGGGATACTATGACATGTTTATGTTGGTATCTTATGTTTTCCTTTATGCACTTCTTTGAGTATCTTGATTTGGTATTGTATTCATTGTTATAAATTTGAATACGATCATTTAATTGTGTCCCCCATTCCTATGTATACTTTAATTAACATTTGAATATGTCATTTTTTGTTTTGTGGACAATTTAATATGTCATCCTTGCCTTTATGGACATTTTACTAAGTCATGTCCCTTTAATTGTGCAAAATTTAAACATGTCCCTTGTTTGTGGTCTTCTTTGACCATTGCCTTTTGAATTGATTTTGAGTATTCTTGTGTATGTGCTTGTTTAATTTTTGAACTTATATTGTTACTATATATACATTTCCATGATCCTTATCAACATATTAGGCCTACATGTGATCACATTGGTTCTATGTATTTCAATGTTATATCTACCAAGACATGTTCCTTTTATATGACACATGGTTACATTCATAAATTATAAAGTTGTCTTATCCTTTTAAGGTGAGTTGAATACTAGTTCCTATCTTTTCCTCACCTTAAAGGGGTTCATATTAGTGGGGGCATGCCATAGAGGCATGTTATCCAAATTTAGCACAATTTTAGATTCAATGGGGGCATGCTTTATAAGCATGTTATCCACACTCATTAATAATATGGTAGTTATATAAGTTTTTAGACTCAATAGGTCATGTAATATGGGCATGGATTCAACATATCCATAATTCTTAGATTTAGTGGGGGCATACTTTGGAAGCATGTTCTTGACACCTATTTAGTATTTAACATCTGCAGATTACAGTGGGGAAATGTTTTGGAAACATGTTCTCCACATTAGTACTTATATTATTTTTCATATCTCTCCATATATAGTATGGGAATACTTTTGAATCATGTTACCCACACTTATAATTTTTTTAATAATTGGCCAAAGAACATAGTTATATGATTCAGATTCATAATTTTGACATAATTATATATATTGGTACCATTGTTATACATAGTTTTAGCATGAGATATATCTAAGATGAATGTGTTATGTAATGTGTGCCTAATATTAAAAAATTTAAATCAAATTTAGATTCCAAAACTCTTTTATGTATTTTTACAGCATCATAGACCTTTTTGTACTAATACCATGTAGACTTTTATGGGCTTTATTGAGCCAATCTACTACAATAGTTGGTTTGATTTTTGGTATAGTTAAGGTGATTAAATCACTAAATATTACCAAGTTTCTAGGTTGGACTTGATTTTATCATGTAGCCTCACTAGGTTATAAACATTATTAGGTTGCATGGTTGAGCTAATCTCAATTGCTAGGTGGAAACTTAATTTTGTTCCAAAGTTGGGGGCATGTGCCTTCCAATCTATTTCTCTCTCTCTCTCTCTCTCTCTCTATCTATATATATATATCTATATATATATATATATATATATATATATATATATATATATATATATATATATGAAATTTAAAGAGTTATCTATATTTTTCTTAATCTTAGTTTTAGAGCCTTATAATGATACATATTTTTTTAAATCAAATTATCAATAGGCAAGGTAGGTACATCAACATAGGTGTAATCCTAAACCTTGCTCTTTAAATTTTAATATATTTCAAGTAATATCAATTTCAAATTATATTCACTAATTATACAATGTAACATAATTTTGGTTATAGGTTAGTCACCAGTAAAGCACTCAAGTTGGGCACATGCAAATACAAGGTGTGCACACACACCCAATTATACATTCATTTCTTTTAAACTAGAAATTTATTTACTAGATTAAATAGGGGGAAAATGTAGACACTATTTTATGATTATATACCACCTTAGTCATTTACACTTGGAAAACTTAGACCTTCATTGTTCCTTTTAGTTATTCTTTAAGTCTCACATTTGCTCTATCTTGTGCCCATAGCTTGAATCTTAGTCTGACTAGTCTTATGTTGATTACCCAGGCCTTATATCTTTCCCAAAATGTTTATATATATATATATATATATATATATATATATATATATATATATATATATATATATATATATATATATATATATATATATATATATATATATATATATATATATGAAATTTAAAGAGTTATCTATATTTTTCCTAATCTTAGTTTTAGAGCCTTATAATGATACATATTTTTTAAATCAAATTATCAATAGGCAAGGTAGGTACATCAACATAGGTGTAATCCTAAACCTTGATCTTTAAATTTTAATATATTTCAAGTAATATCAATTTCAAATTATATTCACTAATTATACACTATAACATACTTTTGGTTATAGGTTAGTCACCAGTAAAGCACTCAAGTTGGGCACATGCAAATACAAGGTGTGCACACACACCCAATTATACATTCATTTCTTTTAAACTAGAAATTTATTTACTAGATTAAATAGGGGAAAATGTAGACACTATTTTATGATTGTATACCACCTTAGTCATTTACACTTGGAAAACTTAGACCTTCGTTGTTCCTTTTAGTTATGGACCTTTCCCCCTTCTTTAAGTCTCGCATTTGCTCTATCTTGTGCCCCTAGCCTGAATCTTAGTCTGACTAGTCTTATGTTGATTATCCAGGCCTTATATCTTTCCCAAAATGTTTAAAATTTAGTTATCTTCCATCTCTACAAGTTCTAATCCTGTATCTACTTCCCTACTCCTTGAACACTATAGCCTGGGACATACACTAGCATCGACATTAGTGTCCTAACCCAACACAAGTGTCCAGTGCCCTAAATTCATCTAATTTGTAAATGAAATGTATCTTAATGGTCGACTTAAGTTCTTTAATGTGAGTTATTTATCAAAATGTATTGATATAATTACTAGATCAATCGTTATGCATTCCTCAACTAGGAAAACCTAGCAAAAGACCAAAGAGACCAAGGTAACTTATCAAAATCACTCTATCAAACATTTAATTTAATAAAGCTTCCTTATTTTTACATTAATCATAGGTACAACACATATATAAGTCTGAAGTACTAAAGGAGTATCCCAAGAACCCAATTTACTAATTTACAAGTTAGGTCACTGTTGTAATTGATTTTTACATATTTCATTATTCACACATAAGTCAACATGTAGTGGATAACTACATGAGTCTAAAGATCTCTTATAGAGTACTGTATGTGTATTTAGTGCCCACTGATAGTGAGGTCTTTGGGGTTAACATGATACCATGTTCCCACTAACTATTTTCCCCCAAGGTCACTATGAAGATGGAGAACTAGGGTTTTACCATTTCAAAAGGAGAAATAATCCATGACCTAGATTTGAATGCACCAAAGTAAAGGTGAAGATAAACCTAGAAGCATTTAGGTGATCAAATCCATTTTCATAGGTATTATGTATATGAAACTTACATCAAAACTAGATAGTAGCATCAATGGAATTATCCTAGGCATGTTATGTACTTAACATTTTTTACTAACACATATATCTAGAAACTAGTATGCCATGTTTAATTTGGTCTATTATGTTCCATGATTTCCATTTATGCACTTTCTTGAGTATCTTTTCTTGCATTGTATTTCTTATTCAAGCATTTGAATATTCTCCATTGATTATGGCCCATGTGCCTATGTTTTCCTATTGTGACATTTTCATATGTCTTTGTTTTTTAAATGTGGAAATTTGAGTATGTATTCCTATGCTTTGTAAATATTTGACATTTGAACATTCCCCTTGTTTGAGGTCTCACTAGAACATTATATTTTTATTTGATTTTGGGTTCTCTTGTGTGTGTGCTTGATTTCTTGTTGATATTATACTGTTACTATCTAGACATTTCCATGACTCACATCATGCATCTTAGGACTTGATGTTATCACATACTATGTACCTCATTTATATATATAACTATACATGCTACCCCTATATGTTACATGATACATTCACAAATTTTATAGTAGTTTATCCTTTTGAGGTAAGGTGACTACTAGTTTCTACTTCCCCTCACCTCAAAATGGGGGGGGGGGATATAAATGGGGGTAGGCCATAGATTCATGGCTTTCACACCTTCATAATTTCAAATTTAAATGGTTACATGCCAAAAAGGTATTGCTTCCCCACTTATGCAGTACTCAATATTTTTAGATTACATTAGGTGAATGTTATGGAAACATGTTCTCCATAATTATACCAGTTATTAATTTTAGATTATTATGGGGGATTATAATGGGAACATGATTTTCACACTTGAATTTTTTTGAAATTGGCCAAATTACATAGTTATATTATTATGATACACACTTATGGAAATATTTTATACATTGGTACCATTTTTATACCTAGGTTTAATATTGAGACATGTATGAGTGCATATGCCATGAAAAAAAACAACTTAAATTACAAAATCAAATCATATTTTAAATTTCAAATACTTTTATGATTTTTAGCTTATACAAAGATGGACTTTTGTGGACTATATTGAGCTAATCTACAGTAGTAGTTGGTTCAATATAGGCAAGGTTGAGGTTATTAAATCACTCAATATTACCAAGTTTATAGGTTGGAGTGTTCAAATCATCTACCTACTCCATTTTTATAGTGTGGGTTACCTTGGATCACTCAAAATCACCAAGTTAATATCAATTTTCAGGTGGTAACTCACCTTTTATCAAACATTGGGGGAAAGTTTCCCTCAAATATTTATATATTTTTTTAATATTTTTTACTATTGTCCTAATCTCAACTCCACATCTTCACAATAAAGCATCCCTCCAAATAAAATTTCCAAAAGGAAAGATGGTTACATCAATACATAGGTGTACTCTGAACGTTACTATTTTTACCTTCAAGCATTTAAAATTATTTAAATTTAATATTATATATTATAACATGCTCTTGGTTGTAGGTGAATCACCAATAAAGCACTCAAGTAGAACTCATGCAAAGACAATGAGTGTTATACACACATAGGTATGCATTCCTTTTCTTTTAAACTAGAAATTTAATTACTATATTAAATGGGGATAAATTTAAATTCTAAATATAAATTATATATCACCTTAGTCTTTTATACTTCACAAGTAATTTTCATGGTTGTTCCCTTCAATTCCTAAGACCTTGCTACTACCAAAAGGCTCACATCTACTATCTCTTGTTCCTATTACTTATCTCTTAGCCTAACCATATGTTATTATAAAAACCAGACCTTTTTTACTATTCAAAATGATATAAACCTACTTATCATAATCCTCTACAAGTTTTGGACCTTTACCTATTTTATAGTTTCCTAGACACCTGCATCCCAATAGGACACCTATGTCAATGCTAGTTTTCTATGAAAAAATAATTGTCCAATACCCTAAAGTCATCAATTTTTAAAATGAAATTTATACCTAAGTGTTGACACTGGAAAGTGCACCCTGTGGCAGGAAAATGGATTCCTACCCTCTCCCTGCAACATGGAAACCCCTCTCTTACCTATGAGACGGCGAAGCAGGAGAGAAGAGTCTCTAGGTATGGGCTAGTTCCCTCTGATGTATCTTGTTTGTTTCAGGTAGCGTGAAATATAGGTATATTGGGGGGGATGAAAAGAGATAGAGAAAAAGCATGAAAACAAACCTACTCTAAAAGAGGTGATACACCAAAATAAAGGGGTGACCTTCCAGATCCACTCTCAGAATCAAGGAAAATGCAAGTATACTCTACACATCTGGTAGAGGAACCAGGCTGCTAAGACTAATGGGGAGGCTATAATGGAAAATACATAACAAAGGTTTACCGAGGTGCTGTGGAATGCACACTTACAAGTAACTTACTCTATTATGTCCTTCTCAAGTATTGCTCTTCTCCTTTCAGCTGCAGAACCGGTGCTTGTAGATAGCTGGTCTATTGGTATTACCTATGAAAGCATGGAAGATAATAACTAAACACAAATAATACTCATGGCATACACAGCAGATCAATCCAAGATGGAGGCAAAAACTGTATTTTTATTGATTCAAGTGGAGAATTTTGAGAGCAGTGCTCTTTACAAAAGTCAGGAAGATCCTGATAAATGAACAAGTCTATGCATTTATACCAGAAGAGCCAAGAGAAGTCAATTGAGAAGAGTGAAAAAAACACTGTAGCTGATGTCACAATTCTGCCAAGGCCATGCTTGTTGCCTCGTTTTACATGCTGGTCTTCTCCTCCGGCGGTTGGGCGGGTTTTTTCTTGTGCACTGCAAGTGATTTTTGCCACCATCTGTTGTGGGCAGCAAATTTGCCGCCTACTGCATGTAGGATTTCTACCGATGTCGGCAGAAAACCTACCGATGGTGATAGTTTTGCCGACGTCGGCCTTTGTAATCTGCCGATGGTGGCAGTTTTTCCAACGTCAGTGATGTTAGTGGCCTTTTTCTCTGATGGCATTGTGGGCGGTGATTTTTCCACCCTCTGCATTGCGTGTAGGGGGTCTCATTTTACCTGCCCATGTAGTGGGTGGCAATTTTGCCGCCCTATACATTTTGTCTGCCCTCTTTTTTGCCAAAGTGTTAAACGCTCCATTTCTTCTTCTCTTCTCTTGTGGATGTCTGAAGACTCTGCCTTTCACTACCGTGAATGTCAACGAATGAGGCCAATGAACTAATGCTCTGAAATGGAGCTGTCAAAACGTGAAGGTGGACCTTACAACTTGAAATGACTGGCCATGCAAAGCAAGTGTAGGAGATGACTGGGATTTTTCCTGAGGGGCAAAATTGGGTCAACACTAAAGTTGGCCTAAGTGACTTAACATGATATATTTCCAAAAAGGACTGATATATAAAAGATCAACCCTCATTCATTCTTCACCTAGCATAAACCTAAAAACTCACAAGGAAACTTATGAAAGGTACCCAATCAAGTATTCAAGCGAGAAAAGCTTCCCTAATCTCTCATATTTCAATATCAATAATAGGGGAAATCCATCTATAGGTATATAATATTGAAATATCACTCCATGAGTCATATTTTACAAGTTACAAGATAGGTCACTATATGTACTTACTTATCACATGTTTCATCTTGATGCACACACAAGCTAACATGTATGGGAGAACTACATAAGTCTAACACCCTCTTTAGAGTATTGGATATGTAGGTAGTATCCATTTATATAAGTTTATTTGGGGAAGATAAATAGTGTGTTCCCACTAACCCATTTTTTCCACAATCATGTTAGACTTTGATCATTTGACAAAGAATTATAACATCTATGTGAGATTTGAACACACTAGAGTAAAGGCTAAAAAGAACCTAGAAGGTTATATGTGGTCATGTTGTCACATTTTGGTTATACCCTATGAGGAGGTGTCTCACATATCCTCACCCAATTGACATAATGGGAACACCCCAAGGCTATGGGTCACCTATGGTTAGAGTGAATCTTTGGAGAGGGCCAACTTCCCTTGATGGATCACCTAAGACTAACACTAAACTAGCTCAATTACAATGAAAATGAAGGAGTGAATAAAAATAAATAAAATCAAATAAAATGGGGTGATACACTATAATATAATTACACCCTTTGCTTGATTAAGCATACATAGTGAAAACCTTAGGGACTGTGGTATACATGACTCAATAAATAACCTCCTAGCAGTAATGTTTCATAGATAGGTATAGAGATATATGATATCATTAGAAGGATAATAATTCATCACTCCAACTAAAAATTAATATATCATGAATATACATATACTATGACCTACAAAATATAGTTCACTTTCATAGAGGTGAAATGGAATTGGACAAAATCAAAGAGAAATAACACTTCACCAAAAAGAAAGCATTAATAATTCATAATATGCACATAGAATGTAAGTTATGAGAGGGTAAAATTTTTATTCATTACTTCAATGGCATAAAATATAGGTAGAGGGATCAAAGATATGCCAATTTTTGTAGCATTTTAATGCAAAAATTAGGTCTCTTTATAATGATAATCCTACCATTGTAAATAGGCCAAATATTCAAAGCTTTGGATTTTTGGTCTTCCACTCTATTGGGGTGGTTACCATTGATCATGATGACTAGGGAAGGGGGTAGAGGTAGTGGGAATATCCTTGAGATCACTATAACCAAGCCTATGCAACCACCAAATTCACACCTATGTAATTTCTTGGCATGTCCCCTCAAGCTTGTAACTTGTTTTCTACATGTGTATTCTCTACTCACCTCTAAGATGAATTGGGCCAGATGTCATTTATATCTCATAATTTTACAAAAAATTATGTTGAGTTATTCCATGATTTACACATCAGGCCACTTTTCCATTGATTCTATGAATTAAATACCATGACACAGTTAATTCATGAATTTAATGTCTGAACGAGCAAAATAGGCCATTAAATTTGCTTTAGCTAGTGCTAGCATAGACACCAACAAAATCTTCAGTGGAAAGTTATATCCACATGTTGACATTAGTATCATTCTAATTTTTTATACTTTTGTGGGTGTATCCCCTTAGGCCCCACATAATTGACATTTTTTAGATGCTCAAGCTTTACTCAAAGCTCACCAACTATCTTATTTTTATTAGGCTATAAGGCCCTAGGCTCTAACAAGTCCATGTGGAAGCTTCTAATTTATCTACCCCTTCCTTGAGATTGCTTAGTCACTATGTGATTGATGTCTACCACCTCCATGTGGCTCTTTCTCACTATACCAACTTGTCTAAGGCTTTGAGAAATCTCTTGGGCCTGCATAGACTATTGTAGGGCTATAGAACAATGATATTGTGACACATGATGCTATCCTTATCACCCTCTAACTTGTGGATATGAAATCCCTATGGGATATACGTAAATCTCTAGGAGAGTGGGGAAGTGGGATTATGCCACATGGCATCATGTCGCTAACCTACTAGTCGATAGGGCTTTGAACTTTATAAATGGTATCAAGAATATAGATCACTATTATTATGACATGTGGGATGATCCCACTTTCCCACTTGCCCATTCACCTAGAAGGTTGATGATGTCATTACCTCACTAGGAAACTTATTGAAAATTGAATAATTATTTAAAAGACTTTTGAACAGGCTTGGGACTACTAAGAGAGTGACATGTGGCATTGGGTAAATTTTTCAAAATTAGCTAAGATCTTAAATACTTTTAAAAGAGGCACCATTCAATTGGACTAGAGTCCTACTACAACTATCAAACTAGAATCCATCAAGACATTTTTAGAGTATCTTACTCATGTTTTCTAGGATCTAGGTATTTGTGTTTACCTAGTTTCATTTTATGTGGGGTTTAGTCCCACATTGGCTAGTTAACTTTCATATTATTTTGCCTTGCATATATAAGCAAGTGTTATTCATTGTAATATACATGATTCATTATGTTTCATAATATTTTGAATATCTCTTGTGTGTATAATAATTGATTTTATTTTTGATTGGTTTCTTTTGAGTATATGACAAAACATCAATGGATATGGTAATGAGACATTAGAGAGATCTTGGCTGAAGAGTTTTGATAACTCTTTCATGGTACCGAGCCACCCTCTAATAGCCATTAATCAGCCTTATTTTTTTTATCTCCTTATTTTTTGTATCTAGCCTTATCTAAGCCAAGCCAAACCTTAGATCTATTATTTAAAGGTTGAAAATTGATTTTTTCAATTGTTTGGATCTACTAGGACTGTATTATACTTTGAATCATAGGTTGCATATTTTTATTATCTCTAGATGCTTGTAAATATCTACCTATAGATGATATTATTTTACTATGCCTTGAGCTTTACCTTATAGCATTATTCATATTCTCTTACCTGTGTGGAATTTATTCCTAGATCTACACTCCATTATCTTTTTTTGATATATTAGTGTGTTAGAAGAGGATTATCAAATATGTGTTGTTGGATTCTCATTTTCTAGGTAGCGTTCAATTTTTTTAGATCCTATTTCATTGGGCATTTGAAAGACATCAAAAAAGCATTGGGAGGAGAGAGATAATAGTTTTTCATGGATTTATTTGCTACTTTGTGTCCTCTTTAATCCTTGGAATCATCTATTAACATTATTTTGTTAGCTTTTGGCTTGTGTTCCAAGATCTAGCATGGAAAGGTTTGTTGACTGCATTTGGACGGCATTGGACCTTGTAGAAGAGCATTGGAATGTATTTTTTCTTAAAGACCACTATGTTCTAAGGGTTGGTGGTAGAGATGATGATAATGAAAATGGTGAGGAGATTCAAACCCTAGGCTTCTCTACACGCCCATCACATCTGTTACACTGCACTACACTTCCTATTTTTTTTTTTTGAGGATTGATATGGGTTTGCCAAATCTATGAAGATGGTTATACCTTTTTTTAGAGTTAGATCATTGTATAGGGATTTAAATGGTTCCATTTTACACAAGTGGTTTTCACATTGTTGCAATAATATATTGGGAGGACTATAATTTTTATTAGATTGAAGGATAAATAAATAATGACAAATCACACAAAAGGAAAAACATAACATATAAACTAGTCTCACATACCAAGGCATTTTATATTGTGTGGTATTTTCTAATTTTATTTTGTTGTTACATGATACTTGCCTATCGCCCTTATGTTTTGGCATCATCTACTTGATCTACGTATTTTTATACTATATTGGTGTTTGGATCTAGTTTAGATATAGTTTCATTTATTTTACATAGATCATGACTCAATACCTTTGCTTCATTAAAGAAGCATTGGAAGTTTTTTTCTCTATGGCATCTTGGAGTGAAAACATTGGCAAAGGTAAATAAGGGAACATCTGGACTCAAAATTAACATTGGCTCACCATTTTTGTGCACCTTGGTTCACCATCTATTGGAGAAGCATAATGCTCAAGGAACCTTGATTGGATTCCATTTTCTTCCTTAGCCACTTTTAAGGTGAAATAAAATTGTAATCCACATTATATCCTCTTAAACATAGTTGTATATTCATTATTTGTGTTAAATAGTTGTATTTTTTTCCTTAATAGAAAGTGTAGTTTACTCGCACATGCATAGAGGTCATTGGATTGAATTTTTTTACTTCTATTGACTTGAAGAGATTCCAAGTTTTATCATAGTTCCAATGAGTGTTTGGAAGGCTAGGTTCACCTTAGCCACAATGCTTTTTTAATTTTTAGTGAAATTTTTTATTAAATGTCTCATTGATAGGAATGTAATTATTTAATAGATTTTGATCGATAGCTTGAAATTGAGTACCATTTTTTGAATTTTTTTATGTTTTTCAATTTCCCATGCACTATGCCTATTTAAATTATAAAACACACTAAAATATAAATTGCCACATTCTAGAGGGTCTATTTGCATTAGTTGTGTTGTCTTGTGCTTCTAGTTTGTTTTTTCTGGTGAAATTTTAGTGGTGACATATTTTACTATGTTTTGATCATTTGTTGAGGGTTTATTCAATTTTTTTGTATGTAACTTATCTCTTTCATTTATTAGAGATTAGAGGGTGATGTCCAATCTAGCAAGAGGTTAGACCCCCTCAAAATTAACACAAACTTCCTTCTTGCTTCTTTTGGATTACATTGTCATCATTTGTTGCACTCATGGATGCATTTTTGGTAGAGAATGACATCCTATTATTGAGTGTACATTGTCACTACTATGGGATTTTTATGTTTTATGGGCCATGCATTGTACTTCATGCACACACTATCTTGGATGCATTTTTAGCTGAGCCCAATGTCCTTTTACATGTGCTATGCACATTGTTATTTTCTAGCTATTAATTCCTTTTTGGTGTGTTTGCATACATTATAGCTCTTTTTGCCATTTTACACACTCTTCCATCAACCCATGACATGCATTAATACTTTAACACATTAGTATTTGTGTCATGTCTCCTTGAGGCCCCTTTCTTAGCACCTCACCTTCTTTTATGGAGACACTTTTTCACTCCCTTATTTTTTGAAGCACCTCTCTTGATGGCTTTTTTTTACAGGTTGATGGTCTCTTCATTTAGAGATATTTTGGTAAAGCCCAATGTCTTCCTTGTTTTTATTTGGTGTTTTTTGTGTATGGGTTATATTATACTCACACTAATTTATAAATTACCATAGAGGTTTGCTGATGTAGCCTTATCTATCTTCATGCATTTGTGTGCTCTATTCTAGGTAGCTTTTCACTTCATCAATTACTTGTCTCTTTCATCACCACTATGAGCCATCCTAGTTGAGAGACATTTTCTATATTTTTGATACCTTTTTGATAGTTGATAGTCTCCCATAACTTTAATATAACTATTATGGTGAAGCTTTGTGTCACTTGTCTTTTTTCTATAATTTGACAGTCTCTTTCACCATAATATGGAGCTATTCTGGTGTATACAATGTCGTCTTATTTAGTGTTCAAGTAGTGGATTTGGACCACTTGTGAAAACCTTTTTTCTTCTCCATCTAGTTATTAGTATGGGGGGTGTGTACATTTTGCTTCTTGGTTTTGAGCATCCCTTATACATATAATACTCTTTTTTACTTTCATCACCATTGATAGTATTCTTGATTGAAGCCATTTTGGTAAATCCTAGTTTAGTTATTTTTGTGATCAAGTAATGGATTTAGACCACTCACATACATTTAGTTCTTTTTTGACTTATGAGTACTTGGAGTGTGAACTACTTCAACATCATCTTTGGGGTGCTTTTATCTAGTTCTCTCTTCTTCTTTTCTCTCTCTCTCTCTCTTTTTTTTGGGGGGGGATATTTTCCTATGGGTTTTCTATCTCTTTTATCTTCTTTATGAGAGTTATATGTATTTTTCACTTTTGAGTTTACTCTAGATTTATACTTTGTACATGGGTATCTTATTTAGGCACTTTGTTTACCAAAACCCATATGATTATTTTTACTTAACTCCATGGCCTTCTTGCTAATTATTATAGTGACACCAGTGTGGTAGACCCACTAGTCTTTTATGTTCACTTATCACTATCTTTGTAGAGGGTGTTCAAGATATGCTTCCTCAGGTTCATCATTATACCTAGTAATTTAGAGCACAGTGTTTGTGTTTAGTGATCCTCATATTCATCACCATTCCTAATTCAACTTGGTGGTTATAGAGACTCAAAATCCATGTGCTTTGACATGATGTATTAGCATCCATAGGAACACATGTATTAGCATCCATTAGGATTGATGGATTATGGATTCTTAATGATCATAAAGTATAAATCCATCCCATATTGGTTGTTAGCCCTTAGCTTCTCTTGAGTGGGGGGGGGGGGGTGTTAGAATATCTTATTATTCATGCTTGCTATATTTATCCTATGTGGTGGTTTATCCCACATTGACTAGTTTAGATTTCATATTTTTTTGCCTTACCTATATAAGAAAGTGATCTCATTATAATATTCTTCTTCTTTATATTCCATAATCTTTTGCATATAATTTGAGTATAAGAATTATTTTCCTAATTGGTTTCTTCTGAGTATATGTTGAGGCATCAATGGATATGGTAATGATCCATTATAGAGATATTGATTGAATAGTTTTAATAAATCTTATACACATCATAGGGGACCTATAAAATTTAATTTCATCACCTCTTAAAGTCATCATCAGTATATTTTTTAAAAATTGACTAAGTCCTTTTATTGCTCAACCCCTGTGGGCTTTGGGAGTGCTTTTTATTCACTAAGAAGGTCAAAAGGGAGGTCAAGAAGAATATTTCATGCTAAAAAATCTTTTCAAAATGTTTAAGTGTTGAAACTAATCTAGGCTTGACCTCATACTAATTTGACTTCCCATGAATTAACTGAACTTTTAGAAATTATGGGTGATTTGAAGCTTGAACTGAGTTGGAAATTGTTCTTCCATGGTGACAAAATGACGAACATTATAGTGATTTATACAAGATGTTTTCTTTCTAAACATGAATCTAGTAGCCTTTATGTAATACATTGGGAATGGAGTCATATAATCTTTTATAAATATTTATTTCAATAATGCAACCTTATTACAACTTTCTTAGGTTGCTACTATATAAAATGAAATGAGGTTTACCCCTAAAAAAAAAGATAAATCAAGGAATTAAATAGATGAAAGTGCCAAAGAACTTAGAGGAAAGAAGAATAACTAAACTAATGTGCAGTAGCACTTGGAAGAAATAAAATTATCTAAACCAACCTAAACTAACCAATCAAAAGGCGATCTAAACAAATCCATTGTCTAGTTCCATAAAATATCTACCCTTATTAATATTTTATAATGTTTTTAATATTTGAGTGCATCCAAATATATTTGGATAATGATTGGGTGATTAATAAAATGGTAATATGCTTCTCTAAGGAAAAAAACAAACTCACATACCCAATTCAATTGAATAAAAGTGTAACTACTTTAGAGTGAATGGGTAGGTCAATCCTACCCTTCTTCATGCTCAATCTCATGCTCTAGATCAAACATGACATGTAATGGACTATCCATATTTACCTACAACTAGAATAAATATCTGATAAGACATATTATTGATAAAACAAATCTTGATCAATCATGGTTGATCTCATGGTTGGGTTCTTTTACTCTATCATCTAGCTGATTAGGATTCTCTTGTCCTAGTGTCTCATTTGGAAACATGACCAATTTCACCTAATACTCATGCTACTTATGAGTTATTTATTAAAGGGATGTTGGATTATTATCTAGGTTTGAGTATAATTCCTCTAACTCATCCCAAAACATGTCTTCCTCATGTATACCACAAGGGATTAAACTTTTAGCCTTTATATAATCAGTTGAATATAACTCATAATAGCCTTTTGCCCAATAATTAGATGAGAAATAAATAAACTCCTCAATAAGTTCAGTATCCCCATAGATAAAAACATCCTCCTTTGTATATTGTGACCTCATATTTGGCATAATGTATTCCTCCTCCTCATAAATGTAATAACCTTCAAGGCCATTCCCTCATTGATATTCATTCTCCCAAAATCACTATCTTCCCAAATCAAGATAAGTGGCTCAAACTATGTTTTTTTGTATTCCTTTCATAATTTTTGAGTTAATCCAACTTTTTTCCCCTAAAGTTCTAATTCATATTGAACCACAAGAGCTTTAGGAGTGATTGTATCAACATAATTTTGCAAATTATATGGCCTAAGATATGAGAGTTGAGCTTGGACTTGTGCAGTGCCTTGGATGGGAAGCCTATGAGGTTGATAAGCTTTATGGAAGGGATGATAGGGATTTTTTTTTAATTATTGCTTATTGAATTTTTATATCTCATTTACAAGGCTTTTTATGAGGCTTAAAACTTCCTACAACTCACTAGGAGAAACCAAGAATGGGATTGATTGGTTAGCCATTGTAGGGATAGAAGATGAAATGGGTTGATTAGGTAGAGGCTTAGATAATAAGGGTATTAAATTCTTGGGTCTGATTTTAACAACATGAATGAAACATTATTATATTTAAATATAAAAATCATCAGCATCGGGTAAAGAAACTCCACCTAGTGGTTGGATGATGACTATAATTTTGTAGTCAAGATCTCTAAAATAGTATAAGAATGTTGCATGAGCTAAGGAATTCATTAGGGTTGGGATTTGGTCCTAATTTTATTGGATCCTCAATTTGAATTATATTAAAATCTCATGGTATGCCCAATTGATGGTGGTGATTTTCTTGATGAGGGGTGGATGATCACTGATATCTATGAACTACCTATATATTCGCTCACCAAACTTGTCCTAGCTATGAATGGATCCTAATCTCAGACATCTATACCATCATAGATCCCTTCCTTTAAATTATAAGGCAAGGAGATGGAAAGTTACATTTTCTTCAAGCACATGGTGGACTGTGCACACATGGGATATATCCTTGATGTGCTCAATGGTGGTGGTATCATCCTCACCCATAGAGGATGGAAGACTCTTGAGAGCTTCAATGAGGATATCATCATAGTGGAATGGTAAAAGAGGTATGCCCTTATTAAATGACATAAATGGGTGGATCCTTTTTTGGGTATCCATGTGATATATGTGAGTTAAAATTCCTCTTGATTATAACACATGGGCTTAATCTACTGCAATCTAGAGTTGGAGTCAGAGTGGAGTCACTAGGTGATTAGATCAATTTAAAAAAAGGGAAAGATCAAGAATATCACCTAAATCATAGTATTTGATAATTATTAAGAACTTGGACTACTAAAACTAGTAGATTTGATAATTAGAGTCACCATGGTGTTGAAACAATTGCTCTACATAGTAAGATACATTGAAACATATACTAAAATTCTTTACCGGATGATGTGAAGATCATCAAAAAATGTTCCACTAGGCATGCCAAAAATTATTATTGCATTTGGGTTTCACCATATGAGAAGGCATCTCATGTATCCTCATCTAATCAACATGATGGGAAAACCCCAAGGATGTGGGTCACCTATGGTTGGAGTGAACCTCTGGAGAGGGTCATATCCCCTTGATGGATCACCTAAGACTAATACTAAACTACTACACTTGAAATTAAAAAGGAGGAGTGCATAAAAGAAATAAAAATAAAATGGGGTGATACACCCAAATATAATGATGCATTTTACTCACTTAAGCATATACAATGAAAACCTTGAAGACCTTGGTATACATGACTTAATAATGAACCTCTTAGTAGTAGTGTTTCATAGAGAGGTAAAAAGATATATGATAGTATTAAAAGGAGAATCATTCATAAATTCAAATAAAAATTCATAAATCATGAAGATACACAAACTATGATTTATAAAAGAGAGTTCACTTGTATAGAGGTGAAATGTGATTTGACACAATCAAAGGAAAAAAACACTTCACCACAAAGAGAGCATTAACAATTCATAACATACACATAAAATTCAAGTTATGAGAGGTTAAAATAGTTATTCATTGCTTCAAATGCATAAAATATAGGTAGAGGGATCAAGAATAGGCCAATTTATATAGCATTTCTATGCTAAAAAGAGGTTCCTTTGCAATGACAATCTTGCCTATTTAAATAGGACAAATATTCAAATCTTGGGCCTATTTTTTGTCTTCCTCACTATTTAGGTGGTTAAAATTGATCATGATGATTATGTAATGGGGGAAGAGGTAGTTTTAATATCATTGAGATCACCAGATCTAAGCTTTCATGACTACTAATGTTACACTTGCATAACTGCCTGCCACGTTTGCTTAAGCCTGTATCTTATCTTTTGCACATGTATTCTTCACTAGCCTATAGGATGAATAGGGTCAGATTCTATTGTGCTCTTATCATTTTTCTAAAATTTATATTTATTTACTATATTATTTATATGTTGATCCACTATAACATTGATTCTATGAATCACATGTCGTTACATAGTTTATTCATGAATTTGATGTCTGAATGGGTAAAATAGGCCATCAAATTTGCTTTAGCTATTGCCAAAATAGATGCTAACAAAATCCTCCATAGTGGATTATATCCACATGTCAACATTGAGATCATTTTGGGTTTTCCTACTTTTGTGGGTATATTACCCCACAGGCCCTTCATCCTTGACATTTTTTAGATTCTTAGGCTTACTTAGAGTTCACCAAGTATCATCTTTCTATTGGGATATAAGGTCCCAAGATTTTCCAAGTCCATGTGTTAGATTATGATTTATCTACCCCTTCCTCAAAATCTCTCAGCCACTATGTGATTGGGGCCTTCCACCTCCATGTGGTGCCTTCTCACTCTACCCACTCACCCAGGTCTCTGATAAATTTGTTGGGCCTGTATGGACCACTATAGGGCTATAGATAAGTGGGAATATACATGTGGTGATATCCCACTCATCAGATATCTTGGGTATCTAATATCTCTCTAGGCTATATGTAAATCTTTGGGAGAGTAAGGTAATAAGATTATTCCATGTTTCATTATCTCATGAACCCACTATCTTAGAGGGATTTAAACTATATAGATGGTTTTGGGACTCTGATTCATAAGGATTATGACACATGGGAGGATCTTACTTGTTAACATCATTTCCTCACTGGGTAAATTCTTACAAATCAACTAAGCCTTTAAAATACTTTTGAATAGGCTCAGGACTATCAGAAGAGTGGCATATAGCACCAGATAACTTTTATAAAATCAGTCAAGTGTTGAAATATTTTTGAAAGAGGCACTAGGTATTGGGAGATGAAAATGATTATCATGTAGAATAATTTGATTATATTAAAGTCCAAATATGAATGGTAAATTTTGAATGTATCAAAACTTTGATAGGGGCACATCAAATTTGAGCTCATCACCTCCTGAATCCATGATTGATAAACTTCTTGAAAATTAACTACGTCCTTTTGTTACTCGACCCCTATGGGCTTTAGGGGAGTTATATATTCACTGAGAAGGACAAAAGGGAGGTTGATAATACTAATGCACTCCTGATAACTTTCTAAAAACATCTAAGTGTTGAAATTTTTCTAGGCTTGACCTCATACTCATTTAAATTCCCCAAAATTGACTAAACTTTGAGAATCTATGGGTGATCCATAGCCTTGAACTGAATTGAATGTTGCTCTTCCATAATGAACAAAAAAGGTCAACAAGTTATACCTATATATAATTAATATTTTATACTAGACACCTACATTAAAATTATATAGTAGTGTTGATGCAACCATCTAGATTTAATGTAAGTGTATGAAGCCCTGGAATGTAAATTTTTAGAATCTAATAATTGTTCAAGGATCTTGATCTAGTCCATTTCTACCCTATTTCAACCCAGATCTACATCTACACAGTAAACCAAATAAGTACTCTTGTTTATAATTTATTTAAATATTAATCAATAGATACAATTTACATTTTTTATATTATAAATTTAGAACATTTTTTATCTGAGTTTATAAATTAATTGGATTGCTATAGATTTATTTATCACCCTTATGCTTATTCATTTTTATATTATTAACCATATATTATATTTACCCATCTCAATTTAGGGTTAAAAAAAAAATTATAGTTAAGGATAAATAATTTAACTTGTGTAAACCCACTTTGTCTTTGAGCAGATACTTCAATTGTGTAGGGCAATAAAATTTATCAAACCCTACAATAACTCATGAAGTAGTCATTTTGTTCATTTGAAATATCTAAACTTAAATTTTGTAAAATTTAAATGAGATAAATTAAGGAGCACACATATATATGTGATACCAAATTTATTTATAACCTATAACTGAAGATGGAGAACCACGTCCCATTGTTAAAGCATTTGGAGATTTTAAACCAATGGTGAATTTAGAGTGATCAAGTCCCAATTTTAAATAACTAATAAAAATTTTGAGTTGTAAATATTAATTATCCCAAATCTCATGAATAGGAAAAAATATCAAACATAAGAATATAAAAAAAAGGTGGAACCATAATAGGTTTACTAGAAATGATGCCAAGGTCGATGAGTGTCACTAGACTTGAATGTACACTGCCTACCCTAATTCAAATCACACCATTTTAGATGGATCTAGATTCTAATTTTCATGATAAAAATGGAATTAAGAGTATTCATGTCCCCATCATGATCACATTTCTCGTATACTTTTACTTGAAATCAATGTTTTGCCTTTGAATTTGCATATTTTTCTCTTTTGAACATTGAAATTTTAAAACTTAGAAAATTTAAAACTTTGTAACTTTGAAATGTTAAATTTTTGAAACTTATATTTTTTTAATTTGCATTTTTCCACTTTTAATAAGTATGATCATGCATGAGTATCATTCCCCCTTTGAATATGTGCCAATGATATATATTGTTATGATTCTATATACTTAATTTTAATTATATTTTCAACCTATAAGTTTTGATCTTGTAACTATTTGGCATATGTCCATACATATGCATTCAAGTGTGTATTATTATGCACTTTTTTTATTTGATAATTGAGTGCATATGAAAAAAAAATATGTACTTATGTGTTAATATTTTTCATGTGCTTTATTTTTGAATCATTTTGAATCTTCTTAAAACATATATTATGTTATATAAATTAATTTTACATTAGTTTGAGTCTTTGAAAAACCTATAATCTGTATTTATGAAACCTATATTATGTTCCAAATTTACTCATGGAGGTTTGGATCTCTAAGAAAGGCTCATTGTGATTCCCCCTTTTGGGATGAGGGATGTATCATGCAAGTTACTAATCTCAAAATAAGTGTTATCTATATCATATGATAAAGATATGATCATATAGTATAATGTCATCATGTGTAAGAGTAGGTCATCATATAATTACAATTGACATTTGAATCATGTATGTAACATATTAAATGAAAATTCATACAAAGTGTCATGTTTAGATAGTTTATCCATGAAGCACACAAAAAAGTAACCATCTCTGAAGTAGACTATGCCCTATAAGTGCCTAATGAATATCATGGCACCATTAATCAAGCTCAATAAACACACAATCACAACACACAATGTCATACAATAAGGCCAAGGGATGAATACAAGGGACATGTTCAAATTTTGTATAAGTAAATATTTCACACATAAGGCCAAGGGCTACAAACAATGGCAAGTTCAAATTTCACACATAACACATAATGATCTCATAGATATTCTCAATAAATTTTCACATAAGGGCTAAGGGCCACACATAATAAGTAAACAATGTTAAGCCTATTATGTAAGAAGTTAAATACATCAAATGATCATAGAAAAAAGTTAAAAGTAGCCTATTATATCCATATATATCAATTCCCTATTGTTACAAATGTAGTATATCTATGTATCATAATGTAAAATATTAGTTTTTTAGCAAGGCACTTATAAGATATGTAGCTTAATATTACATTTAAGGTCAAAGATAAAACATGTTATGTTTTAACCTATAGAGTTATATGACCCAAATGTAGGCATTACCAATATGTATAAGGGAGTCCAATATATATGAATGCATATATATATATATGTAGACATTATTTATAAATTATATAACACCTTAGTATTTTACACTTAGAAAATACATATCATGGATGTACTTTTAACTTTTAGACCTTTACCGCTACCAAAAGGCTCGCATACACTATCTCTATGTACCTAACTACTTATCTCTTAGTCTAACCAATGTTATTATGATGACTCAAACCTTTTATCTTACCCAAAACGTTATAAAACTACTTATCTTCCATTTTTACAAGTTCTAGACCTACACCTATTTTCTAATTACTTAAACACTTACATCCTAGTTAGATGCATATATCGGTGTAAGTGTCATATCCTACACAAGTATCTAGTTCCCTAAATTTATCCAATTTGTAAAAAAAACATATTACTATGGTTGGTATAAGCTATTTAATGTGATATATTCTCCAAATGGATTTTTATAAATATAATATCAACCCTGATTCATTCATAACCTATAATAGACCTAGAAAAGACCAAGGAAACTTACCAAAAACACTCAATCAAGAACTCAAGTGAGAAAGTATTCCCTAATTTCTCTTATTTCCATATCAGTCATAGGTAAAACACAACTATAGGTCTAAATTAATGGAGGAGTATTCTACGAGCCACAATTTTTAAGTTACAAGTTAGATCACTATTGTACTTTCTTATCACACATTGCATGATTCACACACAAGCCAACACGTAGGGGAAAAAAACATAACTATAAGGCCCTCTTGAAAGTATTGGCTATGTAGAAAGCACTCATTAACATAGGGTTCCTTTGGGTAGTTTGACACCATGTGCACACTAACCCATTTTTACCATAGCCACTATAAAGATGAACTAAGGTTTTGTTATTTTACAAGGAGTGATAGTCCATAACCTAGATCTAAATATAATAGAGAAAAAGTTACACAAAGCCCATAAGATCCAGGTGATCACATCTAATTTTGGTATTTATTTCTTACTAGACACAAATCTAAGTTAGATAATAGCATTGACATAACCATCCCAGGTTGATGCAAGTGTCTACAATTATAGAGGTACACTTTTTAGAATCAGGTGATTGATCTAAAATCTTGATCCACCCTAATTTATACCTATTCTAGATCCATATCTATTTTAGCATTAGATCTAACTATCTTATTTTCTTTATAATTACCAAGTCTATCATAGCTATACTTTCTATTTTTATATCTTAGCATAATAAATTTAGTATATGTTCTATAAGAGCTTCAAAAAAAATTAACCTCTTTTAAAGATAGTCTACCATCCATGTGCCCTAATATATCTCTACCCCTTTAACCCTAGATTATTTACATCTAGATTTTAGGGTTAAACATTTGGTGAACTTGATTTGTGTGAATGTAAAAAAACTGATTCCTAATGTTTTCAACAAGCTAGGGTTTTAGTTTGTTGTTAAAATTCTAAAAAAAATCATTTTTATAAACAACAAAAAATATTTATCAAAAAAATGATTTAAATGGAAGATAAAGAAGCATTGATCACTCATCTCAATAATAACAAGGGCTTAATAGATGCATTTTTATATGTTACAAGAGATGATATTAGTAAGCTTGATAAGGTTAAGTCTTCCTCACTAGTGATGGTGATTCCTTAGAAGGTAATACAACTAATTTCATACCAATAAACATACCTACATCTAGTGGAGGCATGAAGTATGTCTTCCCTTTATTTTTTGAAACTACTATTGCGACATCTTACATGGGAAACCTAAATGATTCAACTTAAATACTAGTTTTAATGGCTATATATACCCAACCTATGGGTACACCTCCTTTGGTAACTTCTCAAATGGCCAACCTAAAATACCAAGAGGTGAAAGATCTTGTCTAAACTATATAAAATTTTCAAACTAATGTTAAAAATATTAAACAAAATTCTATGAGATCTCCTTATGTTATTGATTCACAAGAGGTGTTTCAAAACCCTATTGCACTAGAGATATTTTTTCACTCCTTTCCAATTGGGTTTTGCCACCCAAGTTCACATTTTATGATGGAAACATTGATCCTAAACAAATTTTATAATATTTTATATAGTATGCCTTGATTATGCCTCTAATGATAAAATTTTGAATAAATTATTCCAAAGATCTAAAAATACTATGCTTTATCATGGTTTTATGATTTACCAACCCAATTAGTAAATGCCTTCAAACCCATTATGGATCAATTTTTTGTACATTTATCTATTAACATTACCAAAAAGGGTTTCTTATGCCCAAATTATGAAGATAAAATAAGGAACTAATAAAACTATTAATGAGTATGTCTTGAGCTACAAGACAATGTTGGCTAAAATGACCAATTATATGGTAGATACATATCTTCAAGATAATTTCAAGTAAAGTTTACTTTCTCATTTACATGAGTATTGTAAAAATATTTTGATGAATTATGCCATATTATTCATGATAATGAAATTAAACTTATCTCATTGAACAATCTTAAATATGTAGCAAATACACCAACTACATCTACATCTAATACCAAGTTTGATATCAAACCAAGTTATAAGGGCATACCTTGAACCTAAAGAAGAAACAACCACAATTGTTAATGTGGTGTCACAAAATCCTAATCAACTTATATTATCTAATGCACCATAAAGCCAATGTTCATGCCTACTTGAGTCTCCTGCTTCATTACACCTATGGATTATAGAGTTCCATATGATATATCTCCCTCATCCTATATAGGTTGATATGAGTATGCCTCTACCCAAAAGGTATTATGTGAATGCTTATTGTGACTATCACCAAGGTCCTAAGCATTATATGAACATATATTTTATATTAAATCATAAACTCTAAGACCTCATCGATGACCAAAATATTACATATGATGATCCTCTAAAGGAACCAGACTCACAACCTAGTGACCACCAAAAGAAAAAAAATTAGAATTCCATTGCAAGATCATTCCAAAAAGGATCCAAAAGTTAAAATGGAATATAATGCACACCCTCTTTCATATTATCATGAGAACCCATTAGATAGGATTATTGGTAAATATATGTGGCATACACCTCCTACAGTTCAGATACCCTCCATTATTTTTTGATGATAGTGAAATTAGGGATGATGACTTCGATCTTCATTCCTTATTCATTTGAGCATATCTTGATCACCAGCCTATACATAGTGTTATTATTGACAATGGCACAAATGATAATATTTATATCATGACATTACTTATGCATTTGGGTTATATAAATCATGATTTACATCCTTCAACCATATTAGTTAGAGTATTTTATGGGACCTCACAACATGTTTTTGGTGATATTGACTTACTTTTATAGGTGGGTCCCACACATGTGGTTACTAATTTATCAATTATAACTTCTAAGTGTATTTGGATATGTTATTGGGATGACATTGGATATATACACTTAAATTAGTACCTTCTACAGTACATGGATGTGTTAAATATATTCATGTTAATCAGGTAACTACAATTTCCATAATTCCATATGAACATCCTCTTGAATAAGAGAATTTTATACTCAAGAAATTAATCATCAAATCTCCTATGGTTAATCTTCCAAAAAATGGTAAGCAATAGGAAATCCCCTTTGCCAAGTATCCAATACTTGAGATACCATTGCATCATATATCCACAGTACATCCCACATAATCCTTATATACTTTGTACTATATACATATATTGAGAGCACCTACACATGCTCATATTACAATTGTTACAAATAAAACATATAGCACTCAATGATGGGTTCCATGAACCCATACTCCTACTATTTATTCATGAACATAGAGTCCTAGTAAACATACACAAAGCATAACTAATCTTATAATTCCAAATATTAAACTTATGCACACTCCTTAGAAACATCACCAGTTTATTACACAAAGTTCATAGTGGGGAGATACCTATGATAATACTTTGGATGAGATCATAGGAAAGTTTATTCATTTCATATATTCCAAAAATACATAAAAATATTTGTAGCATTTACATATCCTATTAGTTCATTGGCATACATGTTGTTGGTTCCATTTTTGGAGATGGAATATTAGTATTTTTTATATACATGTGTTTTACACATATTTTGAGTGTGATTTAGGCTTACACATATTCATGATCTATGTAGTTTTGGATGTTGATTTTCCCTCTATTCATGTTACCAAGACATTAGGTGCATCCACCTATATGACCATGATACATCTAGGTTATATCATGCTATGGTCATTTTACATTATCATGTTCAAGCTCATATATGTAATTACACATGGATTTATCCATGTTTGTATATTTTGTAATGTAATTGATATACTACATAAACATTTTTTTTCTAATACATATATGGGACTAGTATGTTATGTTTATATTAGATGCTTATACTTTTACTTTATACACTTACTTTAGTGTCTTTGGTTCAATTTTTGGTATGGTTGAGGTGATTAAATCATTCAATATTTACAAGTTGATAGGTTAGACTTGATTACATCATTGAGCCTCACCATATTTATAGAGTGAGTTGACTTGGTTCCCTTACACTCACTAGGCTATAAGTATGATTAGGTTGCATGCTTGAGCTAATCTCAATTGAAGAGTGGAAAATCACCTTTTCTCAAAGTTGGGACAATGCATCCTCTAATGTCTCTCTATTTCTTTAGATGCATGCATTTTTTATATTTATATTCATCCTAACCTTAATTTAGTGATTCATAATGATACATCTTTCAAATAAAATTTCCAAAAGGCAAGACAGTTGCATCTATACATAGGTGTACTCCTAAAACATGATCTATTTCAATTTCAATTATTTCAATGATTTAAATTTTAGATTATATTCACTAACATGATCTTGGTTGTAAGTCAGTCACTAGTAAAACACTCAATTTGGACTCAAGCAAAGGAAATGTGTGTTATACACACCTAGTTATGCATTTAGTCTCCTTTAAAGCAATAATTTCATTACTATATTAAAAGGGAGAAATGTAGACATATTTTTAAATTATAGAAAATCTCAGTCTTGTACACTTGTGAAATACATATCATGGATGTACCTTCAAATTCTAGATCTTTCCCACTACCAAAAGTCTTGTACACACTATCTCTTTATATCTAACTAATTATCTCTTAGTTTGACCAATGTTATTCTAATCTCAAACCTTCTATCTTTTCTACAATTTTATAAACCTACTTATATTTCATCTCTACAAGTTTTGGACCTACACCTATTTTATAACAACCCTAACACCTACATCCTAGTCATATGCATATGTCGATGTAAGTGTCAAATCCCAACACAAGTGTCCAGTGCCTTAAAGTCATCCAATTTATAACAAAACATATTCCTATGTTTGGTATAAGTGATTTAATGTGATATATTCTCCAAAAGGATTGGTATAAATATAAGATCAACCCTCATACATTCAGAACCTAGCACAGACCTAGAAAATACCAAAGCAACTTACCAAAAACACTAAATCAATCACTCAAGTGAGAAAAGATTCCTTATTTTATCCTATTTCCATATCAATCATAAGGATAACATATTTATAGGTCTGAAGTACTAATGGATTATTATATGAGCCACATTTTTGATGTTATAATCTAGGTAATTATTGTACTTATTTATCACACATTTTATCATTCAAACAAAAGTCAACACATGAGGGAAAAATAAATAACTCTAAGGCCCTCTTCATATTATTAAATATGTAGTAAAAACTCATTGACAAAGGGGTATTTGGAAAAAATCAAAAATGTGTGCCTACTAACTAATTTTCCTGTAGCCACTATGAAGATGAAGAATAGCATTTTGATATATGATAAAGAGGTATTATCTATCACTCAAATTTGAATGCGCTAAGCAAATATTACATAAAATATATAAGCATTTGGGTGGTCACATCTAGTTTTAGTAGGTATTTCATATTAGACACCTGCATCCAAGTTAGATATAAGTTTCAACATAATCATCCTAGGTTGATGAAAGTGTCCATGGCTACAAATGTATAACTTCCAAAGTCAAGTGATCGATCTAGAATCTATATCTAGCCTACTTTATACCTATTTAAAATCCATATCTTTGTTAACATCAAAACTTATTATCTTGTTTTATTTATCATTACAATATCTAGATTATTTGTACTTTTCATATTTAGCATTTCAACATAATAAGTTTAGTATATGTTCTATCTAAGTTTTCCAAATAATTCATCTACTCTAAATATAGTATATCTCCTTATGCACTAGGTTATTTTTGATCCCTAAACTAGTACTATTTTCTATGTCAAAAATTTTACCTTGGATCTTAATTATCAACATATTCAATTTCTTGAAAACACTCACAAAAATGAAACTAAATTTGAAATTTTATCTTATTTTAGCTATTTATTCATTCAATAGTGATTAATAAATAATATTAATCAAAATTTGGAAAAATAATGAAAAAATAGAATCCACTCATGACAAATATGTGATAACGGAGTTTGACAATGCCTACGTCTCTAGGTTTACTTATAGTAAGAACCAATCCATTTCCTTGAAAAGTGAGTACATGGCCAATTCCTCATGATTATCAAATTGATACTATAATATTTCACATAACTCAAACAATAGAGATTTAGAAATTGCTGGTAAACCCATGAATAGACCTTCCACCTTAGTGTCATCTGAATGCAATCTCGCAATCCTATGGATTTCCTACCAAAGTCTCAAAACTATACTTATAAAATTGTCTTAAAAAATCATCATAGATATTTCAACATACCATTGAAATAATCTTGGAGTCTAGGACAAATCCCTAGTTTACACTGAGAAGTGAAAATCTCTCCAAGTCCCTCAAAACTTGAGATTTCACAAACTAGTCTATTATGGCCCTTATACATAGTTTACTAATGTTTTATTTTGAGGCATTAAAAATTATATAAAATGACGTCATATATAGATACTCCACAAATGGTTGGAATTGTTTTGGAGTCTAGAACATATCCCTAGTTTATTTTGAAGTCTGGAAATGCCTTCTAATACCTCAAAAATGAGGAAGAGTGTTAGCTAGTCCTTTAGACTGCCTTGTCTCCAAGGAAATACATTGCTTCAAATACAATTTCATGCACTTTATATAGTGTTTGGAATCCATGGTAATAGTGGTAAATCCTTATCACTTTTACCTAGAATGGCATATTTCAAATCCCCATGGATATGCATTAATTCTTTATCCATATCAATCCCACATGGATGGGATATGATATGACTTTTCCTTTTATTAGCTTGTGCCCATGGTTCATTAAATGCCAAGTGCCTTTTATTAGGCAAGGCACATATAAATTGTACAGAGGTTCATGGTGTATGGAACCCATGGTGGATTTTTTATGTGAAATTTAGTTGGAAGGTGTGTAGGATTTGTGGTATAGAACCTTCAGTTATGACGTGGATGTATCACGTCCCAAACTTTGCATGGTAATTAAATAATTACATAAAAGTATAGTCAATAGGTGACTATAAAATTAGATAATGGAATAATAAGTGGTGTCAAGCCACATGGTGTATTGAGGACCTACCACATGGACTATTCTCTATTCAACACTTGTCAATGTCCAACTAGATGTTCCAACTCTCTATCAGCAACAGGGTCCCCCTCTAAGACAAAAGTGGACTCCACCGACTACTGTCCCCATAGTCAGCCTTTTGTTGAATACATATATCAAATAAAAATATGAGAAAATAAAAACAATATTTTTACATGAATTTACTTCCATGTTTCATATTCTCATTGGTCCATGTTTCTACCACATCATCATTTTGACCAAGTTTGACCGCAACATTGATTGACCATAACTTGCACATATGGACTCCTTTTTTAAACTATAAAATGTGTCAAAAAGCTTAAGACAAGCTCTACATCATGGAACCAGTTCATAAACATTATAATATCATCAATTTTTCTATTTTTGACCAGTATTAACCACCTATTGACCTATTTTGACTAAAACTTTGACCAGTTTCATAAAGAGCAAATGAGCTCTATTTCTAGAGTTTTTCATACCATTGAAAATCTCTTGATGGGACCTTCACAATGGTCCAAATTTCAAAATGATTTAGGACCTTATCCAAATTTAAATCTATATTAATCTTCCTCACTAGGAGCTTTTGGTCCACTAAGACTTGGTACCTAACTAAAATGCTAGTTAGTTTTGAAGATACTCTAATGGGTCTTACCAGTCTACTCAAGTTCTAAAACTATGCCTACAACACTTGGAATAAATAGCTAATCACACCTTCCACAATTCCTCTACTATTTCATGGCCATCAATATCCTCTACACAAAACTAGGATGCCATGACTTTCGCTATTACATGGCTTCACAAGAGCCTCCACACAGATAAGTCTAATGATCTCCTCTACTAATACTAAATGGTCCTCTACAACATATCAAGTACAGAACCCAAATCATAGCATAGAGATAATAGTGGAAAAATATGATTCATAACTCAAAAAATGTAAAAGGCCTAAAATAAGTCATGAGTTATATTGAATCCTACAACTACCAATAAGGTCACAATATATCAAACTATCTGCCCACTATCACATCTTGTAAGTGGTGAACTGCTAAACACTAAACCAATCACCAATTCAACTACAAGACAAGTTTGTCAATGCAAACAAAATACAATATTGGTTTTGACCATGTCGTAATACATTACCCCAATGGGTCTTATCAATGTATCTAATCATAAATATGCTATAAATAGATGCATTCCAAAAATAGCAGTTATTCTGAAACAAGTATGTAGGAAGGTTGAATCCTACCCAATAACCTATGAAATTACTATCAATCTCCCAAGTTGATTAATGAGTTAAATTCCTTAAAAATTTAATATTAAAATCATAAAGATAATACTAGAGATTCCAAAAATAGAGTTAATCATAACACAAGTGTGAGAATTAAAAACTTTGCATGATAAACCTATATTGAAGTGTTCCCACCATAGTAGCTCAAAAAATGCATATATCAATCCACTAATCATGATAGCATAAAATTAAGAAACTATTTACTAACCCTCTTTATCAGATTCTCTTATTTAGGTTGTTTATTTTCTTTAGTGGATTTATTGACATCTACATGGGTTGATTGAATAAAAACTTCATTAATTACCTTATCAATAAGTTTATAAACCATCTTCTTATTACCATTAACAGGATGGTGGGATGGTTGAAGTTTCTAACATTTCTCAACCTGATGTCCACTCACATGATAATGTGTGCAAACATCCCTCTTCTTAGGTGAGGTCACCCATTTGCCATTTATCATTTTTCTAGTATGAGAATGGGCTTTAACACACACAAGCTGCTTCAACAAAGCTTATCTTTTTACAAAAAATATATGGCATAATGGTTATTCAATCTATAAAACATACAAGGAAAAGAATACAACATGTTTTGAATATTGAAACCAAATTTTTAAAATGGCAAAAGTGATTTAGAAGTCTTGGAATTAACATTCTTATTGGTGCTTTTTCTAATGTAAGAATGAGGAGGTAAAATTTCAATACCTCTTTTACCTAATTTCTTACAGCACTTACCATTCCTTTATAGGGAGGAATTCTATTATTTTATTGGCCTCAGATCTTGGCTATCAAAAGCTTATCCTCTTTCAGCAATGGATGAACTCTCTCTAACATCCATTTTCTCACTAGCATAACCCAATCTTGCATGGTGAGATCTATGCTCTACCTGTATTGGGTTAATAATACCTTGGCCATTCTTACGAAGGCCCCTTCCATAAAATTCCATTTTCAATAATAGTTTAGATCTAATGCCCTTAGTGTGTTTCTCAAAACTACCAAAAGCAATTTCTAAAATATCTAAAACTACATGAAAGAAATTACTAGATGAAAAACTTAAAGTGTACTCATTAGTCATAGTGCTTACATCTACAATGGAAGGTAATTGATGAAGATAATGTTTTTCTTTACCTTACATCTATGCCAAGAGCTCATCTTTGGCTTGCAACTCAGATTTCAAGTGGAAAATCTCCTCTTTCAAGGAGGAAAAATGAGCTCTCAAGAAGCATTCTCTTCTTGGATCTATCAATTAATTGCTTCAAGCTCATCAAGCCTCTCTCTTTTCAAGGCTTTTCCCATGGCTTCATGTTCCCTACAAACAACATAATTCCACAAACTACAAATGGAATATTAATAGGCCCAATTTTTTTGTAATAATACTAGAAACTAGAATAAAAATAATTGATATCAAATCCACATAATTAGAAGCTAACCCAACATACTAATTGCTCTGATACCAAATCTAATCAATAAACTGGTACTAATTTTTGTGTCAAAAATTTTACCTTGGATCTTAATTTTCAAATTACTCAATTTCTTGAAAACACTCAAGGAAATAAAACTAAATTTGACCTTTTATCTTATTTTATCTATTTATGCATTTAATAGTGATTAATAAACAAGATTAATCAAAATGTAGAAAAATAATGCAAAAATAGAATCCACTCACGATAAGCACATGATAATGGAGTTTGGTAATGCCTACGTCTCTGAGTTCACTTATAGTATGAACCAATCCATTTTCTTGAAAAGTGACTACATGGCCAATTCCTCATGATTGTCAAATGACTACTCTAAGATTTCACACAACTCAAACAACAGAGCTTCAGAAAGTCCAAGTAAACCCATGAACAAACCTTCCACCTTACTGTTGTGTGAATGTAATCTTGTAATCCTATGGATTTCTTTCCAAAAGTCTCAAAAATGTAATTATAAAATGGTCTTATAAAAATCAGCAAATGGATTTCAACATACCATTGAAATTTTCTTAGAGTCTAGGTCAAATCTCTAGTTTACATTGAGAAGTGAAAATCTCTCCAAGTCCCTCAAAACTTGATATTTCACAAACTGGTCTATATTAGAGTTGTTGCTAGAATCCAGATAATGTGAATGCAATGGAGAAGTGATCACATGAGATGAAGCAAGTGCACACCACATAGATGCTAAATCAATTTGAAATTATACAAGAAGATAAATTGCACAAGACAAAATGGAGAAAACCAAAATCTGATTAACATGAGATGGCCAAAGTGAGGAATACATATACAAGAGCACATAAGTAATTCCTCCACAAAAGGTTGTCAAGGCACCCCAAGAATAGACTGTAACTCCTCCATGAAATGTGGAGACAAGATGATAAGAATAGAGAAGTAACTCCCATCAAGGGAGTTACTTATGACATTCTTATGACACCTATGACACATCTATGACACACACCTCCACATAAGCTAGCCTATCCCACAAATGTAGGAAAACTCCATGTATGCACAAAAATATAATTTCCCTAATTAATAAATAGGGAAAAATAAAAACCTACACTAATACCCCCCATAAGCACAACTTAGGTGGGTAGTGTGGAAATATAAAATGGGTCCCGATAACTAGGCCTGATGAGGTACCCATGTACACATGCAATATCCCATAAGATAGAGAAAAGGAGAAAACCCATACGAAAAAAATCCTCCCCAAAAGAGAGACATAAAATAAATGAAGAGCCTAAAAGGCCCCCCTGAAGATGATGCTACTGCAGATGTAGATTTCACCCCAAGAAGAGCTCGTAGATGAATGAACTTGCTCTCGGTGAAAGGTTTGGTGAAGATGTCAATAACCTAATTTGAAGACTATAAAAATATAAAATCAATGACCTAACTATGAATAAGCTCTCGAATGAAATGCATGTGAATCTCTATATGCTTGGTCTGCTGGTGCTGAACTAGATTCTTGCAAATCTGAATGGTACACTAGTTATCACATTAAATGATGGTGGGTTGCCTGATAGGAATGCCAAACTCAAAAAGAATCCATTGAAGCCAAATAGCCTCAGTAGCTACATTAACAGATCCCCTGTACTCTACCTCTATGGATGATATAGCAATAACATTCTGCTTCTTACTAGACCAACTGATAGGACCAGAACCTAGAGAGAAATTGTAACCAAAAGTAGACTTGCGAGTCTGTGAATCACCAGCCCAGTCTGAATCTATATATCCAACCAAGTCAACCTCTATGCCAAATATATAATAAATCCTGTATCTATGTGAACCTTGTATGTAATGCAAGATCCTCTTAGCTACTTTCCAATGCAGCTCATGTGGTTCCTACATAAATCTAGAGACAAGTCCCACTGTATATGATATGTTAGGCCTAGTGTGAGTTAAGAAGATGAGAATACTAACAATCTGTCAATACCAAGTGGCATCAACCAATGGTGAAGAACAGTTAGCCTCAAGCTTGACTCCTGATAGAAAGGGATTCAGAGATGGCTTGTAGTTAGCCATGTGAAACAGAGTCAATAAGTCAAGAGCATACTTAGGTTGTGCAAGAGAAATCCCTGAATCTGACTGTGAGATATCGATGCCAAGGAAGTAATGCAACAAACCCAAGTCTATCATTTCAAATCTATCTTGGAGAGATGCCTTCACCACTATAATAGTCGATGAAGAACTCTTGATGATCAAAAGGTCATCAACATATAGAACCAAAATTAGGAGTGAATCATCTTGTTGTAAGAAGTAGACAGTGGGGTCAGAATGGCACCTCATGAAACCTATTGTGAGAAGGAAGGAATCCATCTTGGCGTACCATGCCTGAGGGGCCTATTTAAGGCCATAGATAGATTTCCTAAGTCTACATACTAAGGAAGAATCTTTAACAAATCTTGGTGGCTGCTCCATGTAGATCTTCTCCTCTAGGTCTTTGTGAAGAAAGGCACTCTTCACATCCATCTAGTGCACATCCCAGCCATGTGCTATGGCAATAGCCAAGGTGAGTCAGATAGAAGTCATCTTTGCAATGGGTGCAAAGGTCTCTGAGTAGTCAATGCCTACCACCTGTGAGAAATCCTTGGTGAATAGTCGCACCTTGTACTTATCAACTGACCCATTTGCTGCAAACTTAGTTTGATATATCCACCTACATCAAACCATCTTTCTTCCCTTTGGAAGTGAAGTCAAATCCCAAGTGTGATTTTTGATTAAGAATATTCTTCCTCCATAGCACTATCCCACTCAGGTACCCCTGATGCCTCTCAAAAAGTCTATGGATCTGAAACTAAAGTAAAGAAGGTGTGTGGATCTCTCTAAAAATCCCCCCTAGTTCATCTATCATCTATAATATCTCTTACCTAAGTGCCAGCACTCTCAAGTGTCTGTCTGGCCTAAAGTGGCCCGAAAGTGGGTGAGTCAGGTGGTAGCTCCTCATCCTCTAACTGACTAGAGGTGGATGCCTTGGCATCACTGTCCTTACTATCTGAACTCGAAGAAGAAGATGTCTCTAGCTCAAGAACCTATTGTGGCTGATCTGAATTTGATGAGGAACCATCATGAAGAAGTAGATCTGATGAGGGAGAAGAAGTGTCAAGTGTTGATTCTCTAGGACTCTCCTAAAAATGGACACTTCTCTCAATGAACAACTCATGAGTGACTAGATTTAGAAGGTGATACCCCTTAATACCATCTAGATATCCTACAAAGATGTAAGGCTTGGACTGACATTCCATAGCTTTACATTTCTTCTTCAGTATGCGGTCCATGGCTGGGGATCTGAAAACCCTAAGGTGCTCAACATTAGGTTTCCTTTTATGCCAAGCTTTAAAGGGTGTTATCCCTTTCAAAGCTTTATGAGGAACCCTATTTTGAATGTAGCAAGCACAATTGATGGCTTTGGCCTAGTACTGTGGTGATAAGGATTTGGAGTGAATCATACAGCTACCCATCTCTTTCAAGAACCTATTTTTGCATTCTGCAACCCCATTCTATGAAGGACTGTAAGTGACTGTGTGCTATAAATCAATCCCCTCTATGGTGCAAAACTGCTAAAACCTGATGCTGACATACTCCCCTCCATTATTAGTTCAAATAACCTTGATGGATTTTTCACTCTATTTCTCAACAAGAGCCTTGAAGTCTAGAAAAATTTCAAACACTTCAGACTTTTGTTTGAGAAAATATATCCAAGTGTACCTAGAGAAATCATCAATAAAAGTGAGGATGTACTTGGCCCTTATGAAAGATGGTTTGGGAAAGGGTCCTAATACATCACTATGTACTAACTGCAAAGGTTGTGAAGCCCTCTAAGCTTTGCCTTTGTCAAATTTTGCTTTGGGATGCTTACCAAGGGAGCACCCCTCGCAAAGTGCTTTTGAGAATTGGACATGAGGCAAACCAATGACCATGTCATTTTTGCAAATTTGTTCAATGTAGCGGTAGTTAAGGTGGCCAAACCACTCATGCCATAATTTTCTAACTTCATCTAAATGAGTTAGAAATGCTATTGGACAAGAATTTGGTGCAAAATGTGAGAAGGTGTATAATCTTGCTTTGTGATCTGCCCTACCCACTACCACTGTAGTATCACTCTGCAACTCCCTGATAGCCACTAAATCTAGTGAAAACTCAACTCTCATGCCCCAACCAATGTGAGTGATTTGGTACACTGATATGTGATTGGTTGAAATACAAGGAACACTTAAAACATTATTGAATGTTCCTCCTTCCATTTCAACTGACCCTCTCCCTACAACAAAAACTGATGTGTGATCACCCAAACTAATTAAAGTCATGCTACAAGGCTCTAAAGATAAAAACTCAACTAGTGAAGAGCCCATGTGGTGAGAAGCACCTGAATCAATGACCCATGATGATGTAGAAGCTGTATTAGCTAAAAGGGCCTTGCCCTTTTCTTTCTCCTTACCCTTGCCTTTTGCCTTGGTAGAATCTTGGGTAGATGAATTTTGCTTGATGGACTCAGGAACACCTATGTTGTGCTTCTCTAGAATATGAGTTAGGTGATCTATTTGTTTCTTCATGAATTTATGTTCATCATGCCCTATCTTTTTACAATAGGCACACTTAACCTTCTCCTTCTTAGGTTTAGCATTGGAGGAGGAAGACTCAGTGTTGTTTTTGGCAGGATTGTTGTTTTCTTTCTTCTTCTCCTGGTCCTTGTTCTTTTTCTTCTTCTCCTTTGTTGAAGTCTTATCCTTACCATTTCTAGCTATCAAATCTTAGGGTTAAGTAGATTTCATTGTGCCCATTTGAATTAGCTTTTCTTGCTCCCTAGTCAAGTCGGCAATGAATGAATCCAAAGAAGGCATTTTCCATGTAGTGCCAAGGGCACTTTTTGTGGCATGGAAAGTGGAGACAAATATTGAATAGCTTGGACCTAACTTTGTGAGAATAGAAAGGATGAGTTGATCATCTTTCTTCTCTATCCCACATTCTTTCAATTGCAATCTAAGGGCCTTAAACTTAATGAAGAAGTCTTGTAGGGTGTCAAAGTTGCTAGGACTTAGACTTATGAGTTCATTTTTGAGCTCATGACCTCTCATCTCATCAAGCTTCCCAAATAAGAGTTCTAAGGTGTCCCATATGTCTTTAGGAGTCTTGGAGGTTTCTAAATGGAAGAGAAGTTTTGGAGACATAGACAAGCTCAGTAATCCATAGGCTTCATCACTACGGTTGTACCACTTGACCTTTTCAGCATCAGTGCTAGGTTCTACTTCATTACCCATGGTGATCCTATAAAACCCTTTACTTCTAAGAATGATTAACATTTTAACCTTCCATTCATGATATTTTAAGGGTGTTATGGGTTTAAGTTGAAAAGAATCCATTTTTAGCTGAATTTAGGTGAAGTTGTGTTGATTGCAAGTTGTGAGCTTATGAAGAAAGGAGAATGAAAGCAAAGATTTGCAAGTTGTGAAAAGCAATCACACAACCCCCCCACCCCCCCCAAAATGTTAAGCCCCCCCCCCCAAATATGCAAGTGCACACTCAAAAGATGTCGGGCTCAGCCAAGAATGTGTTTTAGAGAAATAAGTGCAAGACTTTAAGCAAACAGGACGTCAGACTCAGTCGAAAATGTGTCTCGGGAGACCCAAATTTTAGGCACTTTATAAACTAGTGAATTTTTAAAAAATAACAAGCCTACACTATGGATAATTTAATTAAAAACACTTTTGAAAAAAAATGGCACCCAAATTCGAGCTACCATTTGCAAGATATTAAAGGTTTAATTTTCCTGTAAACTAGTGTTTTTGCAAAAAAAACACAAACATTAAAAAAATGCCTGTTTTGAGAGATAAAGTGGCCTTCCAACCACTCGTTGGATTCAACATGGAGTGAGGAATCCAAAGGAGGTCTTTGTGAGGGGGAATTGGCCTCCTACCAACTTGGGCCTCACCCTTCATCTTCGTAGGTTGAAGATACAAGTTTTTTTTTTGAATGCTAAATTCCAATTTGGATTTAATTCAAAAAATCAAATTACTAATTTATGACTATCAAAATAATTATTGGAAAAAAGTAGAATTACCAATTAAACAACAAGAGAGAGAGAGAGGGCCCACCACATGGGAATTGGAAACCAAAAAGGTCTGAACTCAGCAAGGACAATAGCAAAATTACTAGTTTGTTAGAGAGGGTCTGAACCCAAGAAAAAATAGCCAAACAACAGTTAGCTGACTCTTGCAAGCAGAGGTTAGTGTGCACGTTGCTAGTCTAAGCCCCATATACAACTGAGATAGGGCCTACAAAAGAAATGGAGGAGCTAAAATGGGCAATCTTGTTACTGGACTGCACCTCTCTCAACTTATTCAAATGACTGATTTAGATCATAATAACTTTAAACTTGAAATGAGAGAAGCATGCCATGGAGCTGGATTGCGTCCTACTAGAGTCACACACCTCATCCTACTAGATTCCCCACACTGAAAGTGGCATCCAAGAACATAAACTAGATTGCAGAGATCTATCTTTTCCTGCAGAATGACCAAAAAAAGAAATCCTACTGCCTTTGTTGAAGCCACAATAGATCTATACAAAATGTCTTGGCAAATTTTAACTCAGAAGTAATTTTTTTAACAACTTTGTGTATGGATTTGCATTTTTTTTCAAGAAACTCTACCAAAGCTCTCAAATGCAACAGAGTTAAACAAAAAAAACTACTAAGAAAGCACGGTAAGAATTTTAGAATAAACTAATAGCATAACTAGACACACGATTACCGGAGTGGCTCTAATACCATATCAGAGTTTTTTCCAAAATCCAAATAATGCAAATGCAATGGAGACATGATCACATGAGATGAAGCAAGTACACACCACATAGATGCTAAAGCAATTTGAAATTATACAAGAAAATAAATTGCACAAGACAAAATGGAGAAAACCAAAAATTGATTAACATGAGATGGCCAAAGTGAGGAATACATATAGGAGAGCACATAAGTAACTCCTCCAAAAAAGGTGGTCAAGGCACCCCAAGAATAGACTGTAACTCCTCCATGAAAGGTGGTGACAAGGTGCTAAGAATAGGGAAGTAACTCCCATCAAGGGAGTTGCTTATGACACCTATGACACATCTATGACACACATCTCCACATAAGCTAGCCTATCCCACAAATGTAGGAAAACTCCATGTATGCAAAAAAATATAATTTCCCTAATTAATAAATAGGGAAAAATAAAAACCTACACTAATAGTCTGTTATGGCCCTTATACATAGTCTACTAATTTTTCAATTTGAGGTATTAAAAAATATATCAAATGAAATCATATCTAGACACTCTGCATATGGTTAGAACTAGATCAAAGTCTAGAACATATCTCTAGTTTATTTCAAAGTCTATAAATTCCTCTTGATACCTCAAAAATGAAGAAGAGTGCTAGCTAGTCCTTTAGACTGCCTTGTCTCCAAGGAAATACATTGCTTCAAATACAATTTCATGCACTTCATATAGTGTTTGGACTCCATGGGAGTAGTGGTAAGGCCTTATCACTTTTAATCAAAATGGCATGATTCAAATCCCCATGGCTATGCATTAGTGCTTTATCCATATCAAGGCCCACATGGATGGGATATGATATAGCTTTTCCTTTTATTAGCTTGTGCTTGTGGTTCATTCAACACCAAGTGCCTTTTACTAGGGAAGACACATACAAATTGTATGGGGATTCATGGTGGATGAAACCCATGGTGGCTTTGTCATGTGGAATTTGGTTGGAAGGTCTGTATGATGTGTGGGATAGAACCTTTGATTATGATGTTGATGTATCATGTCTCAAACTTGGCATGGTAATTAAATAATTACATAAAAGTATAGTCAATGGGTGACTATAAAATTAAAGCATGGAATAATAAGTTGTGGAAAGCCACATGGTGGCTTAACGATCCACCACATGGACCATTCTCCATTTGACACTTGTCGACATCTAACTAGATGCTCCAATGCTCTATTGGTAGTAGGGTCCCCCTCCAAGACAAAAGTGAACTCCATTAGCTACGATCCCTGTAGTCAGCATTTTTATAGAATACATATATCAAAGATAAATATGAGAAACCAAAACCAATATTTTTGCACCAAATGACTACCATGTGTCACATTCTCATTGGTCCACATTTCTACCACGTCATCACTTTGACCAAGTTTGACTATGACTTGGAGTGACCATAACTTGCACATATAGACTCCATTTTTCAAATCGTAAAATGTGTCAGAAAGCTTACGACAAGCTCTACATCATGGAATTAGTTCATAAAAATTCCAATGTCATCAATTTTTCTATTTTTGACTAGAATTGACCACTTATTGACCTATTTTGATCAGCTATACAAGGAACAAATGAGATCTAGTTTTGAAGTTCTACATACCATCAAAAGAGCTCTCAATGGGACCTTCATAATGGTATAGGTTTTAGCATGATTTAGGACCTTATATAATTGACCTCCAAATCAATTGTTATCACTCAATTATTCACCCTTGGAAAGGTATTTCAATCCTACTCTAATTGAGTAAAACAATGGATTACCCCCAGACCTATGGGTTGTCTATAGTGGCGATAAACCTTCAGATTAAAGGGCTAAAAGTTCCAATTAGGCCTCATTCCTTGTAGCCATAAAATCATGCAAACCTCCTTGTGTGGAAAAAATTACAAAGGTTAATGAGAATATGAGGATATATTCTATGACTTAGTATGGCCTTACAACTCTATGTTCAATTTTAGGATCATAAAATGAGTAGAGATATCCTTTTTCTACTTTTCTCTCTCCTAACTAGGTCTCAATTAGACCTCCCTACCTAAAGACTAAAATTTGACTCTACAAGATTCCTACATATTCTAAACATAAAATAAGAGCATGATTTAGTTATATGACATCCTTGCCATTATCCATATCAATTTTGAAGCTCAGGCACCTTATACGGACCTATCATGTAGCTAAAAATAGTCTTTTAGGGATTATTTCATACAATTATATACATTTTTATACAAAACATTGGCATGGGTTGATTATCAAGAGAGTTTTAAACATGATTCAAGTCATTTAGTTGTTTTTAAAATCCATGTTGAGGCATATAAATTCATTTATCTCTCATTGGGTCATTATAGATCTTATAGGTAGCTTGAAAGTGCTTCAAGTTCTTAATGATTATTCACATAACTCAGGGCATGAATCCATAAAATAATTCCACAAAGTGCAAGTATGCAAGGTTATATAACTTACCCTATGATCCTAATGTCACATTTATTATCTTTGAACCATACTAAGTAAAATAAGATAGCCTCTCGGGGTACTAATAGGCATTTTATGAGGGTTGAAAGCAAATTGAGGTTTGTGAGAGCTTTCCTAAGTCTGTATTGGGTTTTTAATGACCTAAAGAGCTCCATGAAATCCATCCTAACCTATTCACATGATATTATTTTTAATTTAGTTTTCAAAATATCTACATATACCACTAAGTGATACTTAGGGTTCTCAAGATATCTTGCACAAAATAACCCAAGTGACTGTTTTCACCTCTTTTCCACTATTAAGATGTCTATAACTTTATAGGATGTTTGACCATGTTTTTCACCATCTCCTTAGTATCCTCAATGTATCATCCCATCTCCAACTTACTATCCATCTCTTTAGGTTTACCCATATAGGTCTATGCATTTAGGCAGGTGTATGATTGAATAGGGTTATCACAATCTCCATGTCTTTGTTGCATGTGTCTGAATATTTATGAGATTATATAAGCATAGTGAAACCCTTTTATAATTTTTCATCTTCTCTATAACCTCCTTTATCTATATAATCAATTCTCTTTCTAACGAGGTAGGCTTGTGGCTATATGACTGGCTAAGTATGCAAGGTTTGAAATTTATTTTCCCAATCCCATTTCTTGTTTGAGTCTAAGGGATCTCATAGAACTATATCATCACCCTAAAATAATTTTCAACTACCTTACTCTCCCTTAGTCATTCTATAATCTTTACAATTTTTAAACAAGTACAAACTTCTCAAGAATGAGCAATCTTATGTCTTGCTTGGCATGAGTGTGTAGGATTTACAAGTTCTTATATTTACTTCAAATGAACTTGAAGGCCTTATGGGGTAATACATCATCATTAAACCATCCTAAAATTGTTTTCCCTTTGTCAAGTTTCACACAGACCTCAATACCATTTAAGTAAGTATCTTATTCTCATGGACCTAGGTAGGACCATGTGTCATTGGTTGATCAGGGTTTATCATGATTATGTCTAATCTATTTCCTCAAACCATCATTATTCCTTTGATCCTCATTTGTATTCATGATAGTTTGTCAACTTGAGGTAGGTTTTATAACTTTCAAACATACATCTTGTTCCTCATTTTAGTCTTGAAACTAGCCCATATCATCTTGACCACATGTATCTATGATTTAGGAGAAAACTGAGTATATTTAAGGCTTTAGGACCCTAACTCCATTATTTGTCACTTACAAGACACTTTCCTATGATTGGGATCAACTTCAAGACTTAATCCAAAAATCACATATTTAAAATATATACTCGATATAGTACCCTACCTATAGGTGCCTATTAGGTGTCTTGAGCTCATTTTGAAGATGTATTTCTACTCTATAATCTAAGGAAGTTATTAGAGATACTTTATATTTATTGGAACATATTACAAATATTTTACCTCCTCTACCCACCAACTCAAATTGATCTCTAATGCATATATTCTCAATACTTCCTCATTATTATAAGTGTTAATGAGTTGTGTGGATGTAGGTAAGGATTGGTGTCATGAACATAGAATCAATGAAGACACATTTTCTCTTGAATTTTAGCTAGGAAATGTGAAAATAACACACACTTATTTAACTAATCAAGTCCCTCACTTCATCAAAACTCTCCCACAAGTAGACCTACAGGTTTGTGTATGCAATTACATCTACAACCCTGTGTTTGAGAATTTTAAAACTATAAATATGGTTATCAAGGATGAAATATCATTGATTATTTAGATTAACACATTAATAAATGAGTCAAAAATCTTATATATTTGGAAACACATATTCAAACCTACTCAAATCAACTTGTTATGCAGGCACACTAGGACACAGTCCATAAGATGCATGAAGATGTGACCTTTTTGAATCTATTACTAATTTTTTAGATGATTATAGGGAAATTAATGAATTTTGATAATGGTAAAATATCATGAAGAATCACTTATGTGTATTAGACCACTAGGAGAACTCTAAAACACACAAATATTGATAGTCACCTGTAAACTATACACAAGAGAAGCTTTTCTTTCCAAAAGACCATCCACACATGTCATTATGGTGAATTAACATGCATGATGCACCTATAGGCCTCTAAAAACTCACTCTAATTGGTTTCATGTAGACAAAGAGCTCACACTTACACTAGAGTTGCATAAAACCCAATCTATGGGGATTTGAGTCTTTAAAAAGCAATCCAAATCCTTATCGATTATTCATAAATCTAAGGATCCCAATCCAATGACCAATGCCAAAAATTAGAATCCCATAAGGGTCCAAAATGTTTGATAAGATCTTAGCCCCCAACTCTATTTTTATGGCCTATACCATGCAGTTGAAAATGACCTTCAAGATCTTGTGAATGGAGTAATGGAGGAGAGAGAATTTTTTGCTACTATTTGACCTAAAAATTCCTCCCATGCTTGTTTCCAATCTATGGAAGCTCAAAGGACACCTATAAATTTTTTTTTCCTAAAAATGACTTCAACGAGTCTATACAAGTCTCTTAACTCCTCAAAATGGCATTGAAACTCAAGATTTTGACCTTGTTTTGACTTTATGACATGTGTGGTAGTTGTGTAATGTAATATCCCCAAATGGGATATTATGGAATTTACTAAAATTACCTAAAAAATACTTCATATAGTTAAAATACTCAATGGCACATACAATATTAAACTCTTAAAACCATATAATATTCTTATTATAATATTGAACTATAGAGTACAATTATAAATGTTGTGATATGGCATACACTTACATATAATGCATCACACATACATACTAAAATTATAACTATGAAATACAATAAACATATTTTAACTATATCTTCTTGAAGCTCTGTTACAATCTTTGAATGAGATCATCCTCATGAACCATAGGGTTTTTGTCCTCTGATTCTAGAACTAATGGGTTTTGGTCCACTTATCCTATCTTCATTGGGTTTTCATCCAAGGAAGAGTATGAATGAACATAAGTTTATACAATGTCATGAAATACATAAAGAGAGTTATCAATTGGAAAATAGAAAGTCCAATATAATAAGAAATCCATCCTTAAGTAGAAAATGAGAAGGAGAGAGAGGAGAGGAGAAGAAACTTCATAAACAAGGAATAAATGCACCCCCATCTAGTGGGATCACTATTGAGCTATATAAAAAAACTTGGCACCTTGTGAGAGAGCCAAAAGTAGTCTCCCACTTTATACAAAGTTTCCTCCACTTCCACATGCTTTCATAACTACACCCCCACCTGCATATGTGATCCAAATCAACATAGTAAATCTTATCTCCCACTTTCCCAATTGCACAGATAAGATTCCAAACATGTCACAACTCTCATTTTACTTATCCACACACTCTAAATCATGAATTATAAAAGGAATTATGCCATACTTCTCCATTATGTCATTTTCCTCCAAGGACCAAATCATGTGGTCAATAAGGAATCTTGACTTATCTCTTCAGTGGAGTGGTATGCTCCACTCCAAGAATATGCACTTTGACTCCATGTGAAGACCCTCATGGATCATGCCACCTCACTACTGTAGCATCAACTGCATCACTTGCCATGTCACCATAAATAGTGATAGTGAATAGTGATTTATGAATAGTACATATGAATAGTAACTTAGGAATAGTGCTTGTGAATAGTGTTGGAGAAATATTGGAATTGGCCAATTTTACCACAACATCAAATTAATTAAAATGGGACATGACAAATCCTCCCTTCCTAAAATTACTTATCCTCAAATAATTACAAACCATGATGCTTAACAATTATTATGCCAAGGTGTTGTATCTAATTTTAGGGCCCATATAATCTACATCCTCTACCAGGATCACAAATAAATCTCAATAGCTTCCCACCATGTGTGTGTTGTACCACTCTGATATTGATCACATGATCACCCATGGCTATACTGAGTTGTTGGTTCAGTTTAGTGCATGGAATAGTGAGTCTCTTCACAACAATGACCTTAGGGCCTTCAAAATTTTCTATCTTAAGTCTTCTCCTTTTTTCCTTTTCAACTTTATGAAATGTGGTGAGTGTCTTTTAAACCACATGATCTATTTTAAACTTTATAAACAAGTGTATCAAACAAGAACCCATATCCCATACCTTTAAACATAATTGAATCTTTTCCTTCTTGATGATAGGAAAAGTGTATCCATCTTGTTGTATTATATCCTTAATATCATGCTTAGATTTAAAATATTGAATATGCATAATATAATGACTCTTATCAATGTCATCCACTTAGAACTTATCCATCACCTTATGATTATCATGTAAAGATAATGGACTAAAGTTTGTAATCATAGAGTGAAAATTTTATTCATACCTTTTAATGGTGTCTTCTCCCAAATATTCTTCAATTTATGGATGCTCAACAATTATAATATTTTCATACTAATATCCTTAGTGATTTCATATTTTGAACCATTTCCATACCTTTCATTAGGACCATCTTGCATTATCCTTTCTTCTTCACTTGCAGATGCACATGGAAATTCATCTTCATCATCATGTTCTATTAAGACATTATCTTGATATGTATTTTGAAGTTCCACCTTATTTTTACTTTGCATTGATGCTAAGATCCTATCCTCATATATTAAATTTTTGGAGTGGTCATCTCCTTCATTCTGCTCACACTTTAGGACAATACATAGTTGTTCCTGGGACAACCTTTCTTCCACATACTTTTTTAAATGATCATTCAATTGCACATCTTCTTTAGAACAAGCTTGCTCCCATGATATTTCATCCTCTCTTGTCTCCATTTCATCTTTAATACACTCACCCAAGGTTAGACCTACACATTTCACAAACACATTATGGGAAATAAAATCTCCCTCAAGCAAATCCTCATTTACTCCATCAAGCCCCATAGACATGTTGTCCAACACCTTTTCACTTATGGATGCATCACATATTTCATCTTCTTTTTTCTTCTTTTCATGGCAAGGGATTTATGGATCATGAAATTTTTTATATGTATCTGAATCTAAATCTATGTCAGAAATAACCTCAACATGATGTACTTTCCCATCTCTAAGGCATCTATGTCCTGGAGTCCATGTATCTTTGTAAGATAAAAATAGTTTCTTCCTCCTTAGCTCATTCATGGTTTCATCATCCACTTTATTTTGAAAATTTTTAAGTGCATCATTTTGTGTTGGGGTAGCCATAGACTTCTTATAAAATTTCCCTTTAAACTTATTCCAATGAAAGGGATTTAAAGGTATATCAGTCTCCATTTTATGCAACCATGCTCTAGAATTATATTTATCAGATCCATTAAAAGTAGATAGAGTTATCTTAACCAAATTATGATCCAAATCCTTTGGATTTTACTAAAATTGGGGCTCTTGTCTTGTTGTACCTTTGATCTTCCTCCTAAACAAATAAATTTTTAATGTCTTAGCCTGATAGATCTCAACTAAGAGGGCTCTATACTCTTCATAACAATGAGAGATTTCTTCATGAATGTATTTAGACTTTATGGGTCCATTGATGAACCCAAGTTTTGAATTCTAGGATTCCACCTCTTCTATGATCCAACATCTACGTCTTTTGTCATATAATGGAAGTTTCTTTCCCCAAGTGCATTTGTTGCATCATCCTTATTTTGAGATGTTGTGGCTAAAACTAAATTTTTCATGCTATCTAGAATATTTTGAAGTGAAGTGAAATTTTTATCAAGGCTCCTTTTCATTTGATCTATTGATAATCTCAATAATCCTCCCATGATTCATAGACTATGCATCTAAATCTATAAAAAAGAGTCCTCATAGACTAGTAAGATCCTAGCTATGATACCACTGTAATACCCCCAAAATGGGATATTATGGAATTTACTAAAATTCCATCACAAATTATTCATATCATTAAAATACTATATGATACATACAATATTGAACTCTAAAAACAATACTATATTCTTATTATAATACTAAAACCTATGGAGCATTATTACAAATGTTGTAATATGTCATAAACTTACATATAATGCATCACACATTCATAATAAAATGGTAACTATGAAATTAAAAAAACATATTATAATTTTATCTTCTTGAATTTCTATTGAAAATTTTGAAAGAGATCACCCTCATGAACCTTAGGGTTTCCATCCTTTGATTCTAGAACCAATAGGTTTCCATCTATTGATCCTATCTTCACTGGGTTTTCATCCAAGGAAGAGTATGAATGAACATAATTTCATACAATTTCATGAAAGACATAAAGAGAGTTATCAATTGGGAAATAGAATGTCCAATATAATGAGAGATCCATCTTTAAGTATAAAATGAGAAGGAGAGAGAGGAGAGGAGAGGAAACTTCATGAACAAGGAAGAAATGTGCCCCCCTATAGTGGGATCACTATTGAGAAATAGTGGCAAGCTTGGCATCATGTTAGAGAGTTAAAAACAATCTCCCACTTTAGACAAAGTTTCCTCCACTTCTACATGCTTTTATAATTGTGCCCCCACCTCCACATGTGAGCCACATCAACATATTAAATCTTGTCTCCCACTTTCCAAAGTGCATATATAAGATTCCAAACATGTCACAACTCTCATTTGACTTTTCCACACACTCTAAATCATGAATTCCATAAGTAATTTCACCATACTTATCCATTATATCATTTTCCTCTAAGGACCAAATCATGTCATTAGTAAGGAATCTTGACTTATCTCCTTAGTGGAATAGTATGCCCCACTCCAAGCACATGCAATTTGACCACATGTGAGAACCCTTCTAGGACATACCACATCATACCCAAGCCACCTCACTACTATATCATCACTTGCATCACTTTCCATGTCACCATGAATAGTGATAGTGAATATTGATCTATGAATAGTAACTCAAGAATAGTGCCTATGAATAGTGTTGGATATAAATTAGAAATGGCCAATTTTCACATAACATCAAATTAATAGCAAATGGTAAATGGCATGTAACTTCTCCAATGTCCTTGAAAGGTGTATGGTATGGATTTTTCACTTAGCAAACTTTGACATACATTGGAGTTAGCCAAAAATCACATTTTCACTCATTTTCACCACTTTAAAGTTTGTAAATGAACCTTAAACACTCCAAAACATCATGAAATTTTATGAAAAAGTGAATAAGACATAAAATGTATTTGATAAACTCCTAACAACCTATGACACCACTTGATCAATCCTTACCTCTCCATGACATGTCTAGACCAATATATGACCAAAACAAGACATTACCTTAACTTATCCAAACTAACCTTAAACAATACTAATATGGTTTTATGAAGACTTTTAGGGAACATATAAGGCATGACATGACCACATGACAATCCTATGAAAGTGTCAATTTATAAGGGGTGACCAATTTTGACTTGAGGTCAAAATTTGGTCAACATTTTGGTGATTCACAGGGGTAGCATGCCTGCAATGATAAATGGACCAGTAGCCTTGTTTTTTAATTCAAAAATGGAGTCACTTGCACTTATTTTTAGGCTTGAATATACCTTGAACATGACACAACAAACTGACTGGACCTTCAAAACACAAAAACAAAGACAACAAGACATAAAACAAAGAACAAGACACATGTGCTATCAAGCACTTAGGGAGCACAAACAAAAAACTAAACTATATACAACTAACCTAAAAATAACTTATTCCTCCTAGACTAAAGGGGAAAATAGTACAATTACTTGCTCCATGAGATGAAAGAGGGCATGAAGTAAGTTGTCTCTTGAGCCTTGCTCCTGATTTCTTCATCTCCTTCATACTTGTCAATCCTCTTGGTATGATTTCAAATGAAATAATGGTAGTTTCAAACATGTCACCTATGAAGGTGAACACATCTTATACTTAAAAAACCCTCTCATGATTCTCTTTAGATATAAATTTATCAAATTATTCTTCATCTAAACATGCTCCTTTGACCTTGATGGCATCTTGAATGGCATTAGAATTCTTACCAACTGTTTCAAGCTCATCAAGCTCTTTAAGGAGCTTTGCATACTCACTCCAATCTTCATCATTGTCCTTAATGAAGACATATTTTTCAATCTCATTATGAACATGATATTCAATAGGAAACATACCCTTGTAAAGGCCTTTAATATATTGAAAGAGTTCATTATGATGTTACCAATCATCTTTGTCTTCTTTCTCTTTAAGAACCACAAGGCTGTCAAGAATTCTAAGTCTTTCTATGCAGTCATGAGGTTTCAAGGAAAATTATTCAAGCTTATTTTATTTTCCATTGTGTACTTTATTAACCTTAGCTTTCTCACTTAGAGAGTCTTCAAATTCAAGGCTAGTTTCAACCTTAAGAAGCTTAGATGGTATAAGATCTTCTTATTGAAACACACCATTAGGGTCATCTCCAAGAACATATTCAAATGACCAATAGGAGGTGTAGGCCCTTGAAAAGCCTCAAAATCATCACATATGTCCTTTAAATTATGCCATAAGTCCTCTTTATCTATGGAGTTAGTAGTATATTTATTTTCTATTGGTTTTTCAAAACCAAACTCTTGATCTTACTCATGAGATTCAACCAACTCAGTTAATGCGATGTTCCTCTCCAATGATTTCTCTTCTATATATTGATCAACCTCTTCATTATCAAATGTAAATAAATCTAGATCATATCTTTATTCAATGAATAATATTGATTTATGTTTGTCTTTACTAATGGGGGTACCAATAGTGAACTCTTCATCATATATACTTGAGTCATCTTTTCATTAGCTACAACTTTAGTTTGATCTTCTTCACTTATCTCCCATAGGACAACATCTTCTTTAAGGAGGGAGATGGTGAACAAGTTCATGGGTTGGAGAGGGAGTATGAGGTGTTGTGGATGTCTCATTGATGGGCTTATGGATGGAGAGAGATTCTTGAAGGAACTCTTGGGGGGATAACAAGTTGGGTTGGGTAATGGAAGAGATATATTCTTCAATAAAAACTTCATTTTCCTCATATCCTTATTTAGGATATTAAATACATACAAATTGATCCTAAACCTCTTAATTTTCCCACCTCTCTAATATATCTATCCACTATTGCATAAAACTTCTCATTTCATATAGCTCATCATTGATGACATATTGGGTTTCCTCTTCAAATTACTTCCACATACTCATCAAATTTTGAAATAACTCTCTCATCATCTCTATGAGATGACTATGGATCACATAAATTTATATATCCCATTTTATCATCACCTTTTCTAATTTTAGCAGATTTGGCATGTGTGCCAATAAGGATTTAGCTTGAGATGGAATTGAAGTAGGAAAATAAGAGCTTGATTTCTGCAAGTCATGGTAAGGATGTTGAGGTGTGTAATAAGAATCATATGAGGATAATGTAGGACAACCATATGGATGATATGACTCATGAAAATACTGATAAGAATCAAAGTGAGGTTGATATAGATCATAGGCCTAGTAGGATTCATATTGAGGTTGATAGGAAGGTACATCTTCTTCAACAAGAATTTCATTTTCCTCATAGCTTTCTTGATAGACTTATTCATAGGGATGCCCAACAACATCATGGTCATGTAGAGGGAGAATAAGCTAACCATAGGGATAACATGACTCATAAGGAGAGTAACAAGTGTGATATGGATATTGAGGCACATAGTTGGGTTCATGATAAAGATGATAAGGATGTATATAGTAGAAGTTTTTTTCATACCAAACCATTCCAATTTCATGAGTTAAAAGAAAATAAATACATTATAAAATACTTTTCACAATAAGTACCTGGGATGTTAGAACCAGATAATTGCATTTAGAGTCACCATTGGCATTTTTTGAATGCCTCCAAAGGCTGATAGGTAGAAGAACACACCAATAATTCTTCCACAACTTTGGACCTTAGTCCCACCAAGCATTCCAAATCTATTGTCACTCAATTTTTCACCCTTGGAGAGGTATTTAAAGCTTACTCCAATTGAGTGAAATAATAGGATTACCACTATACCTATGGGTTGTCTATAATGGAGGTAAACATATATATTAAAGGGCTAACTCCCTTAATATGTCTATTAAAGATCATCACCTATACTACTAACTTGTTTGGATGAAAAGGGATAGACAAAACATGAAATAAATATAACCTAATGAGGTGATGCACCAAATTTAAACTGGTTACTACCAACCAATTGTAATTATACTTCAAACAAGAGACTAACCTGAATATGACACTAATCCAAAGTTACCTTTTCACATAAGTATTTCTCATGGATGTTTGTGAAGTAAGTTTAATCTAAGAGAACTATACAAGAGGTCATGACATGACACTAGTGAAGAGACAAATCACTAAACTCATACACACTTCATTTTAACACTTCAAGAGACCTACAAAAAGAATTTTAAAATTGAATATGAATGCTAACAAGGACAACATGCCAAGGAAGTGAATCTATCAATAAGAAAGATCATATAATCTAACATGCACATTGAAATAATCCATGTAGAAGGTAAACCTAGTTGTTATTTATTGATAAAAGGATGAAAATAAGTAGGGCTTTTCCATACCTAGATGGAGGATACAAACTTATCCAATTAAGGCTCAATATATAGAGAAAGTGAGAGACAAGAAGAGAATGGAATAGGAGAGAGAGATTTGACAAGTGTATCATGAGTTATAAATAAGATAAGAGTTATTAAATTGCCTCAATGGGTATAAAATGACTTATGTAGCTCCTCTAAAGATGCTCTGACCCTCCAAGTGGCATAGGAGTTGGAATACTTGTTTAACACCTTGACTAGCTCTCCAAAACTACCTTTAACCTTGTATTATTTAGTGATAAGTGGCCTTATTAATGGTTATATCATGTTATTTTACATATTTTTTATTCTCTTGACACTTTCAATTGATCCATTCAGTTTATCTTTAACACATCACTTCCTTTTCTTTCTAGGTGTCTAAAATACTCTCCATCTCCTTAAGCCAATCTTACATACAAGTGTCAAAACTTGAATTCATCTTCTTCATATCATACAATCTTCATGGATGTCATATTAAACTCATATTAGACCTACAATAATCCATATTGAGGTCTCAAACTATGCCCAAGAATTCATTCTCTACCAAAAGCTCTAATTAGACCTCATTCTTTGTAGCCCTAAAATCATGCAAACCTCCTTGTGTGGAGAAAAGTATGTAGGATAATAATAATATAAGGGAATATTATAGGACCAAGTATGTCCTTACATATCCATGTTCAATTTCATGATCATAAAGTGAGTGGAGATATCATTTTTCTACTTTTCTCTCTCCTAACTAGGTCTCAATTAAGCCTCCCTACCTAGATACCAAAAATTGACTCTACAGGATTCTTAAACATGTAAAACCCTAAAGAAGAGTGTGATTAATATATATGATCTACTCCCCATTCTCCATATCAATTTTGAAGCTCAAGCACCTTGTGTGGACTTGTTAAGTAGCTAAAAATAGTCTTTTAAGGCATATTTCATATAGTTTCATTCAGTCTTGTACAAACCAGTGGCATGAGGTGATGTTAAATAGATTTTTAACATGATTTAGGTAATTTATAATTTTTTAATCCATTTTGAGGCATATAAATTAATTTCTCTTTCATCAAGTCATTATAGCTCTCCTAGGTAGCCTCAAAGTGCTTCAAGTTCTTAACAATTGTTCATACAAATCAAGGCATGAATACAGTAAAAAATTTCAAAAAATACAAGTACACGGGTTTATAACTTTCCATAGGATCCCCAGGTCCCATGAAACATATTTTAACTATACCAGGCAAAATAAAATAGCCTCTTAGGCTGTGAGTAGGTGTTTTATGATGGTTGAGAGTAAATTGAGGTCTATGAGAGCTTTCATGAGTTTGTCTTGGGTTGCCAATAACTTGAAGAGGTCTATGACATCCATTCTAACCTATTCACATGATCTTATTATTAATTTACTCTTTAAACTCTATACATATACCACTAAGTGATACTTAGGGTTCTCAAGCTATCTTACACAAAATATCCTATGTGACTATTTTCACCTCTTTTCCACTATCAGGAGGTCTAGAACTTCATAATATGTTTTACCATGTTTATAAAAATCTACTAAATATCTTCAACTTATCACCCTTCTCCAAATAATTATCTATCTCTTTAGGTCTGCTCATATAGGTCTATGCATTTAGGTATGTGTATGACTAAACATGGTTGTCATGATTTCCAAGTCTCTATTACCTATGTCTAAGGATTTGTGATATTATATAATCATTGTGAAACCATTTTTAGATGTTTCACCTCCCCTCTTACCTCCTTTCTCTATAAAAATAATTCTCTTTGCTAACTAGGCATGCTTGTGGCTATATGACTGGCTGAGTATGCAAGCTTTAAACTTTGTTTGCTCAATCTTATTTTTTACTTGATTATGAGAGATCTCATGGAACTATATCATCACCATATAATCATTTTATAATAATTTATTCTCCCTTAGTCATTATAAATTATTTAAAATATTTAAACAAGCAAACACTTCTCAAGAATTAGTAATCTTATGTCTTGTCTTGGCATGAGTGTGTAGGATTTCCAAGTTCCTATATTCACTTAAAATGAACTTGAATGCCTTATGGGGTCATCCATCATCATTAAAACATCATAAAATGGTTTTACCTTTCTTAAAATTCACATAAACCTCAGGACCTTTCAATCAAGCATCTTCTTCTCATGGACCTAGGTGGGACTATGTTTGACTGGTTGAGCAGGGTTTATCATGATTATATCTAGTACCTTTCCTTATGCCATTATGATTCCTTTGATTTTTATTTGTATTCATGACATTTTATCAACTTTAGGTATGTTTCAAAACTTTTAAACATGTATCTTGTTCCTCACTTTAGGCTTAAAACTAGGCTATCTCTTCTTGACCACATGTAAGTGTGCATTAGGAGAAAATTAAATATATTTAAGGTGTTAGGACCCTACCTCCATTGTTTAAAAATTTCAAGACACTATCTCATGATTGGGATAAAATTTAATCCTTAAGCCAAAAATCACATCTTTAAAATATATACTTTGTATAGTAACCTAACTGTAGGTACTTATTAGGTGTCTTGAGCCCATTTTGAAGATGTATTTACACTCTATAAGCTAAGACAGTTCTTAGAGATCCTTGGGAGTTATTAAAACATATAAAAAAATATTTTACCTTCTCTTCCCACTAACTCACATTGATATTTAATGCATATCTCTTCAATATTCCCTCATTATCATTTGCTTCCTTAGTACTGCAGGTGCTAATGAGTTGTGTGGATATTGGTAAGGATTGGTGTAATGAACATAGAATAACTAAAGACATATTTTTTATTTAATTTGAACTCATGAAATTCGAAAACAACATAAACTTATTTTAATACTCAATCCCCTCACTTCATCAAAATTCTCCCACAAGCAGACCTATAGGTCTGTGTATGCAAATAAGTATGCAACCCCATTTTTAAGCATTTGAGAAGTGAAATATGGTTATTAGGGATGAAAGATAATTTATTATTTGGATAAACACATTAATAATGGATTAATAACTCTCATATTTTGGAAACACATATTCAAACCTACTCAAATCAACTTGTATGTAGGCACACTAGGACACAATCTACAATGTGCATGAAGATGTGACATTTTTGAAGCTAGTACAAAATGTTTAGATGATTATAGGGCCATAAATGAATTGTGATGATGGTATAATAACATGAATAATAACTCAAGTGTATAATACCACTTTAAGAACTCTGATACATAGAAATATTGATAGTCCCCTATAAACTATGCACAAGATAAGTTTTTCTTGCCAAAAGACCATCTACACATGCTATTATGGTGAATTAAAGTGTATCATACATCTACATACCTATGATAACTAAATATAATTATTTTCATGTAGACAAAGAGTTCAAAATTATACTAGAGTTACATAAAAACATAGCCTATGGGGATTTGAGTCTTCAAAATGTAGTCCAACTCCTTAACAATTGTTCATAAAGCTAAGGATCTCAATATAATGACCAATTCCACAAATTTCAAGACAATATGGGTCCCAAAATATATCTAAAATATTATCCCCCAATGCTACTTGTACGACCTATGCCATGAAGCTAAAAATAACCTTTAAGAGCTTGTGAATGGAGTGATGGAGGGGGGAGAGAGTTTTATAAAACTTTTGTTCTTCCCATGATTTTTTTTGGCTTGTATAATCTCAAAGGACACCTTTATAATGTTTTTTACTAGACTTCAACAAGTTTGTACATGTCTCTTAACTCCTCAAGATGGTGTTAAAATTAAAGATTTTAACCTTTTTATAACTTTATAATAGGTGTGATAGTTTTGTAACCTATAAAAGGTCATTTTAAGGTTTATGGTATGTATTTTTCACTTAGGTAACTTTAACATACATTGGAGTGAGCCAAAAATCACATTTTCACTCATTTTCACTACCTAAAAGTTTGCAAATGAACCTTAAACACTTCAAAACATCATGAAATGTTATGGAAAAATGATTAAGACATAAAATAATTTTAATAAACTCCTAAAAACATATGAAACCACTATATCAATCCTTATCTCTCCATGATATGTCTAGACCACTATATGACCAAAATAAGACATTACCTTAACTTTTCCAAAATAACCTTAGATAATGATAATAAGGTTTTATGAAGATTATTAGAGACCATATAATTCATGACATGAAAAAATTAAAATAATATGAAAATTTTAATTTAGAGGGGGTGACCAATTTTGACTTAAGGTCAAAATTTGGTCAATAATTATCTCTATCGCTTAACCCCAGATTCCCCACAATTTAGATTTTAGGGTTAAAAAATATAATGTATGTCCTATATCACATACCTTATTAAATGTGTGTATTTGAAATTTATAATATGATATCTACCATATATGAGATATATATCATATTCAAATAAATAATTAACATATTTAGTCATGCTCAAGTCCTAATTTTTTTATTTTTTGAAATTTATTTTGTATTTTTTGCAATTTTTTTTATATTTTTGAAATAGTTTTTTAACCATTAACTTGGTCCACATGGCACTCTCATGACATTCCTAAATATCATATGTAACCATTATTTTAATTTCGCATTAAACCTCTAATTGAGACATGATGTCATTGTGTAGGTCTTGTGTTATCAAGAGTGTCATATCCATCTTCTGCATAATCATGGTTATAATATTTTGTTTGGTCTTGTAACTTTGGAATGATAATTTTATCATTTATTGTATATGTATATGTAAATCCCATTACACCATAATGTTTTATTGTATTTTTTATGTCTTTTGTGTTTTTGAATGTGTTTTTATTATGATTTATTTTGTTTTCTCTAGCTTGGTGGATTCATCTAATCTTAAAATTTTAACCATCACTACTTCATGCTCAAATTTGATAGAGTCACTATTTTTTCAACCCTAAAAATCTAGAGTTGGGGTATCTAGGGTTACAAATATAGAAATGAATAAACACAAGGTGATAAATAGATCTATAATAGGCCAATTATTTCTGAAACTTAGATAAAATATTTGATGAATTTAATTTACTATCATGAAAACAAGTACTTAGTTGATTCTTATGTTAATATATATCTAGATCTAGAATAAGAAGGAAGTAGTATTGAAGAGTATTTTGGAATAGTTACCAAATTATGGAATTAGTGCCTATGTAGCTTCAAACACTTGTGGCAGCCTTGAAGAGTTGTATCGATGTTAGTGTCTAGGTTGGATGGAGGTGTCATATATGTAATATCTACTAAAATAATATATGACCACCTAAATGTTTTTGGGTTTTCCATCACCTTTACTTTGGTGCATTTAAATCTAGGTCATAGATTGTCATTCCTTGTTAAATAGAAAAACCCTAATTTTTCCTCCTCATAGTGGTTATGGTAAAAATGTGTTAGTGGGCACTCAATTTTGAGTTACCCCAAATACCCCTCTATCAATGAGTGTTTTCTACATATCTAGTACTCTGAAGAGGGTCTCAAAATTATGTAGATCTCCCTTATATGTTGTCTTGTGTCTAAATCATGTAATGTGATAAGAAAGTACAATATTGACCTAGTTTGTAACTTGGGATATATGGTTGTTGAGATACTCCTTCAGTACTTAAGATGTATGTTTTTACTATGACTAATATGGGAATAGGATAAAATAGGATTTTTTTTCTTTATTGAGTGCTTGATTGAATGCTTTTAATAGGTTGCATTAATATATACTAGGTGAGGAAAGAGTGAGGGTTGATCTTATATTTATACTAACCCCTTTAGATAAATAAATTTCATTAAATCACTTAGGCCAACCATTAGAATATATTTATTTTTAAAATTAGATGAATTTAGGGCACTAGACACTTGTGTTAGAGTAAGACACCTATATCAATGCAGGTATCTAATCGATACACAATTACTTAGAATTTACAGAGGCATAAGATAAGTAGGCTTTAAACATTCTTGGTAAGATAGAAGGCTTAGATCATTAATATAAGAATGGTCAGACTAAGAGATAGGCCAAGGGGTACAAGAGATAGTAGATGTAAGACTTGTGGAAGCAGGAAAGGTCTATAACTAAGAGTAACAACCAAGGTCTAAGTTTGCCAAGTGTACAAGATTGAGGTACCATATAATTTGTAAATAGTGTCTACACTATCTATATCCAATGTTTCTCCCATTTATCTCATTTAATATTTAAAAAAAAATTCATTGCATTGATCCAAGGTAGGATTAATGTGAAATATAGTTAAACATGGTTTTGGTCCAAGCGTTACTAACAACTCAATGGATCAAATGAAATATTTAGGCCCAATATTATTACCAAAAATTTATTTTTCATACCATAGATATTAAATAAGAGTCATATTATATATATTGGCCTCATGAACAAATGTAATCTCATCCTCTATACAAAACTTACCATTAATATGCAGACTAAGAGTTAAAGACTCTAGATATGATGAATGTTTTTAGTTTCATCTTGTGGAACCATATTAACGCTATGTGGCTTATCTTGTTTTTTATTGTCCTTTGTGATTTTTTTTTTTAAATGCTTTCTTTCTTAGTGGAATTTTATTTTGTAAAATTTATTTTTGTGAGCATTCTTATTCATCATGTTCTACTTATAGCATTTTTTATTTTACTTCTTTTACTTTCAATCATTCCTTATGGATTTGTTTTTTAGCAAATTGTCATGTTCATATTATGTTATTTCTTGTTCAACTTGATTTTATTATTTGAATTATAATTGTTTCTACATAGATAAGAAATTAACTATAGCATGCTAAAGTTTGAGAGTATTTGTAATCTTTTCTTCAAGTGATGTGACATGTAGACATAAATATTTATTTTTTATTTTTGTTGTTGTGAAGTATATTATAACAGGTATTAGATTTGTGATTATGGTGAATATCTTAAATTATAGATTTTCCTTTGTCCTTAGAATATGGTACTTCCAAAATAATATATGATTTATCATTTTTTACTAAATCCTCTCAATATGTTCCCACTCCCATAGGCATGAATAAAGTATGAGATAATATTATTCATGATCAATGAGATTAAAATTGATTTGATGCAATTATTCATTTTTTGGATCTTGCATATCATCATGACTATCATATTAATTTGTAACTATGGAATTAGGATATTCAAAATTAGATAAAAGAGGGAGATCTAGTATTGTTTCCTCTTGTTTTACATTGATTGGTAATGATTTCTACATATATTATTCAATACATATAATTGGTACCATTATTCTAAATTTTACACACATAAAAAAACATATATGAGGTAGCCTCTAATATTTTGGGATGTATGTGAAGGCTAGATTCACTCTGGGGCACATGTTTTAGGTATTAGGTCTTTTAATGACCAGTGGTGGAATAGCAGTGAGCAATGAAACTACTAACCCTACAAGTTACTTTTTATCAAGACTATTGTAACATATATTAACTTAAATATTATAACTTATACCAAAGATCACCTTTGACTAGCTATGCCTCAGTCTAAGAAGTTTCACCAAATGGTATCTCTACACAAATTCCAAAGAGTAACTTAACTAGATTATTACCAAAAAATAAGATATACCAATATAAATTGCTACTACATATTCCAATTAATAAAACTTTATTAATTGATTACAATCTAATTGAAACTACTATTTCATATATTAGGAAAGACTAATTTATCAGTTAGATCAAAATGCATAACCACTATAACATATAAATGAAATAGATAAACAGTTATAACATAGACTCTAGAACAACGTGAAAGATTTATTATCTATATTGATATGTCAAAATTTATCATCTCTTTGGAATGTGGGAGATACATGTATATATAGGCTTGGGATGGGGATGCTTCATCACTTAAGTCATCCTCAAAGTTTACATATATTTTATAAAATAACTCCTAAAGGAGTAAATAGAGTACACTTGGAAAAAGATGCCATAAAAAGACAAAAATTGTTACAAATAAATTCTAATAAGACTAACTAACATCATTCTTACTATGATGAAGCAATTGCACTAGTTAACACATGTATTATGGTGGCTATTTCTATTGAAGTTGTTGTAGTGATGAGCTTAGCCATTAAATATGATATTGTAGTCGATATGGTTGAGGAGTTGATATGGCCTACCAATCCTACTTACTTTCTTGAATTTGTAAGTAGAGAGCATGGATCACCTAAAAATCATTCTCTATAATTTTGAAGTCTAATAGGGGTATCTTAAAGAGTTGGGGGAGCTTGTTCATTAATTTTTTATGTGCCTTCAATGGAATCACGATATCCACATAAAGAGTCTATGTAATATGGACCCTGCTTCTAGAAAAATTTATCAATTATTTTATGTCATCATCTGTCTTATATATTTTTCCCTCGACCTTTTCTCTAAATATATTTTCAACCATTTAGGAGAGGTCCTCAAAGATGGTCTTAAGGACCAATTATCCACTCTAGTTAATCACACCATTGACTCTCATTTCCCCAAGAATGGTGATGGATTTCCCTCATAATTATTGAGTTTATACACAAAATTTTTCATCTCATAATGATACTCAATTAAACCATCTCTCTCAGTGACCACATAGTTTTTGTCCCATACAACCTCTAAGGTAGTTTTTAAATTCAAGTGACTACAGGCCTTGTCCTTGGTTTCTCAGACCAAAAAATAAATCTTAGAATCCATCTTATTCATGTCCTATGTAAAGGAGAATGCATCCACCCTTTTAGGTTGGGATTACTTCTTTTCATCTCTTACTAATTGGAAGACATCATATAGTTTTTGGGATACTCTCTGCACACTGCCTATGAGGTCCCTTGGGGGATAAATGGTGTTCCTTTCCTATAAGGCCTCCATAGATTGAACATAGCCTTGAAATATGTTATTTATTACTCCCCCTATATATCTATACAAAAGTATAGGGGTCCTCTCTATGATCATCCAAGTTAAATGGTAGGGTTTTTCATTTTTTAATCAGTTGGAACACATCTCTTTACTCTAGATCCACTTGTTGTCCTTTAGCCATTATAGTTTTTCTATTTATCTTTCTCATAGTTTTCATTTCCTTATCAAAGTGAAATTTATTATGGGTTTCTCCATAATGACCAAGTGTTGCTTTCCCACCTCTACTTGTTGCATCTTTTAGCTCCACTCAAGTATATTCAGGGTAACTCATTATAGTGAAGGTTTTCCCTAGCCTATGAGAGTGGAAGAGGGAGACTACCCAATGGGTAGCATGAGCTTATGATAATGTGTTCCTAGATAAGGGAAAGGAATAATGGTTATTTTCCATCTAATGACCTTATTGGGAGACACATTATCAACTATTATATTTCCCTTCTCTGACACATTTATTTGGTATAATGGTGGTAGACTTTGCTTGGGTTGTCTAGCCAATTGGAAGGTCTAATTGGGTGGAGAGATGGGAAGGAATGACTAGGGAAGTGAATATGGTGGAGGATACTATATTCTCAAAGTGCTCTTATTTATTAAGTTATAGGACTGATGGCTAGAGGTAACAAAGGATGAATAAGTAGGAGGGGTATCAAACAAGTTTTACACATAAACGTTATGGATGTATGGGCAACCCAGATAGTTCCTTTTGAAGTTTGGCTAGTGGGTTCCATAACCTAAAAAATGGGGATTAGGGTTAGTATTTGAAAAATTGGCATTGTTGTGACCTTACACTTATTTATTTGAGCCAAAGGATCCAAAGTATGAGGAATAATTGTTACAATACTAACTAGGATATAATAAATTATTATAGTAAATAGGGAATGAGAATCTTGTGTACTCACTCTTTATGCAACAATAACTTAAGAAATTATTTTCATAGATATCATTGTTGTGTTATAAGGTACAGAGGTTAGAGATATACTCATTATTGCCCTTGTGTTAAAGTTAGAGGTTTTGACTCTAATTTATCTCCAAAATTTCCACTTTGGTCCTAAAGTAATTTAATGGAGCCTAAATTGGTCTCTAAAATCATAGTGTCCTCAGATTGAGCTCCCTCTAATTAGTTTTCATCCATTAATCCTTTAGCCTATTTATTATTTGAATCTTGGTTTAGATCAATTAGCTTTAGGATTTGAGTGTTTCCATGAATATTCATTTGTGTTTAAATTTTTTTCCTAATGGATCTAGATCTCAATTTATGGATTGCCATTTTGGGTATTTTGGTATAATTACAAAATTGAATTTCATGGCTCAAAATTTCATCTACAAGTGAAACCATAGAGAGTGACCTAGAGGATGAATGGTTTTTAGAGACTTAGATTTGGTAGAATGATGTTAGCTTAATGAATAAACTTGGATTACATGGATTATTTAGATTCAAGACTATAATGATAACATATAAGCTCATAGATTCATTGGTTGGTTTCTAGTTCATGTAGTTAGTTTGGCCTTGGAGGAGTGGCTTGTTTAAATATATTAAGGGAGGCAAGATCAATGGTCACCATTAAAATTTGGTTTCCATAATATCAAGGGTGGAGGATTATCCAAGGAGTTAAAAATTCCTTAGAAACCTATAGAATAGAGATTTATAGAGGGAAAGGGGCTAAGTTAGAGAGGATTTTAGAATTGGAGAGTTTTAAAATCCATTTATGGGCTAAGTAAGATTAGTATGGGATTAGGGACTAGGGATGTAGGAGACCCTAGGAATATGCTAAGGTAGGTGGGTCATGGGAATTTTAAATTACCAAATATTAGACAAGTGGGATTAGTTAGTATATAATGGTGATTTAGGAGAAATAAATTGATTTGTGGGGTGGGAAAAAGGTTAATATATGAAGAATAATGGAAAGGGGTATTAAATAAATGACTAGAAGGGGTGATATTAGGGTGGAATTAGATGAGATAAATAATATTATATGGGTTAGGTTAAATTAATGTTGACTAATAGTAATATTAGTGATGATAAATAAAGTGAGCAAATTTTGGTGTATACGTTTTGCCCCTCTATGAAAAGGCATTATGAGTGGATGAAGTGGAAGGAATAATGGTACTTCAAAGAAAAACCATTTCATGGATGAGTGTTAGTAAATGATGTTAATGGATATGATGCCCCCTCAAGGGGATATATAGGGAGGAAAGAGCCAGATGGCTACTCAAAAGAGGAAATAAGGGGTGAAATGTGATGAAGAGATAAGGGGATGTGATGTAAGATATGAAATAGATAATGAATAAAATGAACTTGGTTTGAGTAGTAAGATATAAATTAATGATGCCCCTGGGAAATAAATATGCATATGGAGTGAAATCACTAGGTCATAGTTGTCAACACATCCTAAGGGGGAATCAACTGTAATATGATGATGATAGGATTAAAAGGTCACAAACTTTTGATGTATCCCAAGCAAGGACGCATGCAAGGGAGAGATGTAGGCTAGGATAAACAATGATTTGATAAGTTTAATGATGAGTATAACTCAAAGCTAAAGTTGAGTAATATGATGAATAATATGTGAGAGAAGAGAGGATATAGTCGAGTGACCAAAATATATTAGATTTCACTACATCAAATCAATGATCCATAATGTGATTAATAATGATGATGATACGAGCAAGGACACACACAAGGGAGTGATAGATGATTATAAATTTATGGTTCTAGTCATGCCCTAATCAAGGGAGAAAACCATAAACTTTAAATGGTGAATTTACCAATCAGTGATAATGGATGATTGATCGAATAAATTATGTATGTTGTGATTTATTAGGCCCAATCGATAAGTGTGAGTGATTGATGAAAATATTAGGGTGATGAATATGGGGATGGTTACTAATTAATAGGTTGATTGATTAATGATTGATATTATAGCTCAAGGATTTGACCAATGAAATACTTGGGTATGATGAGTGAAAAATGATGGGGAAAGTAAAAAGTGGGAGTGGATGAGCTATCCTTTCGGCATTGAAAAGTGACCAAGCACTTCCTACATAATATAAAAAGACCTCAATATGATGTAGTTTTGACTATATGATAGATGACAAGATATATTAACAAATGATGATGGTGATGTATCTTATAAATGTTAGTTGTGAGATAGATAATTTGATTTAGATGTTAGACATTAAGATACAAGATTAGGATAAATGATGGAAGATGAGGTGTTAAATGTTGATGACTAAAAAGATGATATAATGTGATGATAAAGGATGAGTCAAGTGGATGATCAGCTTGAAGATGAATCATTAAGATAGATGATTGGATATAGTATGCTAGGTGATAGAGGATAGGAGGAATGATGAGTGTATGATGATCAAGCCATCATTATTATAATAAATCTCATCATAGTCTAAGTAATCCAATAAATATAGCCTTTGGTAGGATGCCCCATGATATAAGTATGACCAAGAGGACATGGTGCCATAGTGCATAAAAGGGGAAAATAGAAAACTTTTCATCATTGAGGGTACCTAAAATCACCATTATACCTTTTGGTATCATCATAACATCCTCATTCATTACCTAATAGATAAAAATATATGATACAAGATGAAAAAGAAACATAGACAAATAGATGAAACATAAGACAATATTATATATACATGATAAAATGGAATTCAAACAAGTCAAACAACATATAATAAATACACATAAGTGTCTACATTCAATGTTGTTATGTCTTTTATAATGGCATGGATTAGAGACATTAGGATGATTGATTAGGTGATGATTTGGACTAATTTAGTCATGATGATGATGATGATGATGATGATGTGAATTTGGATTAAGGATAGTAACTTGGATAAGATATGGAATTCAAGTATGATATGGTCTTTGATTAGGATAAGGATGCAAAAGACATAAGATAAAATGACTAGGAGGTTGATACAAGGTGAAATGACAAAATGATAAGATGGAAAAAAATTTAGATAGGAAGACTTGGATATTTAGGACATAGGTCAAGATAACATATGAAAATACAATTGAGATAAAATACATGATAATAAAGAGATTGAGAGCATAAGACAACGTGGGATGATAATGATATGAACAACAAAAGGACCAAGATTAGATGATTGAGATACTCAAGACATAAGATAATAAAACTATATGTTTTTGGATTTTGTGGATTTTATAATTATTAGGGTTTTTTGGGATATATGTGTGTACACTGTATAAATGGGGGTTACTAGGAAAGGTAATCTGAATCCTAGAAACTAGGATAAAGGTGGATGGAATACTAGATGGGATGAAAAAGGTAAGGGTGATGCTAAAAAGGGGATGAGGACTAAGGTGGAATGGCTTATGGATTTCTAATGACCACATCATGAAAGAATAAAATATTTAATTCCCTGATTGTCTATTAGAGGATATACTAAGATGACTCTAGAACATTTGTCAATACATCTTCCAATCCACTATGAATGTCAAGACTAGAAGAAAGGATAGACATGAGAATATGCAATATATGATGGAAATGGACCAAGGGATATGATAAATAATGATGATGTGGATGGGAATGAGTAAGGATGGATGGGATTTTAACACAAATTTTGAGGTACAATATGGATAATATATTATTTTACCATGATGCTAGAGATTGATTTTCATCATGGTACTTACCCAAGGTGACATAAGATTGGTTTTCACCATTGGATGAATAATTTTTTATTTTATTTTATTTTTTATTATTTTTCTTTTTGATGTTTTTGACTTTTTTGATGGCATATTGATTTATTAGAGGTGGGAGAGATGAAATATTTAGATATTTTTCATGATCTTCAACCAACACCTATTCTAGAGACATGTGATGCTAGGATCATGTTATCGTTGCTACATGTATTAAGGTCCATGTGACCTTTGGTGATTCTTGATCAGGACCCTTACATACATCTAGAACAAGTGTATTTGTCACCCCTATGAGAGAAAATGTTGATCAGGAAGGAATTGTGAGGTATAAATTAGATTAGATTTTGATGTTGATGGGGAGGTATAAGACTCAAATGGATGATAGGACTTGATTGGTTTATGGGTTCATGATAAGAGGGTGTGGTGGGTGTTTGAGGCTTAATAATAGTAGTCAAAAATATCATTGGAGATTTTAGAAATTCCACATGTGATTGGTGCCATGTGACAAAATATTTTAAGAGATCTAAGACTTTTGGACTTCACAATTATTTAACCTAATTATTTGAAGGATTATTGACCATATTGATAGTGCTTTTGACATTATTTAGATTTTTAAACTTGATTATTTATTGACTTCCGCCTAATGCCTAACATGGGGATTCACTAGAGGAGATTGATATTCAACTTGATAGATGAATATTATCTTGACTTGGATGGTCCCCTAGTGTTGGACATTAGGCATCACTAGGGGAAGACACTTTTTGATTAGGCTGATGATTTGACTTTTCTTGATTTTGAATTATAAGATAAAATGTGATTTGATCATTATGATTTAATTTTTGAATATGGTCTTAGAACTTTGTATTTGTATCACATATTATATTACATTGGGAAGATTCCAACGATACATGTTCTTGTTCATCCTTATGGAGGCAAGCAATTAGATGATTGTTAATGGGAAGAAAAGGATATATGATGAATGAAGGTGGTGTAAATGGAATGATGAAGTTAATGAGTGGTGGTGGGGAAGAATTATAATCACAAAGGTTCCTAGGAGACCTAGTTTTGACATCATATAAAATATCCTCAAGATTAATGAAAGGATCATTAGGACTAGCTATAGTAAATGCATCCAAAGTAATATCATATTCACTCTGAAAATATTTGATAGATAGAGATTTTACAAACTTGGTTATGAATTCATCATCTTGACTAGGATTAAAAGATATGCCTTTGATTGATTATCATCCTAATTAGAAGTATCTTCAAAAGGGTATGAATATTCATCATCTGCTACAATATCTATGAGGGATGATGTTTCTGATGAGGAATTTGATTCGAATGCCAATGATGAGCATGATCCTAATGTAGATAAAACTAGTGTTGACTCTAATGTTGACTTTGATGTACATGATGTGATGATGTCAGTGTAATATTGATTTCCCTCAAGTAACCTCACATCATGGGGTGTTTGAGAATATGATGGAGAGATAATGGGTTCAACAAAGATAGGCCTATGAGATATGGAAGGACTCGATGCATGGGAAATAGAATCATCTTAGATGAAGGATTTATCAAATATGTGGGGACCATGGAAGAGGGATGTGGTGTCTTGACCTTGGCTTAGAGAGGGAATAACTTGATCATGATCAAGAATGAAATATTAGCATTCCTCTTCGTGTTCACCCATGGATGTAGATTCATTTAATCTCAATTTCTATGTCACTATATTTGATGAGGTCTTGGACATAGTTTTGGAATTTATGACATTAATTAATGGTATTTCCTTAGGTTTGGTGATATATATAATAGTTATTAGTGTTATACCAAGAGGGCTTACGCTTAGTAGGACTAAGATGTCATATGGGTGGATAGACCATCATGTTAGTGGAAATAAGTTGGTGGAAGAGGGATTTTAAGGATATAAAAAGAGGAGTATAAGGGATGTCTTTACTTCAAACTTTATATATGAAAGCATTGGGTTTTGGATTAAATATTTGTTGATTTGATTGGGTTGGTGGACTAGCAATAGATTACGTGACCAAGATAGCATTTCATTTTCTAGTATAGGAAGGGCTACATGAATAGATATGACTAGTGGATGGAGGATTGGAATGGGACTAAGTGGTCTAAAAAATAGGAGTTTACGGATGTGGATGGGTGTAGACTAGAGGTAAGGTTAGATGAATAGGGTTGAAGTTTGTAGGATGTGGAGTGCTCATATTAAGGAGGTGAGAGAGGATCATATATCTATTGGTGATAAGGCATTTATCTATCAGGGTATTTATAGACACCTAAATCTAGCCATTGATAACCTCCAATCAAGGTTTTGGCCAATTTCCACCCAAAATACACAATTTGGCCTAAAAATACTAAAAAATGCTAAATTATGTGAAACTGACATATTCAAGTGCTAATTTTGGCTAGGGTATCTCTAAATGGGGCAATGCAATTTATGGGCCAGCTAACTTTGATCAAATTATTTTGAGTCAAAATGCCAATTTAGTATATAGGTGCTCTAGATTCCTCTTTCCTATCAAATATTATGCACAATACATGTGCATTAATTATTTGTTTTTGCTAACATCCTAAATGAGATAATGGTTCTAATGCATCTAACAGTGCCTTTGAATTCTAATCCAATCAAAATTTAGACCAATAACAAGGCATTCTAATCAATTTGAGTAATTTATGCACAAAGTGCTTAATCATGATTAAGAGCTAATTAACCCAAATCAAGGCCTAATAAAAAATTCCATGGAAAATTGTTGAATAATTTGTTTTGTAAATGAATATTGAATATCTACATCATCAGGTGACTTCATTTCTTGGGAAGACATCCCTAGGCCATAAATGCCACAAATATCAGGATTCATTCCCTCCATGCCTCATCAATGCCTTCCATGATGCCCTCCATGCCTCTTAATTGCTATTTATTCCAATTTCATGATGAGGATAATTACAAACTTAATTCTAAAAATTGAATTAATCATCAACCACACATTTCAATCTTAGAATGGATGGTTTAGGTTGATTCTAGATATTCTCAAAAATCTATAAATAGAGAGGCCATGAACATCATTTCTAAGATATTTTAGTGCAAAGTTATTATGCTCAAATATCTTCAAAGTTTTGATTATGCAAAATTATAATGCTCAAATGGTTTTAAAAGCTTCAAGAAACTAGTGTTACAATGCCAAATTGATTCCAAGCCAAGCCAAGCCACAAGACAAATGTGCCAAGGAGAGATGGAGGTAGCCAAAATTCCATTTCCAAGGACTTCATAAGCATAAAAATGAGGAGGCCACTACTATAAAGGCATTTGGAGTATCCAAGGAAGGTGAAGGAATGCTTGTATTTTATTCCTTACTTTTTAGTTCTGTTTGTCATTTGTTTTTGTTAACTAAGCTCTCCCTAGTGTTTAGGCCTAGAGATGTTATGCTATTAGTGTGTTTATTTCATTTTGTTTTCATTTTGGAACTAACACCATAATAACCATCCTCTCTTGAGTCAAATTTCTAGATCACAAATGGCACACCTGGTGGGACTAGATGCATCTCATACCTAAAGAAGATCATTTTATAATTCTAAAATATTTATTTGGACCCTTAAAACTCTTTCAAATTGATTTTCTAACTTTATTTTACTATTTTTTTTGCCACAATTTTACACAGTAATTGATGTTGGTAGGTAATATTGAAATTGGTTGTATAGCTTAACTGACGTTAGTTTGGTAACCAACATTAGTTATCAAAGGTAACCATCATTGGTTGTAATAACCAATGTTGGTCATTATGTTTTTCCAAAAACATAGACCCGAGAGCTATTTTTCCAAAGTTTATTGTTTCAAACCAAAAAGAGCTTCAAATATAAAGGACATGCTAATATTTTTGTTGTAGGACCAATCTAGATATTTGCTCAAAACATGTTTAAATCACCTTTTTTCATGCTTAAAAATCAATTAAGAACCTTGTTTTGATTATTTAACAAAGAATTTAGATGTTTTTGGTGAATGTTTTAAAAGTCTGCAACTAAGACCAAAGGGCCAAATGAACACCACCAAATCTTTCATTTTGGGCTTAAAATTGAACACACTTGTCAATTCTTGTTTGCAATAGTTATTTAGATCAAATCTTTGTTTGTAAAAAAGAGGAATGTTGTGAGTATGATCTTCTATTTTTACCCTATAGGGAACCCTTGGAATCAAAAGTGCCATTCCTATTGTAAGTAGCCTAGTCCAAGGCTTAGAAAGAAAGTCATCTAAAGCACTCCCCAAAAACTTGTCAAAGTTTGGGTGATCTTGAAAATGACCCTAAAGTCTTTCTAATTTTATGCTTTTTTTGTTTTTATGCAAACTTGGCTTATGAGGGGGACTTCATCACCTCCCACAAGTTATTTAGGGATGCTTTAACCTAGTGTTTCATCTCTTAGGATTGACTTCATTTGGCTCCTTTGGAGTTGTACACGGGATGTAGTGGCACTTTGGACATTACACTACACTAAGCGAATAGTAGGATGTAGGGGTTGTAAAAAAGACTAGACCTTTTTATAACAAGCCAAGTAATATGGACCCAAAATCCATGTTTTCCTTTTGCATTATTTGGTGTGAAAGTCAATGTGTAATTGATTCCCCTAGATCATTCAAAAACTTATTAGATCTTAGACAAATCCCCACTTGCCATAGAAGTATTATTGGTGTAAGGTGCACCTCAAGGTCCATGTCATAGTACTATCATTTGAGAGAAGGGGGGTGTAAAAACTCTACTATATAATTCACATTTACTTTTGTATGAACACTTAAAATCCTCTCAAATGGCATATATTGATGAATTCTAACAATACTAAGCAACCTTGTCAGTTTAGGATCTAAGAACAATTAATTAGTTGGTCTTATCCTAGTAAGAAGTCTTGTTTGAAGTCAAAACTTGGTGGAAAAAAATAATCCAAACCAAACACATAGTCCAAATTTTCCTTTGAACAAAGAGGCATTATGTTGGCTACGTGAGATCATCAATTTGTTTTGTTCAAAAGTTCATCAAAAGCTTGACGGTCATATCATCCAATTTGGCATAGTTATGCTACCCAATTGAGTCTAGACCTTTACCGAAGTTGTTTAAGTCCTTCACTTATAATCTAAATTTAGAATTGCACCTTTACAAGTTCATAGGGTTGATGTGTTAAGTGGGTTTGCCATTTACACTAAACTTGAGGGAACTTAGGTTTAATTTCCAATTTAGGTTGAAGGTTGTTTAAAGATTCATAATCATTAACATCATTTGATATACTTAAGACATTTTGTGATTAACCCTTGAACTTTGAGTCTATACACCATAACATTTTTGAATCAAGAAAAGTAGTGTTACGCCATCAAAATTGTAGGAAAATGTCTTTACCTTAGAGATTTTTTGAAACAAACCTTTTTGTTAGACCTTTTGGGTAGTATAGCATCATTACACTGCCCAAAACATTTCAAAAATTGTTTCATAGACCCTCTTGCAAAGAGTTTCAAATTTTCTCCTACATTTTCAGACCAATCAAAGTGTACTTTTGTGATCTTTTGTCTAAAATTGTTATACTGTTCACTTTTGTCTAGCTTATTTGTCAAAAGAACCAAGTTTTATACCATTTTTTGTGGGAAAATAAACTATTTTAAAGCACCTTTTATTTCATACCTTATACTTAGTTGATCAAGTTCATGACCAAGAATCAGATGCCTAGTGTTTGTTAGAAGTGTTTCAAATCCATTAGATTAAAACTTTCATCTATTTTAAAAGTCTAGATTTTGACACCATTTGGCCAAGAGTCTTAGCACATGCCTTGTTTGAGCCTAGATTTTGATGTCACTTTTGGCCAAAAGACCTAGAAACTTTTAAATTCCTAAATTAGATTGATTTGAAACACTTCGACCTTAGAGTTTGACATTTTGATTTTTGGACCGTTTACTTGCTTCCTTTGTGTGAATGGTGAAATGTTAGATACTTCATGCTAGCTTATTTCTTTAAAAATCTTTGCATAAACCTTTTGATCCTTTTGAAAAATCTAGACTAAGTTGGGACATCATATATTTTAGACATTGTCTTTTTTAGAGTTTGTATAAATCTTTGACCTTTTATCGCAAAAGCATTGACTATGGATCCCAACATGTATTCCTACACTTGTAGTGAACTCATGTACAATACAGGGGTTAGTAATGTGGTTGTGCAAGAAGAAATGGTGCAAGACCCCTATGTAGATAATATTGCTTATGAGATGGATTCTTATCCCTCGTATAATGTTAGATGTCAAATCTATAACCTAATTTCACATCCTCATAGGGATTCATGCAATAAGGAGGTCCCCATGTTTCTCAAATACATACTAGACAACTGTTGGTTCAAAATGTGCCATAAATCTAGAGATAGGGTCTTGGTCCACACGTTCCCACTCAATAACAAGGTTTTATTAGTTGACATCATGTCCCTTTTCAACCACAACAGGCACAATATAGTTATATCCCTCCATCCCAACCACAAAATCCTCCAAGTCAAACCTTTATTGCCAACCTAAACTAGAATATCACATAATCAAGTGTGCAATTTCAAGCACATCCTAATCCACGTATGTGTATTCCTTGTCCATTCCCCAACCAAACTAATATACATCAATAGGTATCTTTGTCATACCCTAGTTAAAGTGTTTGTGACCTCCCAACCATCTACCCAAATTCTCCCTCAAACCAATATTCCTTCTAGTTTCCTATCCCTAGAATTTCAATAGATGAAGGATGTAATTTCTACCATTCAAGCTGGTAAACAAACTAAAAATTTCAAATTTGATGATGTATGTTCCTATCCATTCAACATGGAATATTTACAGATAACATTTCCTCTAGGATATGAACCACCAAAATTTGATAAATACAAAGGGAGAGGTGACCCTAAGGCTTATTTGATCAAATTTTTTGTTGTGTGTCAACTAGTGGTATATAGTGACATATAACTTTTTCTATTGTTTCCAAGGAGCTTGACTAGACAAGCCTTGGAGTGGTTTTTGAAGTTACCCAAAAATTTAGTAATGGATTTTGATGATCTTTTTGATAATTTTGTGCAGCACTTTTCCTATAATATCAAGTATGAGATTTCATTAGTGGACTTAATGCAATCAAAGAAAAAAGATAGTGAGATTTTTACAAGTTATTTATAGTGATGGAGAGCCCTTTCAAGCCATTTCACCAACAATTTACTAGATAAATAACTAGCCACTATGTTTACCAAAAATTTGCCCAGTGAGACAACTTATCATTTAGAACTACAATGTGCATATACATTCAAGAAGATCATTGATAAAGGTTTTTTGATCGAGTGGGTGCTCATCAATAAAGGAGTTATCAAGATTAATTCAACTAATAAAAATAAAGGTACCAATTAGGAAAATGACCAACATCCCATTCAAGTTCCAACATCACAATTGGCCCAAGCCAATAACCATGAAAGACTGAAGCAATTCAACTGTAATAGGAATGTTATAGGAAATGGAGTAACTAAATCCCATCATGTAAAAATGATGTAAACATCATTTACACAACCTTTTTAGCTTACTCCTATCCAAAAACCTCTCCAACTAATACCACAAGTGCAATAACCAAGCCCTACACAACAAATATAGTAGCCTTTACCATTACAAACCCCTCCTCCTAGGAGAACTGTGCCTACACGTCATGTCTTTAGTGACCTAGGAGAACTTATTGAGTCTATATTTTACAAGCTTGATATCACTAATCTGATTAGTTAGCCTATACCAAAGTATTATTTGTAAGGTATTCTTTATCCTAATTGGTATTATGAAAATGAATTATGTGACTATCACCAGGTCAACGGGCATAATCTATGAAGATGTGTCCAAATCAAGCATTTAATTGAGAATATGTTGGATAATGGGGAGATAACATTGGATAATGGTGCTTCCACTTCCAATAAAACTCTTGGGATTTATCAAAACCCCTTTCCCTAACATAACAATCAAGAACAATAAAATAATGAGCAACAACAACAATGGTTAGTGTAATAGCAAAATCAACAGTATCAAAATCAAAGGTCAGACCAGTAGAATAAACAAAATCAGTAGTAGAACCTATAATGATAGAATAATGGACAAAACCAAGGTTAGAATGGTAAAAACCAACAAACCTACCATGTATTTGCACATGACTATAATAGGGTTGTAGGTCATATTACAGGGGGTAGCGTTAATACCATCTCCATTAATCTAAGACCAAACACTAATCAGCCTAGACCATTGCTAAACAATAATATTTAGCCAAATTATATATATAATCCTTCTTTAACTTGGGAGTGCATACAGGCAAACTAATAAACTAGAACTTTCCCTTTTGGACCTTATATCGATAATTTGTCCTTGCCACATGACCACATGCAAGTGCACCGACAACCAAGACTTGTCTTGTTTGATCCCACACCATTCCCAACATTTGTTAGAAATAATGGGTTGGTATTTAATCTTTATTATGTAATCATAACTTAGAGGTCAAAGATTACTATCCCAAGCCCACAACTATCTATCACCTTTTCTGTCATCCAACCAACTATTCAGCCTTGGAGTAAACCATTCACTATTGACCAAGACAAGAATTTTGATATTGTGGAAAATTTGTAGAAGACACCAGCACAAATTTAAATTTTAGATTTTTTGTGAATGTCAATAATCCATAAGAACATCTTGAATGAGTTTTTGACCCAATCCATTGTTGCTAGTGACATATCCCTTGATAAATTTTAAGTTTTAATTGGACACCTAGATCTAGTCCAACAAGTCATGTTCAACCAAAGTGATATGTCTTCCCTTGGCCTACTCCATAATAATCCATTATACATATAAGTTTATATAAGATTGAATAAAGTGAAATGTGTCATTATAGATAATGGATTTGGCTTCAACATAGTGTCTCTAAATCTCATTAAGCTTCTTGGGTACATAATGATAGATCTCTAGATAGAGATAATAACTATCAAAGCCTATGATAATTAGGAAAGAGAATCACAAGGCACCATTAGTTTTTTAGTTATCATTAGGCCTTTGACCCATGATACACTTTCCATGTGATTTATCTTGAATTTTCATATAATATGCTTCTAGGTAGGCCTTAGTTACATGAGATTCATGTAGTCCCATCAATGTTGCACCAATGTATCAAGTTTTCTCACTCAGGGATGGAAGTGAATATTCTAGGATATTTACATCCATATGAACACTAAAAGCATCTTGAGGTCAAATTTCAAAGCTATAATTATTAGTACAACATGAATCTAAGTTATAAATAGGAGAAAATAAAGGCCATACTTATTGATCCTTCACCAGATAATTGTATAGATCCTAATACCCTGGATTCCATTCCCCACATGCCACCTCCTAAATAATCTAATCATTTTACCATTATAGATATTAGATCAAGAGAGTATGTGACCCATGATACATTTCATATTGCTAATCTTCTTCAGAATTTGAAAACCTTTAGGGGACCTAAAATCACTCCACATATGCATTAGTAATAAAAGAACAAAGGTAAGGGACCTGTTACATTTGTACCAACATATGGCCTAGAAACTAACCCTCTTGAAGGGGATAAATCATAGTTATACAATGACAACCAAGCTGATTGATATAAAACTATGAAGTATCCTATTCCCAATAAGATCATGGAGCATCAAAGTTATGAAGGAAGAGGCCTCAGACTAAATTAATAAGGAACCATTGAGCCAATTTCCATGACTAAATATGAAAGACCTTGTGGACTTATATTTAAACCACCTAGGGGTGACCCCACATATCTTATTCAAACTCTATCACCAATGACTAGTGATGATGATGTTGATAGTGAAGCAGAGTTTGATCATAGCCTCACCTTTGATAACCTAGCTAAAACCAACCTATTTGATAATAATGCCATTTTTACCCTTACCATGGCCATTCATCATAACCCATTGCCATTATATTATCCCTAACTGATATATTAAAACTAACAAGAATCTAGTCTGCCAATTGATGAGTTCTAGAATGATGAGGCATTATGTGATTTCTTAGGCCTTAGAGAAAACATTTCATTAGGAGATCACAAATTAGGATTCTCAATCACATTAGATCATGTAGCCTATTTTAGAGAGTGAGTGAACACCCTTAGCAAAAAACAAATAAGTAAAACATTGAGGTCCCAAAGTTAAAACCTCTTTGAGGCACTTTTTAACCAGGGAAAAAGTAAAGATAAAGGCCAATCTAGTGGTGAAGACTTGTTTTAAGTTCCATTAGATGGGGGTGTTCATTATTCTTCAAATTTAGACCAAAAATCCATCAATGATGAACTTGCTTATGGATCTGAGTTTAGCTTTAAGCAACAATAAGTATTTGATCAAATTCTTCAAGAATTTTTTGACTATTTTTGTCACATGGTGAGATCTCCCATTAGGGGACTCAGATTCATCATGCCTAGGAGAATTTGAAGAGAAAGTGCTAACAGAGGACCCTGACATAATTCAATAGTTTAGGTCACTACCTACTATCCTAGAAGAAGATTCAACCCTTCTAGTCAAAGATACAACAAAGGTAAATGTCAAGACTGCATCAAACTTGAAATGGATAAAATTAGGAGCGTCCCTCACTAAGAAGGAATGTGACATCTTTATAGCTCTTTTGAGAGAATTTGTAGATATCTTTATATGGGCCTATTCTGGCATGCCATGTTTAGACCCCACCTTGGTTCTGCACCACGTTATGGTTAATCCTAATTCCAAACTAGTAAAACAAAAGCTACATAAGATGCATTCTTCAATTATTATATTGGTAAATAAAGAGTTGGAAAAAATCTTAGAATCAAGATGTATCTAATCTATTGACTACTCAAAATGGATCTCTAATATGGTACCTATTAGTAAAAAACTTGAAGGGATTAGAATTTGTACTAATTTTTTGAGACATCAACAAAGCTTATCCTAAATATGATTTTGCCTTGCCTAATATTGACATGATCATCAACTCCATGACTAGTTATGAAATGATTTCACTCATGGATGGCTTTTAAGGATATAACCAGATCAGAATAACACCAGAAGACCAACATAATAAAACATTCACGACTCCATGGGGAATATTTTGTTATCAAGTAATGCCATTTGGCCTTAAGAATGTTGGAACTACATATCAAAGGGCCATTACTATCATATTCCATGATATGATGCATGATATTGTTGAAGACTATGTCAATGACATATTCGGAAAATCCAAAACTAGGGCCAACCATCCAACAGTGCTACATTAGATATTTAAAAGATTATAGGAGTACAAAGTTAGCCTCAATCTAAAGAAATGTGTGTTCAGTGTAACTTCAAGAAAACTACTTCGATTTATCATATCTCGTATAGGTATTGAAGTCAATCTGGCTAAAGTCCATGTTATCACCAAGATGCTACCACTAACCAATTTAAATTAACTCTAAAGTTTGTAAGGTAAGATCCAGTCAATCTGATGCTTCATCTCTCAGTTAATAGACAAGTACCATCCATTTAGACACCTTTTAATGGAGTGTCATTTCATTGGGATGATCACTTCCAAACAACTCAAGGACTATCTTGGTAATCCACCTATTTTCTTATCTCTTATGCTAAGAAAGCCAATCTTGTTATACCTATTAGCTAATGACCATGATTTGGGGGCACTCTTGGCTCAACATGATGACAATGGAAAATAGCATGTCATACACTACCTAATCCATTCCTTGGTTACATATGAACATAACTATGCACCTTTTGAAAAAACTTGTCTAGCCATGGTTTTAATAGCTTAGAAACTATGCCATTACATATTGAATAATAAGACCATGGTCATTTTAAAAGTAGATCTGCTCAAGTATCTACTATATCAAATATCTTTGCAAGGTAGAATGGCTTAATGGATCATGATTATTAGTGAGTTTTACATAGATTATGTCAATTTGAAGGCAATCAAGAGACAAGTTATTGTAAATCAACTTGTTGAAGCACCACTCATAGACACATAGCCACTCACATTTCAATTCCTTGATGAATCCATAATGACCATCATTGACACACCCCTTGAGGAACAACCTTGGAAGCTATATTTTGATGGTTCATTTACTACACATGGATCAGGGGTAGGCCTATTATTTATTATACCATAGGGAGATCTAATCCTTAAATCATTTAGAATAAGCTTTCCTTGTATAAATAGCATGGTTGAGTATGAAGCACTTATGGTAGGACTTAGATAAGTAGTGCATTAGAATATATCTCATCTCCAAGTTTATGGTGATTCTTAGTTAATCATCAATCAGGTCACCGATCATTTTTAGACTAAAGATGACATGTTGGTTCCATATAAATCCATGGTCGATACTCTTAAGCAACAAATTGCTAATATTTAGTTTAAGCACATACCAAGGGCTAGTAATAGAACTAAAAATGCCATGGATACTATTGGCTCTTTGATTCAAAAAATAGATAAGGCTAGAGAATATCAGTTCCTCACTGAGAATTTGTTAGCACCAGTTCATGAACCTTCAATCATTGCCATGATTTGTGATATTGTTGGTCCTAATTCTATTTGGTACTTAGACCTTTACAACTACCTTCATGACCAAATTTTTCCACCTAACCTATCTTAGAAACAAATGAGAGCCTTCATTCATCATTATACTTATTATACTTTACTTGGATCTACCCTTTACCATCATAGTTTTGATGGAACTCTACTTCATTGTTTAACTTTAGTAGAGTCTACACTAGCATTAATATAAGTTCATGAAGGAGTATGTGGTATTCATTCTAGTGGGTCGGTCCTATCCAAAAATATCTTGCATACTATTTATTATTAAACCATAATGGATGAAGATGCCACTTCATATGTAAAAAAGTGTGACAAATGTCAATGGCATCCTAATTTGATTCATGCCCCAACAAAAACTCTGAAACTAATATTGATACCATGGCCATTCTCTACATGTGGACTTAACCTCATTAGGAAGATCAACCCCACTTCATTTGATAGCCATAAGCATATCCTTACCACCACTGAGTATTTTACTAAGTGGGTTAAAGCTATACCCCTCACTTACATGACTAGAAAGCAAATTTCTAGATTCATCTTCAACTATCTCATTTGCCTCTATGATGTCCCCTCTAACATTATATCTGATAATGGAGGATCATTCAAGAACAAGGATGTAGACCAATTGTGTAATGAATATAACATCACACAACATTTTTATATAGCATATTACCCTTAAGGTAATGGCCAAGTTGAGGCATTCAACAAAACCATTGTCAATATTCTTAAAAATATTATCAATGATGTTAGTCATGATTGGCACTTATAGATATTCCCTACCCTTTAGGCATACCATACCAATCATCTTACCCCCACAAGAGTCACTCCATACTCACTTGTTTATGGTACTAAAGCCATCCTTCTCATTGAGGTTGAATTGCCTTCACTACGCATCTCTTTCAAGAATGTCTTAGATGATCATGACTATTGAGTAGCTTGCCTGTAAGATCTAGACCTACTTGATGAGAAATGCACAGTTGCACTTAATAATCTTCAAGCATATCAGAATTGACTCAAAGGACACTATAATCAATGTGTTAAGTATAAAACATTTGAACTTGGTGATCTTTCTCTTAAATAAAACCAAAAGAATACCACAACTAAGAAGAAGCATAAAGGGAAATTCAAACCAAACTAGATAGGTCCTTTCATCATTACTGTAGATTATGTATCAGAAGCATATAGGCTTGCCACACTAGATGGAGATGAACTTCCAAAGCTGATGAATATTATTCATCTCAAGTGGTACTATACTTGAGTGCTAAGGTGTATTGTCTATAAGCACCATTTCATTTATGCCATTTTAGCACTATTCTTCTTTGTATAAATACCATCCATATCTATCTTCTTCACCATATCCACTTTCTATTTTTATTCTATCGACCCAGTGTGTTGTAAAGCCTATCCCATTTGACCTTGGTTTTTTTTCCATTCATTATGAATTTTTAGCATCAAGGTATCTGATCATTTCATCAGTTATTTCAATTACTTTAGATAGAGACCATATTTTGGGATATTGTGATAAATTTTTTGACAACTGCATCCTTCATTTGTTATTCCTTTCTTACCACCAGTCTTGCTAATAATTATAACTGCCTTTAGGAAAATTAGTACCATCGATATATGTCATTATGTCCTAGTTATAACCACCTATGGGCATGCTAGGGGTAACATTAATCCTCGACATACCAAATTTCTACTTCATGTGTCATATTATGCCTTTTTACCAATTGTCCCTATTTTGTTTAAATTGACTATTACACTAGTCAAATTCCTCCACTATAAGGTTGAAACTACAGTGACTTGAGGCCTACTCTGGGACTATATAATAAATGATCGATACTTATTGATGTCAGCTTAGTCACCATTTTCTCCATGCTCTCATTATTTTGTGAGCAACCTAAGCCACACTCTCGCTATTTTATGAGTAACCTAAGTTTGAATGTTCTTGCCATTTTATGAGCTTGAACCATTTAGTGTCTCATCATTCTTGATTGATTTGAGACACTCCAAAATAATTCCAAAAACATTTGAAAAATTATTAGAAAAGAACAAAAACATTGACCACTTCTTTTTCCTTAAGGATTCTTAGAACCCTTATTAAATTAAAAGAAAATAACTTGTCATTTATTTTCCCCATCCTTTTTGGCATATTTCTCTCATGTACTTTCCATTTTACAAGACCATTTCTCTTCTTCTATCACATCTATTCTATTTGTTTTCCTCAGTTATCACATTCTTCCCATTCCCTAGGAGAACTACATTTGGCCTAAGGTTTTTTATTGGCTATTACATCCATGAAACTATGTAGGCAGTGTCCACTTTCCTAGTGCATATAGAGATAGCTCAGCAACCCCCTTCTTTTTCTTCTATTCCCCCATTTTGTTTGTTTGTTAAGTTGTCACCTATTTTCTAGGAGCAATGTTCGTATGGTTTCTGTTACATTGTTTGTTTGTTTTTTTCTACTTATTTTGTTTGTTTGTCTACTTATTTGTTTGCTTTTAGCATTGTTGCCTTGATTTAGTTTATGTGTGTTCATTGGGTCATTTCTTTCCCACACTTACACTTTAATCCATCCATATTCATATTTTCACATTGTCATCATGGTTTCTATCATTGGTGCATTGTTTTATATTGATTATTGGATCTTAGGAGTCAATCCTTATGCATATTTCAGCCAAGTCCTCATGATGTTATACCATGATGCCTACCAACACTTACTAAAATAAACCTTAGCTTCAATAAGTCTATTCAGCAATGGCAGCCTCTCATCAGCATTGACATCTTGATTTCATCCCAATAATATCCCAAATAGAGTAATTAACCATGAAATAATTTCAACCTTTATTAGTTCAGATGAGTATCTCCATACTAGTAGGTTGTTCCAATTCATCATTACCCTTTGTGTTCAATTATCACCATCTTTGACCAAGTTTATCATGTTTTCCATAATCAAGGTCTAATTATTATAACCGCCTATGGGAAAATCATTGTACACTATCCCACTTGAATTTCTCAATGATTATAAACACCTTTGGGAAAATCATTGTGTTGTCACCACTTTGCTTTTTCTACCTATATAGGGGCATTATATTATTTTATTTGTCTATACTAACTAGGGTAGCTCCATCTTCTCAATGATTATAACCCCTTTGGGTAAATCATTGTGTTATCATACCACGTTGCCATTATAGGGGTATAATGTTTATAATTACCTTTGGGAAAACCATTGCACACCATCCCACTTACATTCTCAATGATTTTGACTACTTTTTTAGTCTCATTGTGTTTTTCACCCCTTCATCTTTCCTTTCTTTGGTCCCCTCGTTTCACTTCTTTCTTTTTGAGGGACCATTTTCCAACTTACTTATGCCAACTATTCCCTTGAGGGGGCATCATAAAATTAGTTTATCATCATTATAGTTGTAGGCATACTGGACCTTTTCATTCTTTGAGAAGATGTTATTGTGTTTATATCTTGCAATACCTTCCCAAATAGGGACAAACTATAGACACCTAAATTGGGGCATCGATAATCTCCAATCAGGGTTTTGGCCAATTTCCACTGAAAATACACAATTTGGCCTAAAAACACTAAAACATGCTAAATAATGTGAAACTAAAATATTCAAGTATTGATTTTGGCCAAGGTATCTATAAATGGGGAAATGCAATTTATGGGCCAACTAACTTTGATCAGATCATTTTGAGACAAAATGCCAATTTTGCACCTAGGTGCTCTAGATTGCTCTTTCCTATCAAATCTTTTACACAAAACATGTGCCTTCATTATTTGTTGTTGGTAACATCTTAAATGGATAATGGTTCCAACACATTTGATAGCACCTTTCAATTCTAATCCAGTCATAATTTTGGACCAATAATAAGGCATTTTGATCAATTTGAGTAAATTGTGCACAAAGTGCTTAATCATGTTTATGAGATAATTAACCCAAATCAAGGCCTAGTCAAAAATTCCATTGAAACTTGTTGAATAATTTGTTTTGGAAATGAATATTAAATATTTGCATCATCAGGTGACCTCATTTCTTAGGAAGACATCCCTAGTCCATAAATGCCATAAATATCAAAATTTCATACCCTCCATGCCTCATCAATGTCTTCCATGATGCCCTCCATGCCTCTTAATTGCCCATTCTTCCAATGTCATGATGATGATAATTACAAACTTAATTCCAAAAATTGAATTAATCCTCAACCACACATCTCAATCTCAGGATGGATGGTTTAGGTTGATTCTAAACATTCTCAAAAAAATTTAAATAGAGAGGCCATGAACATCATTTCTAAGCTATTTTGGTGCAATGTTATTATGCTAAAATATCTTCAAAGTCTTGATTACTCAAAGTTATACTTCTCAAATGGTTCCAAAAGCTTCAAGAAACTAGTGTTACCATGCCAAATTGATTCCAATCCAAGCCAAGCCACAAGCCAAAGGTGCCAAGAAGAGATGGAGGTAGCCAAGCTTCCATTGCCAAGGACTTCATGAGCACAATATTGAGAAAGCTAATACTACAAAGGCATTTTTAGCATTTAAGGAAGGTAAAGGAATTATTGTATTTTATTACTTACTTTTGGTTGTGTTTGTCATTTATTTTTGTTAACTAAGATCTCCCTACTGTCTAGGCCTAGAGATGTTATGTTATTAGTGTGTTTATTTCATTTTGTTTTCATTTTAGAACTAACACCATACTAACCATCCTCTCTTGATTCAAATTCCTAGATCATAGTACTGACCAAATCTTTTTTATATGTCATGGATAAGGATGGGAGAAAGTACAAATGATGTGGTTTGCCAACCCAAGTCAGTAGGTTTAGGGGATTTAATGGATATATTGAGGGATGAATATGGGATGTGTGGAACAAATTTAGATAAAGGTTTGCTTTAGTTCAATGTCAATTTTAAATCAATGATATGAAACATTGGATGGGATAAGAAAATATAGTAGATCAACTTAGGTTGTAAGCTAGACTCTAATGATTGGGATTGGATTCAACCAGGTGAATTGTGTCAAGCTCTAAGACTTGATGATGATGGGATAGACTGGCCCAAGAGATTGATATCAACTAAGCATTGATTGGATTAATAATAACTCAATATTAAGATGATCAACTCAAATAGGTGTTAGTAACCTAGATATCACCCTGCTTGAAGGTTGATAGATTTTTATTTAAAAATCTTTCACACCTAGACTAACATTAAAATGATTTGAGGTGTGGGACACCTAAACTCATATTAGACCTCTAGTTTTGATGAGGCTAGCTCCTTTGATGTATCACTTTACTCACTACTACTAAAACCTACTATATTTTTGGGGTGAAAAGGAGAAAGAAGGAAACTAAAAAGGAAATTTATTTTAGTATTGGTGATACACCTGTATTGTAGGTTCATTCACTCTATTTGAGCTCTTAAAACACTAATAAGACAAGTAAAAGATTGAATCTACAACCCCAAATGACTCTTATGCATCAGTATTTCACATAAAGTTTTTATAAATTGATCAAAGCCTAAGGTAAATGATGGAATAATACTTATTCAAGGAACTAACTAGTCACTTATATCCACTATTATCTCAATCAAATGACATCAAACATTGAAACATGACCTACATAAGTTAGCATATCGGTAGCTAGGTGAAATTAAGACCTGATAAGGGAGAGGATACTAACACATGTTCAAATAAACTAATCATAAAAACACTATACCAACATAATTAAATTTTAAAATAGTCTTTTATTCATATAAAAATGTTGCAAATCTCAACCTTGGCAGAGTTAGATCTTGCCCACAAAAGCGATCCTGAAAAATGGCCTGAAAGCCTGAATATATAGAAAAAAGAAGAAAATAGAAAGCTAATATTGGTGTAAAATATGGAATATAAGGTAAAATTCACATCATTTCAATTCAAACTTCAATTATAAATTGATATCAAAGTCTTTAATAAATATCCTTTTGTTAAAAATCTTGCATGAAGCTCATTTTTAGCATTGGAATGAGGATGGTGGGCCCCTTAACTTTGTCAAAATATCTTTGTATGAATGTTATTCCAAAAATTGGATGATAAAATTAACTAATTTTAAAGTATGTGAATTTCATCCTTTTCATGGAAACCTTGAAAGATGCATGAAACTGGTCAACTAGTCAACTAAATTGATGATTGGTTCTTGAGGACTAGTTAACTCTATTTGAACTCAACTTGCATAAAGTGGAAATTATTTATTTATTTAAGCATGGTATATTATATTAAAAAATTAGGTATGTGTCATGGATACTTCTTATTAACTTCTTGATTATCCCCTTCAACACTAAATCTCTTTGCTTGTTTGATTAAATAAGCCTACTATGCTAATTAAGCCTAGTAGACTATTCTTTGTATTTTAACTCCATATAAATTGCAAAAAAAACTTTAAAAACCTACACAAATTATAATATTATACTTTAATAAACTCGTCACACCATGAGATAGGTGTTATTAATGAATAAACTCTTGCCACTCAGTCACCATGGTTGACTAGGTCAACGCTACCTTATTTCCTATAAAGTGGTTGTTTTGAAGGAGCTAGTAGGGGCACTTCTAGGTAGATTTTTGACAATTTTAGGATGAATAAAAATTCTCAATATTAGATATCCATGAATTGGATTCATGTAAACTACCTTGTACCTCATGAATTGGATTCATGTTTTTTTATCTAAACAACTTGATTTCTTCCCTGATCCATACATATCCATACAAAAAAATTGGAATTTATGGGTTATTATCTGAGTTTAATTGATTTTTTAAGAGGTTTAAATTTTATCCATGAGTTTTTGATGGAAATAAAATCAATTTTTCTCAAAACTGGTCACTATGAGGGTTCAGGAGGGTTTTAGAGCTAAATATTCATGATGATCATTCATGAAGCACAGACCTCCAAACCCAAACTTATTTCCAATAATTTTTATTATACTTACCCCCTTAAAATCCATGAAAATATTGGGTTCCCATTTTAAATATATGAGAAGGTATCACATGAAGGAAATTTACCTGTAGGGTTTGTAAGCATTCTAGACATGTTTATGCTCTTAGTGATTGTTCATAAAGCACAAACCATAAAATAACCTCAATTTTTCATGAATTATAATTTAATATGGGTAATAAAATCATTATAATATATTTTGGCCAAATTCTTCTTGTGGTGAAAGATATGAACATTTGATTAGGTGGCTTAAATGGGTGTCTAATACTATAAATTTTGAATTTCCTCCTTGGTCTGAAATAAAACATCCATTTTTTCTCTAAGAATTAAATAATAATCATGGGACCTGTAACATGTCATCAAAACATTCTTAAAGTTTCATCTTTCTTGATAGGTCTAATTTTGTCTTTTGGCCTATAGGCATGCTTGCTTGAATTAGCCCTCAAGGCCATGGTTTACACATGAATTGGAGTTTTGAAATTATTAAAATGTATTATTAATATTTCAAAAAAAATTATTAATTATTTTAAAACATTTCAATGAGATTATAAACCTCTACATCACATCAAAACCCACTTGGACCTCCTCTTGATCCATTATGATTATTTTTTACTAGTGAGGGATTGTATCAAAATAGTGAATACTCATACTTGTGAAATGGCCTTAAAAATTATATGTAATATTATTAAATTACTTATTACCATGTTTACCAAATTTTAAGTCTTAATTTAACTTGTATATTCCACAAAGCTCAAAATTCTCTCAAAAAAGCCTCTTTATGCATTAACACTGGGTACATTTGACTGTGTATAATGTTTGTTGGAGATGAGTTCATGGGAAATGGAAAATTTCAATATCAATTGCATACTCATTTATCTTATTATTATTTTCAAAATGTTTTCAACCATCTCTCAACCTTCTTCTAGCAAGTTTTTCCCTAAAATAATGCTTTCTTGGCTTTACATAGTCATATTCCATAGAACGTACTACAGGGTTTTAATGTGTTTACATCTTAAAAGGTTCATAATGATGTTATGAATAATGAATTAATACTTTAATAACTCAATATACCCATTAATGACCAAGAAATTCAACATGAACTACTAGATAGCCTTTATCTTCTTCAATCCCTATTAGGTCTAGTAGCCTAATTTGCTAGTTGTAGGTTTCCTTGTTGAATTACTATCACTCACACCTGACTAAGATAGAATATAAATCTTCTTAATGATCCACGATGATTCCAATAATTCTTGAAACACTTAGATCACTATGCCATTAACACTTGAGGATAAACCACTAAGCTTTTTGCTTGATTGTTCTCTCTATGCCTATAGGGTTTTACTTGAGAGGATATGGTTGTAGCTTTTAGGTATTTTAGAACCCTTTTCAAATGATCTTAATCCCAAAAATTTTAAATTTTCATGAAACCTTCATGAACAACTATCATGAATGCTCATGAAACCTTCATAAATCACTGTGTTTAAAAACCATTGGATTGACTATAGGCATGTATAAAGCATGGTTGTAGGTCAATATTCTCCATCTCAAGCCATTCTTGAATTATATGATGTGCATGAATTATTTTTATTAATATTTTATTTCTCCATGATCTATATGTTTAATTTGTTTCAAGGAGGTAGTAAAGACCATTAGATAGACCTAAACACCAAAACTATTATCAATATTGACTGTAGCACATTTGTTTACAACACTATGACTGTAGGTGTGTGTTTAGTATGAAACATGGCATAAAAATGAGTTTTGACACCCTTTAGTACTTCCTTAGGTGTAGGTCTTATGATGAATTTTGTGGATAAAATTATCTCTTTTATTAATTGAACTAAAACCTCCTATCTTACTTGAATGTACCTCCTATTATAAGTCACTATCAATGTGTGGATTGTCAATCAGATCCTTATGTGCTTGGAGTCCTTGAACAAAAAAAAATATATCATGATTTATATTATGCCAATATGATCAATTTAAAACATAAATAACTCTTTTATAAGGTCTTAAATCTTGAAGACTCCTCTCATTGTACTATTTATCCTATTAACTTAGTTGGCTATATGTGTCCTTTAAGGCACTATAGGTAGTTGACCTCACTTGTCCTTTGATTGAAACCATCATCATCTTTGGCCTTTTTTTATCATTATGGTATGTAGTCCTTCACACCATTAGACCTCACACAATCATAATTTGTTCATCCTCTTGTCAGTTTTATAAATATGTCTAAGCCTAGAAGAGGGATGTAGGTGACGATGCTAAGCTATTTGAGGTGGTGAGAACTTAACCTTTTTTATCCCTAAATAACTTTATTGAGGTAAACATTATCTTAATAATCTTCATTTTTTAGTGCTTTATTCTCTTCATATACCTTAATGATTCCCTTTGGTGACCAAAACCCTCATCAACTATAGGTGGTCCTTACAAGCCTGTAAGTGTAAAATGTATTGTAACAAGTACAAAAATACAATCATGACCTTCACTATTAGGTGTATGACATGAATGGTAACATGTCAAGGCTTATAAACTTTTCAATGTTTTCCCAATCTCATCAAACCTTGATGTTATTACAAGACATTATAAGGACAGTGTCCTTTATCAGATGTAGGTGGCTTTATGATGTCACCCTATACAAATTATGATTGTATATTACCTTTAAGGAAGGTCCAACACTTGGCTTGATCTTGTTATTCTCCTTAATTAATATTTATTAAGATATTTGTATCATATAACTTATAGATATCTTCACTACCACTCCTTGGCTTATGCATATCATGTAAAACATGACTATGTTCCCTACCTTGTTATAGGTTACCTTCATGAATTGTGCCAACTCACAATGTCTACATACCCTAATCTTTATCTAAGATAGTATTCACCTCTTGATTTGTCATGATCATAAATTCTTGACCTCACTAGACCTTTAATAAGGTATCTTTCACTTTGACTCTTCATATCACCTTTATGGCCACACTTTGACTATGTAACCTATTATAGGTCTCATCTTGACTATATCTTAATGCTTTATTTGGATTATATCTTCTTGTCCATGCTTGTGGTGATCCTTGGTCAATATTTGAATCTCTTGATGATCAATTCATGAAATGGAGATGTGTGTGAGAGTTTTAAGGATCAAATATGATGAAAGACATGAAAGGAGGGTGGGAAAAACATAATACACAGTGAAAAATATAGTGGTATGACAGTGATATGGGGGTGAGTGGGATGAAGTTGGGAAAGGACATTGGGAAGCATGATAGGACCATCTTGATGAGTGATATGCAAACACAAACCTACCCTCCAGCACCTATATAAGATTTTAGACCATTGAATAAGGATAAGGATCCAAGACTGAAACATAGGTTTCTACAAAAAAACCTTAAAATATGCAAACTTTCATTAAAGTATGCTAAACTAGCTCTTTTGAGATACTTTGAGAGGACAAAGATGGTCTGGGACATGGATATTTTGGAGAAATTCTTGAGGAAACTTTCTTGAAAAAATTAAAACATGAAGGAAATTGATGCCAAGGATCAAAATAAGAAAACTTAAAAACCCACTCTATCTCTAAAATAGTACAATCTCTCTTCAAGAGCATGCTAAACTACAAATTACACTAGCTACCTTTGTGAGATTTGTTTGAAATTGATAAGTATTAATAAGTATTGAAGGATTATTTTAAAGGATGTATTAGGTTCCCAAGAATCTCTAAAATCTTGAATTTTTAGAAAAATGTTGTCCTAGTGAGGAGAACTTGAGGAAAACCGGTTGCCTTCATAAATGTAGAACTGCAAAAATTAACCTAAATTCAAATGAATGGTTCATGAGGGAGGATAAAAAAATATAGAACCACTTACTCCATGAGGAATCCCTCTAAGTCTACTTTCTTTTCCCCAAATTTTAAACCTGTACCTACACTCTGCAATTCGTACCAGCATTACACTTGTAAGCATGTCTCTTTGTGTAAAATTGCCAATTGCCTAAAGATGACCGGTTTTCTACTTGTATGGCCTGCAATTGCCATGAAACTGCTCTTGAAGCTTGGTCATATATACCTACTACTACTTTAGACCTTAGTTATGTAAAATTAAATATGGATCTATACTATTCAATGAAAATTAAAACAAAATAAATTGTTTTTCCCTTTTAAGGATAACTCAAGCTTTCCACCACCAAGTTTATTGCATCTAAATATATCCATGATGGACATGTTATAAAAATAATTTAATATTTTGACATCTTTTAATAGGTGAAATTGGCATGTGGGAGGTCTAAAAGGGGCTTTTTAGTCTTAAAAACACATTGAATAAAATTGTTAGCTTATGTAACTTTGGACTAAGGTAAATGTCACATAAATGAATGTGTTTAAAGGTAATTTGAATGTTTCCATGACCTTTTAAACATTATTTTAATCATTTTAATACCAAAAATCTTCCTTTTAGGCCAAAATACTTAGTTTTAGACTAGTTTGATCAAGATTAATAGTATTGGGAAACGTTTTGAATTATAGGGGTTGGTATTTGGCCTTGACAGACCAAATTACCAATAGTTATGGTGACTCACAAGGGTTGACTAGCTTGCTGGTCAAAATAACTCATTGGATTTGATATGATAATGATAATTTGAATCATAAAAACTTAATTGATGACTCTCTTAAACTAGAAAATAGATTCTTTTGGGCTTTGTAACACCTTTTCTGATTGTGACACAATAATACTGATGGGAAACAATAAATAAACTAGGAAGCAAAGACATCTAATCTAAGGAAAATATGAAAACAAGACAAACATAATAGAAGGGAAGTAGATTACTACTTGTGTTAATCACTTATTTAAACAAAGCAAACCTAGAACAACTAACCTGAAGTAACTAGCTTTCCTCTAGGGTCAAATGGAAAACTATTTGGTCTAGCATAGAATCTTAAAGTGTGATTGCTTCTTTTTGACGGCTTATTTTTATAAATAGGGATAACTTGTATGTTCATGTATTTTGAATGATGCAACTGGGCCTTCTATCTCCATTCTCATATACATGTATTGAATATATGGATCCAATACCTAATCATCCTCTTCCCAAATTCTTATTTCTTGCATCAATAATGCTAAGTTTACCTCATTCATAGGTTGATCTTGATTTGTCACATTCTCACTTAATGATTATATTGGCAATTCACCTAGTATACTTAGATTGGTGTCTTCATTATTCTATATTTGAGGTAGTGCTTTGTCAAAGTCTTCAGCTTCTTGATAAATATTCAGGAAAGGTTGCAATATGTCATTAATTTCTTCTTGATGAAGAGCTGCAACAATATTATTTACAAAACATTCCTAAATCTCCATATGGGGTGGAGATGGACTATCAAACTTTGAAAAAAAACCCTCCAAGTCATCCTAAAAGGCCATTTCATCATGATAAACTTAAAATACATGGAATTCATTAGCATTCTTACCATTTGAAACATGTTGATCAAATATTTTTAACCTTTTGATGGAGTCATATGAAGGCTCTTGATCTAATGTACTTGTTTCATCTTCATCTTTAGTAAATAATGGCATCTCATCTATCCATTCAAGCTCCAACTCATATTGCTCTAGAATAGCATTGCCTTCTTGAAGATCTAAAATATTGGTGGAATCCTTAGATGAATCATCAACTTGTTGTCTTATTTCATCATCCAAATTTGCCATCTTAAGCTTTTTAATTTCACTCAAAAATTCATGGTAAAACTACTACTAATGATCATCTTCTTCAAGAATATTCTCCATCTTAGAAATGACTCTATTTGGGTGCTCTTCATGTTTTCTTTCTAGAGAAATATTTGTTTCTACTTCATCTATATTAGATACTACAAGTTCTTAAAATACCTCTTACAACTCATCTTCTTTGGCATCATGACATATTGAATCTTGCTTGTCCTTTCCAAGTGGTGTCCCAATAATGATTTCTTCTTCTTGATCACTCAAGTCACCTTCATTTTCTATCTCCTTAGCTACATATTCTTTACTTACCTCAATAAGGAGAGGTTTTTGCTCCAAGAGTCACATGGTTAACCCCTCGAAATACTCAAGAAGATGAGATAAATCTAATGGTTCTTCCACAAACATTTGATTTTGCTTTGGTGGCTGCTCAACTTGTACAACTATCACCTCCTCTCTCTACTACATATTTACTTGTATAACTCTCCATGAAGGGAAGGCCTTTGGATCTTGAGGAGGAAGGGGTAAGGGGTTGAATGATAATGAAAATGAATTTGGGATTGATTTCATCATTTGGTCTTATGCTTAGATAATGTATTTGATTCCAAGTTTTAAAATTAGGTTTAGGAGCCTTTGGTATTTAAAATATTACAGCTTGAGGTATGATTGGGATAATTTTTTGCTGAGATGGACTTGGAATCCATAGATATTAATATGGGATAGTAGGAGGTATTGAAATTTGAGATTGATATTGGTTACCTGATTGTTCTTTTTTCGAGGCTAATATCTCTTCAACAATCATTTGGTTTTCCCTCTTCATTTCCTCCATCTCATCATGAAAATTGAGAGTTTTGGAAGGGTGGTTGATTTTGGAATGGATATGGCTCATTTTGATGAGGATGATATGCATATGAATCATACTAGAACTATTTATAAGGACAAAAATGATGAAATTATTCTCTATAGGCTGCCATAGCCTAGAAAAGCATGAAGATAACTGAAATTATGAACAAAATGATGCCTTTACCTTGAGATAAGCACCATAAAAGTACTTGAAATTAGGTCTAAAGATAAATATACTAAAACCTTGTACTCTAATAGCTAAATTTATGTCCCATTGGGCATGCTAGAACTATTAGCAACCCAAATAACACCCTATTTGAAGGTAGATATATTTTGATTTGAAACTCCTTCACACCTGGACTAACATTAGAATTATTTAAGGTGTGGGACACTTGAACTCAGACCAGACCTCTAGTTTTGATGAGGTTAGCTCCTCTGATGTATCACTTTGCTCACTGCTACTAAAATCTATTGTATATTTTGGGGTGAATAGGGGAAAGAAGGAAACTAAAAGGGAAATATATTCTAATGTTGGTGATACACCTATATTGTTGGTTTATCCACTCTATTTGAGCTCCTAAAACACTGATAAGACAAGAAAATTATTGAATCTACAACCCCAAATAACTCATATACATCAGTATTTCATGTAGAGGTTTTATCAGTTGATCAAAGCCTAAGATAAATGATGGAATAGACCTAATTAAATTCACTAACTAATAACTTATATCCATTTTTATCTCAGTCAAATGACATCAAAAATTGAAACATGACTTCCGTAAGTTAGCATACCAGTAGATAGGTGAAACCAAGACCTGACAAGGGAGAGGATATTTCCATATGTTCAAATAAAATAATCATAAACACACTATAATAGCATAATAAAATATGAGAATAATATTTTATTCATCTAAAAAGGTTATAAATCTTAATCTTGGTAGAGTTAGATCATGCCCATAAGAGGGATCCTGAAAAATGGCTTGAAATCTTGAATATATATATAAAAAAGATAATAGAAAGCCAAGATTGGCATAAAATATGGAATTTAATTTCAAATTCACTTTATTTCAAGTCAAATTTCAATAACAAATTTATATTAAAGTCTTTAATAAGTCTCCTTTTGTTGAAAATCTTGCATGAAGCTCATTTTTGGCATTAGAATGAGGATGGTGGGCCCCTTGACTTTGTAAAAATATCTTTGAATGAATGCTAAAAAAAATATTAGATGTTAACTCTATTTTAACTGATTTTAAATTGTGTGAATGTCTTCATCTACATGAAAACCTTGAAAGATGCATGAAACTAGTCAACTAGTCAACTGCATTAATGATTGGTTCTTAAGGACTAGTTAACTCTATTTGATCTCACATTGCATGAAGTGGAACTTTTGAATTGATTTTATCATGGTATATTCACTTAAAAAATCATGTATTTTGTTTGGATACTTATTAATAACTTATTTATTATCCCCTCGAACACTTAATCTCTTTGTTTGCTTGATTAAATAAGCCTACTAGGCCAATTAGGCCTAGTAGCCTATTCTTTGCATTTTAACTCCATTTAAATAGAAATAAAACTTTTAAAACCTAAAATCATGATTATATTATACCTTAATCAACTCCTCACACTATGATATAGGTGTTCTTGATGAAGAAACTCTTGCCACTCAGTCACCATAGTTGACTAGGTCAATTCTACCTTATTTTCCTATAGAGTGGCTATTTTGAAGGAGTTAGTAGGGGAACTTCCAAGAAATGTTTTTAGTCATATGAATATTTTAGGATTAATAAAAATTATTAGGATTCAATCTCCATGAATTGGATCCATGTAAACTACCTTGTACCTCATTTTTCATTTTTTTCTCTAAAAAACTTGATTTTACCCTAATTCATACAAATTTGTATAAAATATTAGAATTTTTTGGATCCTAACTAATTTTAATTTATGTTTGAATATGTTTTAGGTTGATCTATGAGAATTTTATGTCAATAAAATCAACTTTTCTCAAAACTAGTCACTATGAGGGTTTGAGAAGGTTTTAGAGCTAAATTTTCTTAATGATGATTCATGAAGCACATGCCTCCAAACCCAAACTTATTTACATGAATTTGTATTAAACTTACCCACTTAAAATACCTAAAAATATTTTTTTCCCATGCAAAATACATGATAAGATATCATGTGAAGGAAATTTGCCTGTAGTGTTTTTAAGCATTCTTGACATGCTTACACTCTTAGCGATTGTTCATAAATAAAAACCCATAAAAAAAATGAATTATTAATGAATTATTATTTAATATGGGTACTAAAATCATGATAATATATTTTTTCCAAACTCTTCATGTGGTGAAAGATATAATCATTTGATCAAGTGGCTTGAATGGGTGTCTAGAACTGTAGAATTTGAATTTCCTCTTTGGAAATAAAATGACTCCTCCATTGATTATCCATACCTGAAATCATCATCATGGGACCTATAAAATGTCATAAAAACATTTTTTAAGTTTCATATTTCTTGATAGGTCCAAACTTGCTTTTTGGCCTATAGGCCTACTTGCTTGAATTAACCATCAAGGGCATGGTTTACACATGAATTGAAGATTTTAAATTATTTAAATGTCTTATTAATATTTAAAAACATATATTAATTAATTTAAAACATTAAAATGAGCTTATAAACCTTTGAAACACCTCAAAACCCACATGGATCTCCTCTTGATCCATTCTGACTGGTTTTTGACTAGTGAGGGATTGTGTCAAAATAGTGAATACTTAAAATTATTAAATAGACTTTAAAATGATATGTATGATACCTAAAGTCATATTGACCATGTTTACCAAATTTAAAGTCTTAATTACACTTGTAGATGCCAAAAATCTCAAAAATCTCTCAAAAAGAATCTGATGCATTAATTATGGGTACATTTGGTTGTGTATCATGTTTGTTGGAGATGATTTCATGGGAAATGTAAAATTTAAAAATAAATTTAATAATAATTTGTCTCAATATTATTCTCAAAATGTTTTCAACCATCTTTCAACCTTCTTCTAGTAAGTTTTGCCCTGAAATAATGCTTTTTGGCTTCACATGGTCATATTTCGTATAATGTACTGTAGGGTTTTAATGTGTTGACATATTCAAAGGTTTATCATGATTATATGACATATTAATTCATAATTTAATACCTAAATAACCCTTGAATACCAATAAAATCAACATGAACTACTAGATAGCCTTTATCTTCTTCAATCCCTATTAGGCCTAGTAGCCTAATTTACTAGTTATAGGTCTCTTTGTTGAATGATTGTCACTCACACCTAACTAAGATAGAATATAAATTTTATTAATTATCCATGATGATTCTATTCATTCATAAAACACTTAGATCATTGTGCTATTAACATTTGAGGACAAACCACTAAGCCTTTTGATTGACTATTCTCCCTATGCCTATAGGGTTTTACTTGAGAGGATATGGATATAACTTTTAGGTGTTTTATAACCCTTTTAAAATGATATTAATCCAAAAAAATTTAAATTTTCATGAAACCTTCATGAAATAATATCATTAATTCTCGTGAAACCTTCATAAACTACTATGTTTTAAAAACTTTGGATTGACTATATGCCTGTATAAAGCATGGTTGTAGTTCACTATTCTCCATCTCAAGCCCTTCTTGAATTCCATGATGTGCATGATTTAGTTATGATAATATTGTCCTTCTCCATGATCTATGTGTTTAAATTTTTTCAATGAGGTATTAAATACCATTAGATAGACCTAAATCCCAAAACTATGATCAATCTTGACTGTAGCACATTTATCTCTAGTATTAGGCCTGCAGGTGTGTGTTTAATATTAATCATAGCTTAAACATGATTTTTGACACAATTTAGGACTGACTTAGGTGTATGTATTATGATTAATTTGGTGGATATAATGATAACTTTTAGTGCTTGAACCAAAAATTGTTATCTTACTTGGCTGTACCTTTTGTTGTAGGTCACTGTCAATGTACAGACTATCAACTAGGTCCTTATGTGATTGGAGTCCTTGAAAAAAAAAATATCATGATTTTTATAATTCTAATATCATCAATTTACAACATCAATAACCCATTGAGAATGTCTTAAACCTTAAATACTCTTCCCATGGTATTAATTAGCCTATTGACTTAGTTGGTTGTAGGTGTCCTTTAAGGCACTGTAGGTAGTTGACCTGACTTGTCCTTTGAATAAAACCTTCATCATCTTCAGAATTTTTTAATCATCATGGTATACAATCCTTCACACCATTATACCTCACATAGTCATAATTTATTCATCCTCTAATCAATTTTAGAAATAGGTCTAAGCTTAGAAGAGGGTTATAGGTGATATGTTAAGCTACTTGAGGTGGTGAGAACTTGACCTTTTATTGTCACTAAACCAATTTATTTAGGTAAAAATTATCTTATTACTCTTAATTTTTTAGTGATTTATACTCTTCATATACCTTGATGAGTCCCTTTAGTGACCAAAACCCTCATCAACTATAGGTGGTCCTTACAAGCCTATAATTATACAATGTACTATAGCAAGTACTAAAATACAATCATTACCTTCACTATTATATGTATGACATGAATGGTAACATGTTAGGGTGTAGAAAATTTTCAATGATTTCCCAATCTCATCAAGCCTTGATGTTATACCAAGACATTATAAGTATTTTATCCTTTATTAGTTGTAAGTGTCTATATAATGTCACCCTATATGGATTATGAATGATGTTACCTTTAAGGAAGGTCCAATACTTGGCTTGATCTTTTTATTCTCCTTAATTAATCTTTATGAATAAATTTATATCAAAAAACTTATAGATATCTTCATTTCCACTCCTTGGATTATTCATATCATGTAAAACATGACTATTTCCCCTACCTTGTTGTAGGTTACCTTCATGAATTGTGCCAACTCACAATGTCTACATACCTTACTCTTCATCCAGGATAGTATTTCACCTCTTGATTTCTCATGATTATATATTATTGATCTCACTAGACCTTTAATAATGTCCCTTTCACTTTGAATATTCATGGCACCTTTATGGCCATAATTTGACTATGTAACCTATTGTAGGTCTCACCTTGAGTGTATTTTAATGCTTCCCTTGGCCTTTATCTTCTTGTTTATGATTATGGTGATCCTTGGTCAATACATTAATATCTTGATGATAAATTCATGGAATTGAGATGTGTTTGAGATTTTTAGGTATTAAAGATGATGAAATACATGAAAGGAGGGTGGAAAAAACACAAGACAATGAAAAATACAATGGTATGGTAGTGATATGGGGGGTGAGTGGGATGGAGGTGGGAAAGGACATTGGGAATAATTATAAGACCATATTTAAGAGTTATATGAAAACATAAACCTACCCTCCACCAACTATATCAGCTTGGAGACCATTGAAGGAGGATACGGAGCCAAAATTAAACATATGTTTCTACAAAAAACCTTAAAATATGCATACTTTTCTTAAAGTATGCTAAACTAGCTCTTTTGAGATACTTTGAGAGTATAGAGATGGGATGAGACATGGATCATTTGGAAAACTTCTTGAGTAAAATTTCTTGAAAACATGAAAACATGAAGGAAATTGATTCCAAGGATCAAAACAAGAAAACTTGAAAACCCACTTTCTCTCCAAAACCATACAATCTCTCTTCAAGAGTATGTCAAACTATAAATTGCACTGGATAAATTTGTGAGATTTGTTTAACCTTGATAAGTGTGAATAATTAATTAAGGAGGACATGGAAGTATGGATTAGGTTCCCAAGAATCTCTAAAAACTTTAATTTTCTAAAAATGTTGTCCTAGTGAGGAGAACTTGATGAAAATCAGTTGCCTTCATAGATGTAGAACTACAAAAATTAGTCTAAATTTAAATGAATGGTTCATGATGGAGGATACGCCAATTATAGAACCAATTGATCCATGAGGAATACCTTTGAGTCTACCTTATTTACCTCAAAATTTATACTTGTACCTACATTTTCCAATCTATACCATCATCAAACCTATAAGTAAGTCTCTTTGTGAAAAATTGCCAATTGCCTAGAGATGACCAATTTTTTACTTGTATGGAATCCAATTTCCATGAAACTCATCTAGAATCTTAATAATTTCCTTCTTCTATTACTTCAGACCTTAGGTGTATGTAATACCATATTGATCTATATTATTCAATGAAAATTGAAATAAAATAGCCTCTTTTAGCCTTTTAAAGATAACTCAAGCTTTCCACCACCAAGTTTATTGAATGTAAAGGATATCCATGAGTCATAGACTTGTTTTAAAAATAATTTAAGCTTTTGACATATTTTAATAGGTGTAATTGGCATGTGGGAGGTCTAAAAGGGGCTTTTTAGGCTTAAAAACACATTGAATAAACTATTTAGCTTATTAACTTCGGACTAAGGTAAATGTCACATAAATGAATGTGTTTAAAGGTAATTTGAATGTTTCCATGACCTTTTAAACACCATTTTAAGACCAAAAATCTTCCTTTTAGGCCAAAATAGTTAATTTTAGACCAGTTTGAATAGGATTAATAGTATTGGGAAAAGGTTTAAATTATAGGGGTTAGTTTTTGGCCTTGATAGGATAAATTACCAACAATAAGATGAGATGATTTGATTGAAAAATTTATTGTGATTCAAACTTGAGTAGACACAAGCAAGTTAATGATGAGGACCTTGATATGGAAAGAATGTTTGCCAATGTGGATGAAGACCAATGTATGAATATAGACTTGATGAGAGCATTAGTATAAAAAAGGGAATGAGTTGGATTGGACTATGATTATGAATATATTGGAAAGATGGTGGATAAGGCAACTAGGTAATATAATATCAAGACAAAGGTCTTGTTTGGACTAGGGGACAAAGTAAGTCAAGGTGGTGTGTGATTGGTTATGGGTAAGGTGGATTTAAGATAAGATGGGGATGAAAAGATTTATTCAAGATATGTAGGGGATGGGGGTATGATTAGAGCTATATGAATGGGACTAGGATAGGATGTGACTAAGATGAGAGGGGTGATGAGAGATAAAATAAGATGTAAGATGAGACAAGCTTAAAGGATATATAAAGAAAATATGTATAAGAGGATATGGACAAGAATGATGATGAGACAAGGATATAAAATATGGTGATATGTGAAAGAGACTAAGATAGGTGTGTATAGGCTAGGGTAATAGGCTGACTCAGCTAATAAATAACACTGGTCTAGCACTGTTATGACTTATGGTACTATGCAAGGCTAAACAAGATTTATAGTGCATTCCTTAATATACGCTAGGTATAGTGGGGTTTAAGTCCATGTAGGGTGTTTTCTAATTCCTAGTTTAGATAATTAACTCTTGCCCTTAATAGAAGACTTGTATGGGGTCAATCACTTATCCTAATGATATTTATCCCTGACATTTATACTATATTAAAACATGGAGCATGGATTAGTGTATGGTGGTGAAATCCATAATCAATATCCCCTTAAGACTATGACAAGTGCATGGGTGTCAATTTCATGTCATTTTGTCCCTAAAAAGGAAAATTAGCAGTGTTTGTTAGTGATTTTTAATCCTCAAGGAATTGCCACAAGGATATAAGGAAGATAACATACACCACTATATCCCTTAGGTGAGACACAAGCAAATAAAAATATTTATTAATCAATAAATTAAGATGTGATGTAAACAAAATATTTACAAGATGATTTATCAAAATGCCAAAATATCTTTGATAGGAAACTTGCAAGACAAGTGATTAGTAGTTTCAATTGGCAATCTTGAAGGGTAACCTACAAGGTAAGATGTGAGATAAAATATATGACCTATAAGAGAATATGTTAGCAAGTCAAAATCATTACTAGATTCACCCCTAAAAAATGTTAGTACAATAAGCCTTAATAAAAACCACTAAAAAAATTTGCCATTTGACTCTATAACTTCTTTGGGTGAGGGGGCCATGATGTGGGTGTTTTGGGATGGCATCCCCCATTGAGGTTAAGGGGACGTGTCCCTTGTGGGGTTAAAGGGTAGTTTCCCTTGTGAAGTTTGAAGGTGGCACCCCTAGTTCACTCCCTATTGTAGTATAGGGCAGGGTCAAGGGGCAATGCCCTCGACACCAAATGTAATTTGGGACTTGTGGAACCTTTAGAATTACTCAAAATTCACTAAAATTTATCCTAAAAATGTACTAAAAATAACTAATTGAATTAAAAAAATGACTACAAAAATTCAAATATAGAAGGCAAAACTACAGATACATAGTCAGACTAATGAAAATTTGCTTCTAAAGAGCAGACAATTGCATATTTTTAGTAATATTGTAACTATCAAGTTACAATTTTATAGGCATTAGATTAACCATATAAGTTACCATAAGGTTTCTTCAAAATCATGACTTGTTATATAAAAACCACAATTCTAGGTGCAAAATTATGATTCAAAGTCAATAGTTTTATCAGTAAAGAAAAATGTTTAAAAATTCATAGTTAGACTAGAAACAAGTTACATTAGGCTAAAATAATTTTCAATAAAATGACTGGAAATCAAGTTTTTCATTTGAAAATATATTATTAAAATGACCCTACACAAAATTTCTTATTTATATGTAAAATCATTGATATTAAGCAAAATCACGTGTTTATGATTTGTGGTTTTGAACCAAATGGTGAAAGGGGTTATTTGGATGTTTTGATGTCAACATGGGCAAATATTTACCTTTTATTGAAAGTAAAATAAAATATATAGAGGTATAAATCTAGTTATAGTCCAAACTTAGCAATTTTAATTATTGGTTTTAATTATAGAAGCAAAATCACTACTTTTGAGAACAATATCATGACTTTTCTGACAAAACCATGACTAAAAATTTGTAGTTTTATAATATCACAACTACAAAACTATGATTTTATAATATTGCAACTAAAAAACTATATTTTTTTAATACCACAAGTTATATGTCAAAACCACATATTTTTAGCAAAATCAGCTTTCACAAATCTATGGTATTGCAAAAAAGTGAAAAACCTATCAAAATAGTAAGTAGTTATTATTCAAAAGGATGGTTAGTGAAAAATCACTAATATTATGGTAAAATTATTGATGTAATGTCACAACTTGTAGAGTAAAACTATTGTTTTACTAGGTGTGAAAATTTGATGAATCTAGACTTTGTTCTTCATCCAATCAAATCCTGCAAGCTATCAAAAACACTCTTAACATGAAAGATAGTTAAATTTAATGGGTTGTCCTACCATGGTCACCAAAATGTAGATGGAATTTCAAGTTATGTAATTTTATTTTGAAATTATATCAAAACACCTAAAATATCAATCCACCAATTGATATCTAGAGCCATTAGGATAAAAATGCAAACACAAATGAATATTCATGGAAACACTCAAATCCTAAAGCTAATTACTTCAAACCAAGATTAAAAAAATAAAGAGACTAAAGGATTAATGTATGAAAACTACTTACCATAGACTCATATTTGGTCGTATGATGTTGTCTTGGGGAAGACACTTGGATTGCATGGATTAGTTGGATTCAAGATAGAACGATAGCATGAAAGCTCATAGATTCATTGGTTGGTTTCAAGTTCATGTAGTTAGTTTGGCCATGGAGGAGTGGCTTGTTTAAATATATTATGGGAGGGAAGATCAATGTTCACCATTCAAATTTGGCTTCCACAAGATCAAGGGTGGATGATTATCCAAGGAATTAAAAATTCCTTGGAAGGCTCTAGAATAGAGACTTCTAGAGAGAAAGGGGCTAAGTTAGAGAGGATTCTAGAATTAGAGAATTCTAGAATCCATTTAGGGGTTAATTAATATTATTATGGGATTAGGTTAGGTGATTAGATATATGATTAGGGATTAAATATGTAGGAGAGTCTAGGAATAGGTGAGGATAGGTGGGTAGGTGGATCATGGGAATTTTAAATTCCCAAATATTAGACAAGTGAGATTAGTTAGTAGATAATAGTGATTTAAGAGAATTAATTATTTTTTTGGGTGGGAATAAGGTTAATAGATGAAGAATAATGGAGAGGGGTTTTAGATAAATGACTAGAAGGGGTGATATTAGGGTTGAATTAGATGAGATAAATAATATTAGATGGGGTAGGTGAAATTAATGTTGACTAATAGTAATATTAGTGATGATAAATGAAGAAATCAAATTTAGGTGTATACATCACTAATTGTTACTGATAATAAGGTTTGTCTTATATTCCCATTCTTCTTCAGTGAACCACTCTCCTTCTATAAGCACTTCTTTATCACCTTCATCATTATCAGAGACTTCCATGGGTTCTGCTTCCCTATAACCTTTTATTCTATCCTTTTCTCCTTTTAAATTCTCTTTAAAATATCCGTTTATTAGAAATAACTCAAGGGAAACATAAAAGTCCTTCACCTTTATTTGTTACACAAGAGGTGGCCAAGTGGGAGCAGTAGATGTTATTGATAGAAGGGAAGTAATAATAAGTGAAATTGGAGGGGCAGTGGGTGGTGATGAGGAAATGGAAGCAATGGCTGATTGTGTGAAACTTGGGAAGTAGGTAATCTATAAATTTTGGGAAGGAATTATAGGAGGCTTACCTATTGGGATACTATGAGTAGAGGGAAGGAAACATAAAAAATATCCCACCAAGATGAACTATGCTTTCAGTACTTGATCTCATGGGAGATAGGTGGGAGAGAGTGAAAACTATGGTGGTGGTTGCTATGGTGACCACCAAGATTGGATGTTAAGGGTTTCCTTGAGTGATTATTTTTTCACTCCCCATTGAAACATGCTTGATGGTGCATCTTGATCCTATCCTTGAATTCAAATCTATGAGAGAGGTCTGAGAGTCCTAATGTTCTTTCTCAATTCTTTGAGCCTCCTCCTTGGTGGTATTTTAATTATACTAAATAAGCCTAAACACCACCAACATATTTACCTTGTTCATCCTAGTAGGAACTTATGTATCATTTACGACATCTAAGAATACCTCATCATTTTGATAGGATACATGGCCATAGTTAATTTTCACCCTATCTTTGAGTCTATCAATGTGTTTCTTAACCCTTTTTCTTAGATCCCATTTCCTGTAGGGTGTCTATTTCAAATCATAAGATGTTCTAGTCCTACCTACTAGGTGGAAATGTTCCCATTTGGTGTATTAGATTCAACCAATGCTGATAGGCATTGGGTGGACTACTCCCAATTTGGCACTCCTTAGATTGACATACATAAAATCTGATAATTGAGATAGATTTTCTTTTTCCACAACCTTATATGGCACCAACTGAGGAAGATACATGGAAAGGGACTTGGTTCCCTCCACTCTAATGATTGTGAAATCTGGGTAGAGCTAGTGGCTACTAATCCTTCCAATATTCCTTCTGACATGATCAAATTTGGGAATATCCTTTCCATGAACAACCTTGTACACCTTTGAATAAAAGGCTTTTGTTATCATGGTCATATTATTCTTGAATCTATGGATGTGGATAATATTTAACTCATCACAAATTCTATTCTTGGGATATTCATATGAGGGTTCCTAGGGTTCTTCAAAATATGATGAGATTATTCTAATTATATCATCCACTAGATAGGATATCATATAGAATTTTTCATCTTGTTGGTTGTCTATGCTACTAACTTGGTGAATAAAATTAGCAATGATGATTTACCCAATGGCAATAACCTTGGTGTAGGTGAGGATGGTGTCTAGTAGGGTAATCCAAACCTCATTGGCACAGGTTATATCTGGGAAACCATAAATTATATTTAACAAGGGCATGGTAATCTTAATTCCTAGATTGAAGGTGGAAATTTGGATGGTAGAGATGAGTCACTTAACCTTAAAGGTGGTTGGGTCATGTGACCACTTCTGTAGCTTATTGGTAACATTGGTGGTCAACATCCATTAGTGAAATAGGGCTTGGTTATAGGTTATTTCTAGGTTGTGGAGTTGGTAGTACTTCTCAAAGGCATGCCCACTAACATAGGCTATATGGGTGTTGTTCTGATGGACATGAAAAATGTTGACATAAAATTGGCCATTTGTAAACAAATAATAAACTAGGTCTATGTATGGCATTACCTCTAGTTTTTCTAGTACATCATGTAAGCCTACTGACTTGATCACCCCCATGTCTTATCTATACCTTTAGGTAAAGGCTGAGATTTACTCCTTAGGGCCACATGGGTCTACTACCTCAACTTCCTCTCAGATGTTTGAGTAGTGTTTGAAGTCATGATTGAGAGGCACTTCATCAAAAAAAATTATTTGTGTATTGATCAGACCCTGAAATGGAATACACAAAGAGGGTAGGGGGCAAATTTATAGAGGAAGCCATTTTTATACAATTAAGCTCTAGTTATTTAAAACTATGTGAATAGTACTTAATCAGGCCAAATATTGATTTTGAATTTAAACTATTAATTTGATGGTAATGTCATTGTAATTGTCTTAGCTAATTATATATATTGCCCTTTGGGTTCACTTGCTTTATTGACTTGAATGCAATCAACTAATTCATATGGATTATTGGCTCTAATGGCTTTGGCTCATTTTTACTTTTGATTTTTTCATATTTGAATTTGATTTGTGATAAATTAAGTAGATTTTACCCAATTTGTATCTAGTGCTTTATCACCTATTATTTGAAACCTATCAGCTTCCTTCTCCTCCTAAAATCATTACCTTGAGGTTTCCATACCTTTATATAATTTTTAGGACATGTGGTGAAATTTTACCTCCCTGCTATTTCTTGGATATTTCTCTAACTTGTTATATGATTAATACCATCTTGGGCCCTAGGGATGGTGACACTTGGAAAAATCCCATGATCTCTCTCTCCTTAGGGCTATCATACATCCTTTCATATTTGCATAGGTTTTGGGTGAATGGGATTGTGACACCTAACAACATCTCAGTGTTCTACTTACATAGAAGTTTTATACTCTTAATTTTGTTGTGTATAATTTGGATGAGTGGGATGATGACATGTGTCATCATCCTAGCATTCTACTTGCCCAAAATACTTAGAAACTTTTGTAATGTTTTGATATCAACAAGCCCATATGATTATGACACATGGATAATTGTCGCTACTCTATTTACTTTGAACTTCTCTACTTTAATATTTTGATCCCATAGATTTCTAGGTGAGTGAAATTGTGACACTTAGAAACATTCCAATACTCTTCTTATGTTGAAAACTTAGAAAAATTTATAAGTGTTTAAAATTTTTTGAGTTAGTGGGTTGTTGTCATGTGGCACTGATTTCTTTGAAGATCAAAGTGTAAAATTTTTCCAAGTTTAAAAAAGGGACCATGAAGCTCTAAGATGTTTGAATTTGTGCAGAATACCTAGTGGAATTTTTTTTCTAGAAACTTGTGTGCCACATAGAAATTCTAAACAAAAGAGATGAACATAGGAATGTTAGGCACAACCTCAAAGAACCTGCACACTTAGGAAACTTTTAAAAAATGTTAATAGGTTATCTTGAATATAATAAAGAATTAAAACCTAAATATCTAGGTTAATATAAAATCTTATTAACATTAGGCAACTATTCTTAGTTTAGGAGCCTAGGCATAATAATGCTTGAAAAATCTTATCATTGTTAACTACATGATTAACATCAATAAGTGATTCAACCATGATAGTTATTTCCTTTCAGGCTAAAATAGGGCCCTTACTCAAAATATTTTTGAAAGTGGGGTATGTTGGATATGACATATGGAAACTTACAGGGGGGATACTCTAGAGTATTCAAAAACCCAAAATATTTAGTTAGCAATTATAAAGTGAGCAAAAATTATATGATAGAATGATAATCAAATCATACATATGAAAGAAACTCCCAAAACTTCATTCAACATACTATATTTGCCCATACCTTGGATCTATGTGTGAAGGAGTGATTTTATTTTATTCTTGTTTTGAGATTTTTATAAAAAACATAGAATAAATAATAGGTTTCATAATGGTTTCCTTAAAGTATTAATGAAAAGCTCAGGGAGATATAACATTACTCTATTGACAACCAGATGTTTATAGTCTCAATAGAGATACCTTTGGCTCCCCATTTTTCTCCCTTTATAAACTTACATGATGCATGATGCATGATACATTGATCTTATTTAATCATGTGATTCTTAATCACCTTTATATTTCCTTTTCGGTTTTTTTGATCACTCTTTGGGATGCATTGATCCCTTTTCTCTCTTTTTTTTTTAATATATAAGGAAGAGAGGGTAGGGAACCATAGTGAGTTGGTGTAGTTATAAAATAAAAAAATTCAATTTCATATAATGTCCCTACCATTAGTATCTATATCAATTATTACTATCTCAAAATAAATATTAGAGTGGGAGGTGCTTTTGACCCAAGGGATACAAAACCTTTATAAATTTGCATGTGGCATTGAGATAAAATTTTACATACCTGATGAATGTATCTAACTATGATATGAGCATGGTTCATTTCTTATTGCATACCTAAATTTTTGAAATATTAATAATAAGGGTGTAAAATTTGTAAATCAACTAGCTTGTGCATTCCACTCTAGGCCTCTCATAATTTTAGTAGTTAGGTTCAAGTAGGTATAAGAAGCATAGAAGATTGGATATCATTTTGATCATTCAAAACATAGACAATCAAGTTGTTCTATAATAAAGGACAACTATTATATAAATAATGAACTAACTAAGGAGATAGAATGCACAAAATATGAAAGGCTAAGTTAGAAAGCAATAACATCTACCCTAAAGAAAATTAAAAATAGACAACATGAGATCTATTTATGAAAGTAGTAAAAACTAATCTAAAATTTATGTCTACTATAACCTCCCTTATTCAAAAATGTCTTCAGTGGGGGAAGATTTGAAGTAGTGCTTTAAATACTTCCCATTGATTAGGAAGACCAGATCTTTTCCTTCAAGGTCTCTTAGATGGAAAGCATTATTGCCTAGGATTTCAAACACTTGATATGGTCCAATCCATAAGGGAGTGAACTTGTCATGTTCTCCTTTATTATCATGGGCCTTATCCCATAGAAGAACCAGGTTTGAAATATTGAAGGCTTTGATCTTGGATCTTTTATCAAACCATCTTTGAAAAATGTCTTGGCATCTACTGAAGTTTTTAGTGCTTCAGTGCTTGCATCTTCTAGTTAGATTATTTCCAACAATATGGACTAAACCCTTGGATCTTCTAACATATACTCCTTCATAAACCAATAGGTCAAGAGATTGATATAAATGGGGAATGTAGGATGTTATCCAAATAATAACAAGAAGGGCAAGGTGTTGAGGGCCTAATTCTATCTTGTCCTATCTTTTCATAATGCATATTTCAAAAACATGTATCAATCTCTTGGTTTATCCTAGGTAGACTTATTTATGGTTTATATAAAATTATTGTTTCTATAATTAACCACTCCATTCCCTTGGGGGTAATAGTTTGAGGAGGACTTGATTGTAATCTAGTTATTGAAATCTCATTTAGTGAATTCAACTGATTGGAAGGCTGATCCATTATCATTGCCTAGGTATATAGGGATGCCAAATATAGTCGATAAATTCTCTTCAATTAATTTGATGACATCATGAGCTATACAATTCTTAGTGGCCATAATTTAGTCCATCTAGTACAATAATGCAGAGCGATGAGGATGAAATTATTCTCCAATGATGAGTTAGGATTGATTACCCTAATAAAACCAATGCCCCATTATGCAAAAGGGTGACCTTTAATGATTTTGTATATGGGAATATTAGTATTTAAATATATTTTTCCAGAGACTTGGCATTCATGGTAGGTCTTGGTGTCCCCAAAATTTCACACTTCAAATTTTTGTGTACCCATTTAAAATTTTACATATTCATCTTATGTGAGTTACTTGCACTTGTTGAGCCAATCCCCTAAATAAAGAACCTGGGTTCTATTAGTTGTTATACCTAATTGATTTTTTCCCTAGTTATTCCTAGTCACTCTAGAGGTTTGAAAACAATTGCTTGAACCCATCACTAAAATCCATTTACTCATTCCCTTCATCTAATCAAGAGAGCTAAAGTGATTTAGCTCATTTACAAGGCTAATTGGGTTCTCTAAACTAATTTATTTATTTGATAAGTAAAGTTGTTTCAAAAACCCAAAATATTCCTCTTAGTTTAAATTGGGGCTATTGAAATACTTACCGCATTACCAAAAACAAGAAAAGTAACCCCACAAACCCATTAGACACTTCCTAATGTAAATAAGGTTTTTGATATTGCTTTACTCACACAAAATTGCAAGTAAAAGTAATGTGATTTATCAAACCCAAGCTACTCATTGACTAAGACCTGCTCAAGTTTATGAGATCACTTTACTTCAAAACCCAAAATCAAGTAAAGTATCTTGTAAAACCTGATAAAAGAGTCAAAGGCTTACATGGCTTTTCCACACTTATCATTAATGCATTGGCATATATATATATATATATATATATATATATATATATATATATATATATATATATATATATATATAGGGAAATTCCACCTCATTCTTATTTGTCAGCTAAGTCATCCAACCAAGTAATTGCCCCTGAAAACCCTGAGCCATGCCATTTGAGCCTATGGAGTAGTTTCAAGCAATTTACTTTTTGACCCATTTACAATTGAGGTAAGTAAATCATCTCCTTATGGTTTTTATGTCTTTTGTTTAACTCTTTCTTGGTTTTTTCCTCTACAAATGTTCTTTATGCCACCATGATTATTGATTTATTAAGTTTGATTTTCTATAATTTTCCTTTTGCTTTATTTGCATGATTAGGTGTTTTAAATCATGTGCTCATAATTTTAATCATTTATCATGTTATATAATTTAATCAAAAACCTTTGAGAAATTAAGCCCTTCATGAAAACCCTAGTAGTTAATATTCTTTTCCCACTCAGGTTCCCCAACACTAATTACTTCCTCAATTTTTTGAGACCAAGTTGCTACCCTTGAGAAACTTGACCTTCAAAATCCTTATTCAATTTGGGTTCTCTAGCACTACTTACTCAGGTTTCCAACACCAAGTAACTACCTTTGGAAAAATTTAAGTCTTGATCCTAGACAAACCAACAGAACACTACCTAAGATCTACTCAAGCTTTCCTTTCATCATTACTTACTTTGGCTCTCTCATATGCAGTTACTATCTTCCAAAAAATCTAAGTCTTGAGCCCAAAGAAACCCACACCATACTACTCAAGACCAATTCAGACTTCTTCCTCATGCTTGCTTACTTTGGGTTTTTGGGTTCAAGTAGCTTGATTAGGAAAACCCAAAGTTGTTAGTCATCAAAAACCTAAAATTGCTTATATAACCCTAGTGACCTACCCAGGGTTTTGAAATCCTATTACTTAAAATAAAGATGCTTAGTTTTTTAAGACTTTCCATTACTCAAAACTTGAAACTTGTTTATAAGTACTTCAAGAGAAATGAGTTAACTCTTTTCTCAAACTTTTTAAACTAGTTGGAGTAGTCGGTGAGTCACTTATCAAGGATTTCAAAGTTTAAAAGAGCCAATGTTTGGATCAGAAAGATTAGGGAGATCAAAAGAAGAAGTAGCTAAGGTACAAGTTTAGGCAACACTAATTGAGGAAGTCCTATAATTAGAATTAGAGGATATTTTAGAACCAATTAGAAAGGGAAAATCAAAATCTAAGAAATCCAAGCCAAAATAACCCAAAATGAAGTAAGAGTATAAGGGTTACCCAATTGAATCAAGCATAGTCTCCAAGTTAGCTAAAATAAGTGATACAAACATGGGCATATGTCTATAACTAAATTATTGGAGAGATATAAGGCCATATCAAAAACTCCAATCCTAAATACTATGACTACTAGTGGAATTATTCAAGTTGATACTTTCCCAAGATCGGCTCAAATTCCTAAGTTTGTTCTACCATGTGCCAAATCCTATGACTCCCTAACCAGGACTATTGAAGATACTACTAGGAATGTCGTTATAAGACTAGATATTCAGTACCTCAATTACTATTTGAAAATCCCAACATCATAAAAAATGATTGATATAACTATGGAGAAATCCAAAATCTAATGGGAGACTAAGCCATAAGAATGCATTAAGATAATGAATACTTACTATTTAAATAAAATAAAATATGCTTCTATGTTCCCTAACAAGATAGTAAGGTCAGATCTCATTTAGGAAATGGATGATATCATCTACTTACTATGAAAAGTCAATGGTGAAAAGAATGCCAAGTATTTCTCCCCATGGATGCATGGTTATATCAGGACTATTAATGTCAGCAGAAGCTCAACCAAAATTGAATGGGCAAGAATGATAAGTGATAATATGGATCAATAGTTAAGGAATGTGTTTTAGACTTTTGATTAAAAGATGACTTCATAGCTTGTGTATGTAATAGCCTCAAGTGGATCCTTTTTAAGGCTGAAAAAAAAAGAAACACTATCAATTGAGCCAATTTATGAGTGTTACCCTCAGTCGGTCCTTTCAAAGTACTTTAAATATTATATTGTAGTAAATGATAGATTCTTTTATGAACTCATTTGTAAGTTTAATACATCCATGAAACATAGAAAAGTATTAGATGAAGCATGGGATGTAGTTTCAATATATGGTTAAATTTTCATCTGATTTCTTGACTTTGCATACCTTAGAGTAGGAGGTTTCTTAGGTGCACCTATCAAGCTACCTAGGTATCCAAGTGACAAGTGGGTTCTTATGGAAATGTGTATACAACTTGTTGAATTACATGATCTATAGTCAAAGGCTCATAAATAAGCCATAAATTTTCTCATTTTCATTGGCCACTACCATTTCCCAACCATTTATAAAGCTAGGAATGTACAGAATGAGATGTAACATCATTACACTCAAATTCACTTTGATGCTAGAGATAATTTTGATTATATAGGTGTGGCTCAGAATATAATTTCCCTTGAGTACATGCATATCCCTACACTTAAAGATTATTAGACTAATTATAGAAATGAGTTTAATGTAAGGAGAAGGGACAATAGTAGATTGACTTTGGAATAGATTCATGCATTTTATCTAGCCACTATCATTGAGGATATAGATGATGATGGGGTTGTCACTAGTGATGCTTTTCATGCTACTAAAGGAGATAGTGTTCCAATTTATGAAATTATTTTTGGTAAAAACCAAGTCATAACTATCACTAAGAGGACTTCACATATTATAGCTCTAAATTCTACGTAGATTCTAAATAAAGGCTATTATATGAAAGAGTTAATGAAATAAACTATTCATATAAGTTAGAAGAGAAAAAAAATTATACAAGGGGAAAGGATCCAAGGTCCCATAAAAAAGTTGAATTTGAAGAAAAATATCGATGATACATTTTTTTGGTTAAAGATAAAGAGATATCATAATCACATATTGTTCTCACCCCATAATTTCACTCTTCTACAACTACTATTACTCCTATTGTTTCCACCATTCCCACTCCCACTATACCTATCATAAATCCATCAACTTTGATGCCTCTTCCTAAGTTTTATATCACCAAATCTTCTAAGAAATATATTCAAAAGGAAGTTTCTCTTCCTCCTCCATCTTCCCCACTTTATTCACCATGACCACCTCCTCCATAAAATAAACACGTCATTGAAAAAGAGCCTGAGAAATAAGCCTTGAAAGAGTTAATGTATAAAAAAGAAAATGAAGTTAAAACAAGAGAGGAAATTGAAAAAGAAGTAGATACACTAGCAGAGAATATTGTTGAAGACCCTAAGGAGAAGATGGAGGTGATAAAAGGAAAAGACTCTAAGAAATAAAAGGAGGTAGAAATAGTGGTAGAAAAGGAAACAAAAGGAATTGAGAAGAAAGGAGAGAAAAAATCATAAAAACAAATTTAGAAGGATAATTTGGCATAAAAATTTCCTTCTCATGAACTGGTAGTTAAAAATGACCAACAATAAATGGTTATTCATTCAAGCACTTCCATGAGCAAAGTCTTCTTGTCCTAGTTAGCATTACAAACAACTCCATAATCAAAGGAAGTGATTAATATTGAAGAGATAGACTTACAGTTGTTGAAAAGTCTAGACAAGAAAGGGAAGAAGCCCAAGCATGTAAAAGTAACTTGAAAATTGATAATTGAACTTTCACAGAAAAAGTTTGCTTAGATAGCAGTTCCACCATAGGGAATGAACAAAGAAGAAGTCACTCAAAGTGACTTAATAATTTCAAATATACCCCTTGGTGACATTACCAATGAAGTATTAAAGCAATATATACAAACCCTGATAGATACTCTCTTCAAGAAACTTGATGAGGAAAAAGCTAGCAAGGCTAAATTGAGAGAGTAAAATGATAAATTGTGTGAGATAATTACTAAAGTAGAAAAGTCAACTCCTTAATAGACATTACTTTCAAAAGTTTTGATTTCTTAGCAATTTATTAATAAAGTGGAAGAGACCGGAGATAAGGTGAAAGCTATAGATAAGTGGATTGATAAAATGAGAAAAATAGCCTAGGGACTCTTCCCAAATATTCTAGATGCTCATGTTGATATTGTGAAAAAGATATCAGAAGTAAGGGAAGTAAGGAAGGAGATATAAAATGAAAATGACATCACCAAGTTTCAATAGGAAGTCTGCAAGCAGTGGTTAATTTAGATGATAAAATTTTGATTGAGGAATAGATTGCTCCTGAGGGATATATGAAGAAGATAAAATAAAAATAATATCTCCTATCTTTTTGTTTGAGTATTCTACCAGGCATAAAAGAGGAGATGAAGAAATTAGAATAATATGCACATGGTGCAAAGTTAAATATTGAATACTCCCTCTTTAGTCTCAAAGGTATATGGTCAATTAATGCTCAAAAAATAGCTAAATAATTAGGTGAACAATTCAAGTAGTGAATAGACAAGGCCATAACTCCTTTCACAACCAAGTCTATGAAATATTTGATCAAGTGCCGATAAGAACTAAAGAGACTTGAGCCAAAGCTTGAGAAAACTAAATCCCATTACAAAATAATTGAAAGAGAGATGCTGAGACTGTAAATAGAAAGGTAGTTAATTATTAAATCAGGTGATGCAATAATCTAATTAATAGTGTCTTAGCATACCAAATACAGGGTAAAATTCAAGACCCATGTTCATGAAGTAGATTAAATATCTTGCTATGAGTTTCAAGGGAAAAATTCCATTTCTTTTTCTTAAGTTTCCTTATTTCCTTTCATAGATGTTCTATAAAAGTAATTTTTTTTAAGTAATTACTTTGTATAATGATGTCATTGAATGATATACTTGTAAAGCAAAATTACTTTGTAAAATTGAAAAATCTTAAGTAATTTAGTTGAAATGCTATTACTTATAGTCATTTTTTAAAAGTGAATTATTTAAACAAACTTTGCACTACATGCAAAGTGGTTGTATTCATTCTAAACAAGGAGATCAAAGAATAACTACATGTCATTTTATTTTGCATGCCATGAATGAGAATTAGAAGGAAGATGTTACTTAATGGTTTCTAGTTTTAGCATAATGCATGGGAATTGAGGAAGTTGACTCCTTTTGGGATTCTGCATCTAAAATTGTATAAATATAGGTGTAGGCTTACATGCCTATAGAGGATGATAATTTTTGAAAGAAAATATTTCTTGTAATTATACAAGAAGTTTAATAAATCTAAAACTTTGTGTTTAAGATAATCAAATTATTTAGTTGAATTTTGTTGAAAGTGAACAAGAAGGAATTTGTTTTTCTAAAAAACTTTGCGTTTGAGGGAATCACTTTGTGCATTCTATGAAGATAAAATGGTAAAATTTGCATTATATTTTAATCTAAGCTGAATTCATAATTTTATTAATCACTTGTTGGAAAGGTTATCACATTTTATATGTTTATCTACTTGCATGGATACAATAGAGTCTACAAAACTATTTATTTTGAAGTGAAATTTTCTTCTTTCTCAAGCATTATAATCTTTTTCTTATTTCCCAATATCTCATAAATTCTTTCCACATTATGAAAACTAGTTGCTTACTTGTTGCAAAATCCCTTTGTTATAGCTCATGAACATAGTGATTAAAGTAATACCGCAATCAAAAGCAATTTGAACATAACTTGTTAATTATATGAATAACTGTAAGTTATAAGTAATTAGAAATAGATAAACATAAATATATGGGATATTTATAATTCAATGAAGGGGATTTAACTGCATGACTACCTAGATACATTTAAAGTAATTTACAAAATATCAAGCCAATAGTTTTTGATGACTATGCTGGGGATGAAAGTTTAATTCCCAAAATAAATTCCTACTTCCAGATCGGGTAAGACAAGTGTTGTATTACACTAAGTTCTCAAAAGATGATGTACTGATCTATTTTTAGTGCTTAGTTGAGATTAAATTATCTTACTTTAAGTAGATGTGTCCCTTTAGTTAGTTAGCTACATGTTAAAGAATCCTTAGTTTAATGCCCAATTTACTTCCATTTCACTTACCAAGACCACTACATGTTAAGTATACTACCAACTAAGTTTTTATCCATCAACATAATTATTAAGCAAAATACTTAGAGGAGATCTTACTTTCTAAACTAGAAAATTGACTAGAAAGTTGACCTTTCACTAGAGCAAGGAGAGCACAAGGGCAAGTAGATGAGTTCTTTGAGCTACAAAATCACTTCAACTTCAATTTTCCTATTAAATCTAGGACTAGAGCTAGCCTTTCACCTGTTAGGTAAGTGACATCTCCTACACATTAGCATTAGCATAATTCCTCTAGGATAATCCAACTAGTTAATCCATAGTTTCTTGCTCATAGAAGAATGGCATTACCACATATTGTCCCATGGGGACCAGCTATTGGTCTTTTGAATTTAACTCATCCTCTGCATGAATTGCCTAAAGGATCAAGAAAGAAATTTTCAAAATTTATTGGTGATGGTAAGTAAAATCTAGATGAGCACTGGGTTGCCTTCTTCATAGCATGTGGAGTAATCAAAGTTGAACATGAAGATGTATCTATTAGACTCTTTGTAGAGACCCTACATGACTCTGCTATAGAATGGTTTTACAATCTAGCTCTGGGTACTGTAACTAACTAGGATACTATGTATGAATAGTTTAGAAAAGATTCAAAGCTACAAAAGATGCTCATATATTACTCATGTAATTAACTCAACTTAAGAAGGAATCGCATAAACACATGCATGATTTTATTTCCAAATTTAATAGATTACTTTATAATATTCCTCAAGCTACATTACCTACCACAGATAATCAAAAGTGTTTCTTAATTAATGCCTAGCTTCCAGAAGTCAATTACCAATTATGAAGAGCATGACTAGCTAATATAGAAGCAACCCAAAATCTTGATATGGAGGTTGAAGATGATTTGATAATCACTAGTAAGATCAAGAAAATAGTCTCTAAGTGAGAATATTCTACTCCAACCACATCTCAGACTATAAATCCCTTATTGCAAAAATTGGCTAATGACTTGCTTCAAGTTAAAAGATAAATTGCTCAAGGTACTCATGTTGCTCCTACCAAGAATGTTCCCACACAAAATTTTAATAATCAAATAGGAATTGTATTTCTAATCCTTAGTAAAGATTAGCAATTGAAGATGCTCCTAGAAATCATGTTAAAATGAGCGAAGAGGACTTAATAGCTGATGGTATTAATCAAATCATTAATGAAGAAGATGATTTTGTAGATCTTGTTGGTGACTCTAACTATTACCTAGAATATGAATCAGAAAGAAACTATGAAAAAATGCTTCATGAAGATCATAGTCAATCTTATGTAGTATTTACAAGATCTCAAACTCAACAAGTTGGTGAAAATTCATCAAAAAAATAAGAGAGAAGAAAGGAACACTCTAGTTTTGATGTGAGTTTTCTTAAAAGAGGTAGTCCTCAACCTTCTTCTCTTACTCCTAAAGAAAAATATGCTTCTTCTACTTCTCAAACTTATAAACCAATTGTTCATATAGCTGAAGTTAATTCCATATTTCCTTCACCCATTCCTTCCTTTGACATAATTAATCATATAAATAAAACTAAAATTTAGATATTAGAAGTTGAATAATTAAGGTCTCACCTGTATTAGCTAAATAGGCTAGTCAAATATGTTCAAAGCAAGGGATCAAGAAATTGACCAAATGCTATAAAAGGTATTTTACCTATTCCTATACCAACCTATTTTTAGAATAACTCTATAACTACTTCATTTGCATCCACTTCCACATCTGAAAGGATATAACCTTTTTATGTATCCCTCTTAATCAATGGGTATAAGTTGAGTAATTGCATTTTGGATTCAAGAGATTCTAACAATGTTATGCTAGCTAAGGTAGTTGATGTCCTTGGCCTTACCCTAACTAATTCCATAGTAAAATGTTACTCAATGGAGATACAAGTCCCTCTGATTAGACAGATTAAATATGCTGAAGCTATCATAGTAATTTTCATAAATAAAAGACTTAAAATTACAATCCTAGTAGTAGACATTCATGTTTCATATGGAATGCTGCTAAGCAAAAAAAAATTGTAAAGAGCTAGGAGGAGAGGTGAAGATGGACTGGTCATGTGCACACACCTTAATCAAAGGGGTGAATCATAAGCTGGAACTCGAGAAGAAGTCAAAGTACATGGTCTCTAAATCTAAAGATCCAAAGTCATAGACTATTTTTAAAGAATCAAACCATGGAGTTTACTTCTTTAAAGTAAGCAAAGAAACCTAAGAGGAAAAGGAAGAAGAAGAAGAAGAAAAATACAAGATATGGACACTAGAATTTGATGGCAGTTGTAGCTTTTTTAGTTTGGGTGAAATATTAATATTAACCTCCCATGTTGGTGAATTTTTTCCCTATTCATACAAGCTTATGTTTGAAAACACTAATAACATGTTAAATATGAATCACTCTTGCTAGGACTTGAGTAAGCAAAGGAGAAAGGAGTAAGACTCCTTAGAGTGTAAGGAGATGCTAAATTAATAGTGAGATAGATTAGAGGGAAATATAAGGTGAAGAAAGATAATCTGAAACACTATTATGATAGAGTTATGTGTACCACACTTGACTTCTTTGCTTTCTCAATCAACTTAGTTCCTCAAGATCAAAACTCCAGAGCTGACTCACTTGTTGTTACTACATCTTTGCTTAGGCTAGAAAAACAACCAATAATATTCAAAAAAGGTAACTAAAAATTAGAAATGGTCTACCATCTAAAGGTCCCAAACAACATTGATTAGTGGCAAGTTTTTAATAATAATAAGTAAATAGCTACATTTTTGGAGTAAAAAGATAATTTTGAAGAACTGTAATTTGAAGGAAGTAGCTCACATCCATGTGAAACAACAATAGGTATCACTAAATCTAAACTTACCCATAGTCAAGACATAATTCAGATAAAAGGAAATAAAATTCCTAAAGGGTTAGTTTCCTTAGAATAAATATTTGATAAACATGATCATTTTTTGAAGAAAAAGAAAGAGTACGATGATACTTCTTATCCAAAAGTAGAACAAATTAATCTAGGCATTAAATAAGAGCCTAAGATGGTCAACATTGGCAAGTGCTACTCACAATAAGAAAAATAAGCTTTCATTAAACTTCTCATAGAGTACATTGATGTGTTTGCATGGTCCTACAAAGACCTCAAATCTTTACAACTAGATGAGGTATTACACTATATTCCACTCCAACCAGAGGTGAAGCCTTTCAAGTAAAATTTATGTCACCATAATCCAACTATATTAGGTACTTTTTATTCTAAGATTAAAAATATCCTTGATGCAAAGACCATCTATCCAATCCATCATTTAGAATGGTTATCAAATATTGTTCTAGTAAGAAAGAAAAATGGGGAGATATGCTTATGTGTTGATTTTATCAATCTAAATCAAGATTATTTAAAGGATAATTATCCATTTCCTATTGTGTATCACATTTTACAAATATTTGTAGGATAAAAAATGTTATCCATGCTAGATAGATTTTTTAGATATAATCAAATAAAAGTTTTTGAGGGAGATCAATATAAAACTACCTTCACAACACCATGGAGAACTTGTGCTTATCAAAAGATGCCTTTTGGGCTTATCAATGCTGGAGAAACCTTTCAATGAGTAATAGATCTATTATTTTCTCATTTGAAGAACAAAATTATTGTGGTATAGCTGGATGACTTGCCAATCTTTTCTAAGTAAAGAGGTGATCATCTGGCTAATCTTGAAGAAGTCCTTATCTAGTGAAAAAGACATGAGATTTACTTAAACCCAAAGAAATCAATATTTTTTTATGACTAAGGGAAATCTCCTTGGTCATATAATCTCAAAATAAGGAACCAAAATTGATGCTAAATGAGTCAAAGCCATTCAGAGTTTGCCTATGCCTACATCCAAGAAAGGGGTGCACTCATTCTTTGGTAAGGTAAATTTACTTAGAAGATTTATTCCTGATTTCATATAATTGACTTGTCACATCTTAGATATGATGAAAATTCAATAATATTTCAAATTGAATGTTGAAGAAAAATTAGTGTTTGAAAGAATTAATGTAGCAATAGCTGAAGCACCAATGTTAGTTTCCCCTAATTTTAACAAGGAATTCATTCTTTATTGTTACTCTTCTGAGCATACCATGTCAACTATAGTTATGAAAAATAATGATGAAGGATTTGAATTCCTGATAGCTTTCATGAGTCAGCCTCTAAAGACCTCCAAATTAAATTACTCACAGATGGAAAAACATGCCTTTGTAGTGGTCAAATCATGTAAGGTTTTTAGGTATTACATCTTATCCTCCCATATCATAGTATACATCCTAGATTACTGAGAGGAACTTGAGTAGCTAAGGTACAAGAATTTGATCTTGAAATGACATCCACAAAGCTAGTAAGAGGAAAATGCTTATGTCAGTTGATGATAGAGAGAAGACCTAATGACACAAATATAACGTCTTCTCTTCAAGATAAAATAAATGAAGAGCTACCCATGGTAATTTTTGTTAATCTTATAGATGAATGGTGTAGAAATATTACTTACTTCTTGACCTATGGTGAGCACCCAACTGATTTGATATGAAAGGAAAAATGTACCATCAAGTTAAAATCAAAGGATTATGTCCTTTAGGATAATGGGTTGTATAAAGAAGGAATTGATGGAATTTTCATTTATTGTGTAGATAAGGAAAAACAAGAAATATTACTAGATAAATTTCATGATAAAGCCTATGGAGGCCATTTCTTAGCAAGAGTCACAACACACAAGATCTTACAGGCAAGGTACTTCTAGCCTACTTTATTTCAGGATGCTTCAGAATGAGTTGTTAAATGTCAGGCATGTTAGCATTTTATAGGATGAATCAAGATGCTAGATTTGCCTCTAAAAACTAATATTTATTGACAAACCTTTCTCTAAATGGGTTATGTATTTCATTGGTATGTTGAATCCTTCCTTAAGTGCTAGACATTGCTATGTTTTAACCATGACTGACTACCTCAGCAAGTGGGGTAAAGCTATTCCTATGAAACATGCCACATATAAAGTTATATGTGATGTCATCAAATAAAATATTGTTCTAAGGTTTAACATCCCTCATAAAATTATCATAGACAATGCAACCAACTTTTATTTAGTAGAATTGATTGAGTCTTGTTACTCATATGGGATAGACTTGGTTCATGCTTCAAATCATTATCCTTAGGGTAATGACCAAGCTGAGTCAAGTACTAAGAATTTGATGAACATCATCTGTAATTTGGTGGACAATAATCAAATAAATTGGCATAAGAATTTTTTTGATGCACTGTGGGCTGATAGAATCACACCAAAGAAAGCTATAGGTATGTCTCCTTTCCAGTTACTCTATGGAACAAATGTTGTGATATCAATAGCCATTGATCTTCCTACTTTACAATTGTCTAAATCCATTTAGGATAATACATATTAATATTCACTAGATAAGAGAATCATATTTCTCATTAAATTTAAAGAAACACATGTTTAGGTTGTTCACTAGCTAGCTAATCATTAAATGAGAGTAAAGAAGATCTTTGATAAAAATGCTCAGGACAAGCAGTTTAAAACTGGTGATTTAGTTCTCTTATGGGATAAACAAAATGAACAAAAAGGAAATCATGGAAAATTTGATTCTTTGTGGAAGGGGCCATTCATTATAAAAATAATTTCTAGAAAAGATAGATTCATCCTAGCTTATCAGGATGGAATTCCACTACCACTACCTTTCAATGGGCAGTACTTGAAGCTCTACAAGAATTGAGAAATAGGGTAATACATGTATTTATATTAATTAAGTTTTATGATTTTATTTTATTTTGCTTTTATGTTTTTTTATCTATTTAGTTATTTTTTGACTAAGTTTTTACAAAGACTCCATACCCAATAGATAAGATGCAAATCCAAAGATGTTGGGATCTCACCCTTATTCCTCCCTTTATGATAGAAACAAAGATGTCCCCATTCAAATCTAGTTGGTGTCCCCAAAATTTCACCCTTCAAATTCTAGGGTACCCCTTTAAAATTTTGCATCTTCATCTTATGTGAGTTACTTGTACTTGTTGAGCCAATCCCCTAAATAAATAACTTGGGTTCTATCAGTTGTATTACCTACTTGATTTTTTCCCCCATTGTTCCTAGTCACTCTAGAGGATTGAAAACAATTTCTTGAAGCCATCACTAAAATCCATTTACTCATTCCCTTCATCTGATCAAGAGAGCTAAAGTGATTTAGCTCATCTACAAGGCTAATCAAGCTCTCTAAACTAATTTACTTATTTGAGAAGTAAAGTTGTCTCAAAAAATTGAACTATTCCTCTCAGTTTGAATTAGGGTTATAAAACTACTTTACTACATTACCAAAACCAAGAAAAGTAACCTTGAAAACTTGTTAAACACTCCCTAATGCAAATTGGGTTTTTGATATTGCTTTACTCACATAAAATATCAAGTAAAAGTAATGTGAGTTCAAACCTGAGCTACTTGTTGACTAAGACCTACTCAAGTTTAGGAGAGCACTTTACTTCAAAATCCAAAATCAAGTAAAGTAACTTGTAAAACCTGATAAAATAGTTGAAGGCTTATGTGTCTTTGCCATGCTTGTCATTAACATTTGGAATATATATATATATATATATATATAAGGAAATTCCACCTCATTCCTACCTTTCAGCTAAGTCATCCAACCAAGTAATCACCCTTGCAAACCCTGATCCATACCATTTGAGCTTTTAGAGTACTTTTGAGCAATTTCATTTTAGACCCATTTGTACTAGAGGTAAGTAGATCATATCTTTATGGTTTTTTTGTATTTTTTACATCTTTCTTAGTTTTTTTCCTCTAAAAATGTTCTTTATGCTTCCATGATTATTTCTTTGTTATGTTTGATTTGTTGTAGTTTTAATTTTGCTTTCTTAGCATGATTAGGTGTTTTAAATGATTATGGTTTTTGAGTCAAAGTAGCTTGATTAGGAAAACTTAACTTTTTAAGTCATAAAAAACCTAAACTTGTCTGTATAACCCTATTGACCTACCCAAGGTTCTGAGGTCTTATTACTTAAAAAAATATGCTTAGTTTTTCAAAACTTTCCATTACTCAAAACTTGATACTTATTTAGAGGTACTTCAAGAGCATGAGTTAACTCTTTTCTACAACTTTTTAAACTAGTTGGAGTAGTCAATAAGTGTTCAAAAGTACTTATCAAATTTTTTAGAGTTTAAATGAGCCAATGTCTAGATTAGAAGGATCAGGGAGATCATACAAAGAAGTAGTTGAGGTACAAGCATAGTCAACACTGATTGAGGAAGTCTCATATTTAGCATTAGAGGAGATTATAGAACTAATTAGAAAGGGAAAATAAAAAGGTAAGAAAGCCAAGCTAAAAGAACCCAAAATGAATTATGAGTATAAAAGTTGCCCAAATGAATCAAGCATAGTCTCCAAACTAACTAAAATAAGTGATATAGACATGGGTCATGTTTCTATAATTTTATTATTGGAGAGATTTAAGGCCATAGAAAAAAATCCACTCCTACATGTTATGACTATTAGTGGAATTTTGAAAGTTTCCACTTTCCCAAAATTAACTCAACTTCTTGAGTTTGTTTTGACATGTGTCAAATACTATGACTCCCTGACTAAGACTATCAAAGATACTACTGGGAATTTAGTTATAAGATTGGATGTTCAGTACCTCAATTACTATATAAAAATATTGACATCACAAAAAGTGATTGATATCAATATGGATAAATCCAAAATATACTGAGAGACTAAGTTATCAAAATGCATTAAATTAATGAATATTACTATTTACAGAAAATAAAACAAGCTTCTAGGTTCCCTAGAAAGATAGTATGGTCAGATTTCATTCAGGAAGTGGATGATATCATCCAATTACTATACAAAATCAATGGTGAAAATAATTCCAAGTGTTTATCCCCATAGATGTATGCTTATATTAGGACTATTGATGTCGCCAAAATCTTAGCCAAAATTGAATGGGCAAGAATGATAAGTGATAATATGGATCATTAGTTAAGGAATGTGTTGTAGACTTTTGATTTAAAGATAACTTCATACCTTGTGTATGCAACAGCCTCAAATAGAGCCTTTTCAAGGTTGAGAACAAAAGGAACACTAGAAAGTGAATCAATTTATGAGTATTACCCTTAGTTGGTTATTTTAAAGTACTTCAAACATTATATTGTAGTAAATGATGTATTCTTTTATGAACTCATTAGTAAGTTGAATACATCCCTAAAATGTAAAAGAGTATCAAATGAAGCATGGGATGAATTTTCACTATATGGTTGCATTTTCATCTAATTTCTTGACTTCACATACCTCAGAGTAGGAGGTTTCTTAGGTGCACCTATCAAGCTACCTTGGTATCCAAGTGACAAGTGGGTTATTATGGAAATGTGCTGACAACTTATTGAATTACATGATTTACAATCAAAGGCTCACAAGTAGCCATCAAATTTTTTATTATCATTGGACACTACCATTTCCAAACCATTTATAATATAGGAATGTATAGAAGGAGATACACCATCATTACACTCAAACACATTTTGATGCTAGAGCCAATTTTGACTTTAGAGGTGTGGCTCAAAATATAGTTTCACTTGAGTACATGCATATCCCAACACTTGAACATTATTATGATTTCAAATATGAGTTTGAAGTAATGAGAAGGGACAATAGTATATTCAATATGAAATAGATTCATGCATTTTATCTAGACATTATCCTTGAGGATATGGATGATGATGGGGTTGCCACTAGTGATGCTTTTTATGCCATTGGAGGAAACAATGTTATAATTCCTAAAATTGTTTTTGGTAAAAACCAAGTCACAAATATCACTAAGAGGACTTCTCATATTCTATCTCTAACTTCTACCTATATTCTAAATAAAGGCTATTGTATGAAAGAGTTAATTAAAGAAACTACTCATGCAAGTCAGAAGAGAAAATAAATAGTACAAGGGGAAAATAGCCAAGGTCCTATAAAGAAGTTAAAGTTAAAGAAAAATGTTTATGATACATTTTATATGGTAAAAGATAAAGAGATAACACAATAATCTATTATTCCCACCCCACCATTTCACTCTTCGACTTCTACTACTATTCCTACTATTTCCACCATTCCCACTCCCATTGCACCATCATAGATCCATCAACTTTTATGCCTCTTCCTAAGTTTTATATCAATAAATCTTATAAGAAATATATTAAAAAGGAATATCCTCATCCTCCATCTTCCCCACCTACTTCACCACCACCTCCTCCTCCAAAATATCAACACATCATTAAAAAAGAGCCTCAGAAAGAATCCCTAAAAGAGTTAATGTCTGAAAAAGAGAAGGAAGTTAAAACAAGAGAGGAAGCTAAAAAAGAAGAAGATATAGTAGTAGAGAATATTGTTGAATAGCCCAAGGATAATATGGATGTGATAAAAGTTAAAGAGTTTGAGAAAGAAAAGGAGGTAGAAATAGCGATAGAAAAGGAAATAAAAGGAATTGAGAAGTAAAAAGAGAAAGAATCAACAAAACAAATTTAGAAAGAAATTTGGCACAAATATTTACTTTTCATGAACTGGTAGTTAGAAATGACTAGAAACAAATGGTTATTCATTCAAGCACTTCCATGAGCATAGTCTTCTCATCCTAGTTAGCATTATAGACAAATCCATAATAAAAATAAGTGATTAATCTTGAAGAGATAGACTTAAAGTTGTTGAAAAGTCTAGACAAGAAAGGGAAGAAGCCCAAGCATGTAAAAGTAACTTCAAAATTGATAATTAAACCTTCAAGACAAAAGTTTTCTTAGATAGCAGTTCTACCATAGGGAATGAATAAAGATGAAGTCACTCAGAGTGACTTAAAATTTTAAAGATACCCCTTGGGGAGGTTACCACTGAAGGATTAAAGAAAGATACACAAACCCTGATAGATAATATCTTTAGGAAACTTGATGAGTAAAAAGATACCAAATCCAAATTGAGAGATAAAAATGGTAAATTATATGAGATAATTAATAAAGTAATAGTTTTCTCCTCAACAGACATTACTTCTAGAAGTTGTGATTTCTTAGCAAGTGATTACTAAAGTGGAAGAGATTGGAGATAAGGAAAAATGTATAGATAAGTAGATTGATAAAATGAAGAATAGAGTTGAGGGACTCTCCATAAATATTCCAAATAATCATGCTAATATTTTGAATAAGATAGCATAAGTAAGGGTAGTAAATAAGGAGATACAAAATGAAAATGGCATCACCAAGATTCAACAAGAAATTTTTCAAGTAGTGGTTAATTTAGATGAGAAAATTTTGATTGAGGAATAGATTGCTCCTAAGGGATCTGCAAAGAAGATAAAATAAGAATAATATCTCCTATATTTATGTTTGAGTATTCTACCAAACATAGAAGAGGAGATGAAGAAATTAGAACAAGATGCACATGGTGCAAAGGTAAATCTTGAAGACTTCCTCTTTGGTCCCATAGGTATATGGTCAAGTAATGTTCCAAGAAAAATTGAATAGTTAGGTGAATAATTCAAGTAGAATATGAACAAGGCCATAACTCCTTTCACAACCAATTCTATCAAAGAGTTGATCAAGTGTCGAGAAGAACTAAAGATACTTGAGCTAAGGCTTGAGAAAATTAAAGCCCATTATAGAAGAATTGAAAGAGAGATGTTGAGATTAGAAACAAAAGGCAGTCAATTACTAAATTAGATGATCTAGTAATCTAATTAATAGTGTCTTAGCATACCAAATATAGGGGAAAATGTAAGACCTAGGTTCATGAAGTAGATTAAATATCTTGCTATGAGTTTTATGGGAAAACTTCCCTTTATTTTTCTTAAGCTTCCTTCTTTCCTTTCATATATGTAGTATAAAATCAAGTTTGTTTTAATTAATTATTTTGTATAATGATGTCATTGAATGATATAATTTTAAAGTAGGATTACTTTGTAAAATTCAAAAAACTTAAGTAATTTGGCTGAAATGTTATTAATTATAGTCATTTTGTAAAAGTGAATTACTTAAAAAAATTGTGTTACATACAAAGTGGTTGTATTAAATCTAAATAGGGAGATCAAAGAAGTGCTACATGTCACTAGATTTTGCATGTCATGAAAGAGAATTAGAAGGAAGATGTTAATCAATGGTTTCTAGTTTTATCACAACACATGGGAAATGAGGAAGTTGACTCCTTTCGGGATTCTACATCTAAAATTGTATAAATATAAGTGCAGACCTACATGCCTGTAGAGGATGATAATTTTTGGAAGCAATAAATTATATCAATTATACAAGAAGTTTAAGAAATCTAAACTTTATGTTTAAGATAATCAGATTATTTTGTATGAATTTTGCTTAAAGTGAACAAGGATTTTGGTTTTTTGAAGAACTTTGTATTTGAGGAAATCACTCTATGAATTCTATGAAGATAGAATGGTAAAATTTGCATTATATTTTAATATAAGTTGAATTCATAATTTTCTTAATCACTTATTGGAAAGGTTATCACAATTTATATGTTTATCTACTTGCATGGATACAATAGACTCTGCAAAACTATTTATTGTGAAGTACAATTTTTAACTTTATCAAGCATTATAATCTTTTCCTTTTTCCCCAATCTCTCATAAATTCTTTCTACATTCCCAAAACCAACTACTTATAAACTACAAAATCCCTTTGTTATGGATCATGAACATAGTTATTAAAGTAATACCCCAATCAAAACCAACTTGCACATAACTTGTTAATTCTATGAATAACTGTAAGTTGTAAGTAATTAGAAATAGATAAACATAAATATATGAGAGCTTCATCATTAAATGAAGGGGATTTAATCCAATGACTACCTAGATACATTAAAATTAATTTATAAAATATCTAGCTAATAGGTCCTAATATGGTCATGAGCATGTCTGAAAATAATGGGGCGATAGTACCCCATTCTTAAAATTTTATGGGTCATGGTTGTCCTAGAAAGGTGTTAATTGCCCAAATTTTAGTGTAAGTTATGTAATATATCCACAAATTATTCTCTTAAAACACATCTTAGGTAGATGCCATCATAGTTTTTATAGTATAGGACTCCTCCTTTTATCATGTAGTGGGCAAATTTGAGCCTTAAAACTTGTCTTTATTATTTATTCAACTCAAGGGGCATGCCCCTATGAGTAAATAGTGAATGATCTGATCATACCACTCTCCTCTAGCCAGTTGGACTTCATTGACTTACTCAACTTGAATGTGTGGGTTTTCTTTAGTCATTAGGTGGATTATCCCTTGGCCTCTTACTATTTTGGCTGATCTGATTTCTAAGTTAAATTCTTATAATTAGCCATCTATTTGCCTCTTCTTTCACCTAGCTCATTCTAGCTAAGAGTGAGTTTGAATTCATGGTCTAGGACCACAATATATGTTTTATTCCTCAAGATATAATGCCTAACCTTTTTTATAAGTTTGATCAATGCATAGGTTTGCTTATCTATCATTGAATACTTCAGATCTACCTATTTTAAATTAGTACTCATAAAATTAATTAGGTGTTCAATTTCCTTTACCTTTTGAATGAATATTGTAGCAATGTTTGTTAGGAACCCATGGAAGCACCATTGATTACCATATACAAGAAACTTAAAATGCGGAATTAAACCAGAAGTAACAAGTAACTAGAAACCGGAAACAACACAGAATATGAGAGACAATACACAACTTGTATTAATACTCATCAAAAAAAGAATACAATAAAGAAGATGCCACTTCTTTTTCACACCTCTCAGAGGCTTCCCACACCTCAAGTGAATAGTAATTCTCTCCTCAAAGCTCTCTCTCTTACGGTCCCAACACACAACTCAAACATAGAGTTGGTGTTCACCTCCAACCAATCAGTATCCACTACTACCAGTACACCAGTGCTCCATGCACTCCATAAGTGCTCCATGCACTCCAAGTACACAATCATACTTCAAGTAGATCTCTCCTAAACTACAACAACCTAAAACCTAATGATCTTACTTATGAAAGGAACTGCCTTGCCTTCCTCTCTTGCTCTAGACCAAGTACACACCGTACTCTAAGTAGATCCCACTTGATCCTGCTCCCTGTTGTGTTGTTGTCACCTTGATTCTGCTGCCACTTACAGATCAAATTAGTTTTACACACCTACAAACCTAGACCATACACACACATACACCTGCAGATTAATGATCTTACTTACCCATGTAGATCTCCAAACATGGCCTTGCACACCTACTGACCAAGATCCTACATACATGAAAAACCCTACTTATTCTCCAAAAATAGCACCCACACTTGGCACTACTATGGAACTAAGAGGAACACCCTTGCTCACTTCACACACAGAAGGAGCTAACTTTGCTCAACTCAAACTAGAACACTTTTACAATACAACCCATGAGTCTATTATATAGATCTCATGCAAACAATAATTAGACACCTAATTAAAATAATTAGATCCATAGCTTTGAGTCTAAAATTGGTTCTTAACATGTAAAAACTCAGTTCATTAACTAACTATCTGTGAACTAGTAGTTCTGGAACCGCACAGGTGATCGACGTCGGTCCCTGTCAAGTTGGAGATGATTGACATCGACTGATACCTAACCAATGTTAATTGCCTTTCCCACTGTATATGACCGACATCGGATGATCAGACCAACGTCAGTTACCCTATAACTTAGCAACCTCTCAACAAGCTCCTCCATGTCTGCAATAGTGAAGCTTTTAGCTCCATAACCTAACAATCTCCCACTTGGAAATAAACAACTGCACTGTACCTATACCTATACCCCATCTAATCTGTTTCCTGGCTTGTATCCCTCTTCAAGCTCAACCTTGAAAACTAACCACCACAAAACTTATGGTGCACCTCTTGTCATCCAAGTAACCTGCCACATCCAAAGTACTTGACCCTACATAGCATGAATCCCTGTTGCTGGTCCATCTCAGATACCTGAGAACCCACTGAACTGCCCTCCAGTGCTTCCTTCCTAGATTGACTACAAAATTTCTGAAAGCACTCACTACTTGGGCAAACTTAGGTCTATACCAGACCTCATGTGATTTCAGACACTAAAATATCTAGCCCTTGGTGTGCTCCAGTTCTGCATCCTGTGTAATGAACCTTGCCAACACCTTCACATCAGCTCCCACTAGAGACAAAATCAACCTGTGATCTTCCATGTCTCCCATGCCAAAGAATTTTGCTGCTCCCAAATCCCTCATGACATGCCACTAAACTAATCTTACCCTTAGCTCAGTAAAACCCTATATGTATGAACTTGCTAGCAAACATATCACCCACATACAACAACAAGATAATGTCATGACTCATCATCCACCTGGTAAGACAAACACAATGGTTACACTGACATTGACTAAAGCCCCACTTTGTCATCCACTTGTCAAAACTTGTACCACTGTCCTACAGCTTTCTCAAGACCATATGACCTGGCCTTGCATCTCACATGTCCATTATCTCTATTCTTTAACTAAGGTATCCATTTGTCTCTCAGTTTTTTTTATCCCAGTTGGCAACCCTACCAAATCTCTCATTTGGTTCTGCATCATATTCCTGCCATGCTCCCACTATTTCCTAGATCCTGCTCTACAGTAAGCAACGAGTATAAAGAAGAGGAACAATGAATTTGAGGCTTACTTACCACTTTTATTCCTCCATATGGGTGTTTGAGACTCCTTGATAGCTTGTTGTCTACTCAAAATCCGTTATAGTGACCGACCTTGATCACCACACAATCTGCATCCGACTGACGTCGGTTCCCATGCGACTATCCTTTTTGTCGATGCCAATTTTTTGACTAATGTCAGTCTTACCTGATCACTGACATTGATTCTATAACTGATGCCAATATCCACCCTACCTGACACCACCATTTCTGGTCTACACATGACTAACATCGGCACCTATCTGTTTGACGTTGGTTCCCCTTGACTGATGCTGATAACTGTGTTCGCCTGTGAGTGATGACTTTTTACCCCTGAGCTCCTTTAAATCAATCCCATGTCCAAATTTCCCTACTCAGAAGTATCCATCCCCATCCACTAAACTCTATCCATCATCTCCTCCAAGAACACCAAGGCTTTCTAGTTCTTAAGTTTATCAAACACATCAGTCTTCCTTTTCCTATAATAAACATAATCCTTTCTTGTAGCATCCCACTGCACACATAAATCTCGATCTATGCTCTCCGAAGCTGATCTCTTCCCATCTGACTTAAGAACATCCATTCCCTTCTCACTTATGTGACCAAGTCTACAAATCCACACCTATGCAACAGAAGTGGAAACAGTAATATAAGTAGATAGATAAAGGATACCTACTTTCTTACCACCTATTAATTCAAGTGCATCCACTGTGAGATTTCTTATGCATCTCTCATCACCCAACTTTCCTGAAGTAATTAGCCACATCTTCAAGACTGGGACCCGCATGACTTTCTTCAACACCCATGTGTTGGCTGCCTGCAATTTCAGCAACACTTCCCCTTTGCCAACAATCTGACAAGGCTCACCAACCCCTCTACTTGGGGCTGCATGGAAAGAGGCAACATAATCTATTAACCAATATTCAACTTTATCTAGAGCATCCTATGCAATAACACCTACAACATGTACTTCTTCATGTTGATCTGCTACCAACCAACAATCTTTATTTACCTACTCTTTCTTTCCATAACACCGTAAGTTACCATTCGTGCTATTTAGTTTCTCCATTTGTAGCTTACTTTCTTCTACCATTGCTATACTCCCACTCAATTAGAAACCCCTGAGAGTGCCCTATAACCAAACACAAACCTACTCCCTACAACCTTAGCTTTGATACCAACTATTAGGAACCTGTGGAAGCACCATTAATTACCATATACAAGCAACTTAAAATTCAGAATTAAACCAGAAGTAATAAGTAACTAGAAACCAGAAACATCACAGAATATGAGAGACAATACACAACTTGTATTAATACTCATCTGAAAAAGAATACAATAAAGAAGATGCCACTTCTTCTTCACACCTCTCAGAGGCTTCCCACACCTCAAGTGAATAGTAATTCTCTCCTCAAATCTCTCTCTCTTACGGTCCCAACACACAACTCAAACACAGAGTTGGTGTTCACCTCCAACTAGTCAGTATCCACTACTGCCAGTACACCAGTGCTCCACACACTCCAAAAGTGCTCCACATACTCCACAAGTGCTCCACACACTCCAAGTACACAATCATACTTCAAGTAGATCTCTCCTGAACTGCAACAACCTACAACCTAATGATCTTACTTATGGAAGGAACTACCTTGCCTTCCTCTCTTGCTCTACACTGAGTACACACCATACTCCAAGTAGATCCCACATGATCCTGCTCCCTGTTGTGTTGCTATCACCTTGATTATGCTACCACCTATAGATCAACCTGGTTCTGCACACCTACAAACTTAGACCATGCAAACACATACACCTGCAAATCAATGATCTTACTTACCCATGTAGATATCCAAATGTGGCCTTGCACACCTACTACTAAGATCCTACATACATGAAGAACCCTTCTAATTCTCCAAAACCAACACCCACACTTGGCACTGCTGTGGAACTAGGAGGAACAACCTTACTCACTTCACACACAGAAGGAGCTAACTTTGCTCAACTCAAATTAGAACACTTTTACAATACAACCCATGAGTCTATTATATAGATCTCATGTAAACAATAATTAGACACCTAATTACAATAATTAGATCAACAGCTTTGAGTCTAAAATTGGCTCTTAACATGCAAACACTTAGTTTGTTAACTAACTGTCTATGAACTGGCAGTTCTGGAACTACACAAGCAACTAACATCGGTCCCTGTCAGGCTGGAGATGACTGACGTCAGCCGATACCTGACCGATGTCATTTGCCTTTCCCACTATATATGATCAACGTCGGCTAATCAGATCGACGTCGATTGCCTTACAACTTAGCAACCTCTCAACAACCTCCTCCATGTCTGCAACAGTGAAGCTTTTAGCTCCACAACCTAACAATGGTATGCTCTAAAGTGAAGGAATATAGTTCAAGGTCCTTTGTGAAGTTAGGACTAATCAACACTCAGGCCTGATTAATGGCCATCTTAATGTCCTAGAAGGAAGTTATGCCTCTATTTTCCATTCTATTTTTTCATCCTTCTTCAGCATAGCATTCAATGGCTTGACAATCTTAGCAAACACAAAGATTAATTTATGCACAAAGTTGACCTTAATAAAGAATGATTTGAATTATTTTATACTATTGGGAGGTGTCAACTTTGAAATGAATTAAACCCATTTTATATCGATATAAATTCCTTCTTTGGTGATGATGTGGCCCAAACAAATTTTCCTCTATCACCCCAAAGATGATTTTCTTTAGGTTGAGGGATATTCCATATCTCCTTCATCTATCAAAAACCTTTTGTAAGTGATTTGCATGATCTTCCCTATTCTTAGAAAACACAGTGAGGTCATCCATATAGATAATGATTCACTTACCAAGAAGTACCTAGAACCATGGTCCATGGCTCATTAGAATGTTTCCCCAACATTGATGAGGCCAAAAGGCATCCTCTTATAAACATATGTTCCCCACTTTGTGGTGAAAGTAATCTTCATATGGTCCTATGCTTTTACTAGCACCTATTTATATCTGGAGAAACCATCTAGGAAAAACATCATTTCAAACCCATTGACATTTTATATTTCCATATCTAAGGAAGGTAAAGGGTAGTTATCCTTATTCAAAGATTAGTTCAGGTTCCTAAAGTTGATGCATAGCCTTATTTCACCATTATTCTTCTTGACAAGTACTAAGTTCACCACGTAGGTAGAGTGCTTGAGAGGAAATATGATTATGGAATCTAATAGATTTTGGACCCTAGTCTATCTGAGGGGATCCAAGATGGGATTCATGGGCCTTTGACATTATCTAAAGGGTCTGTTACCTTATCTTAAGGGAATAGTATGGGTGATCACCCTAGGATTAAAAATCCTAAAGTCTTCATAGTTTTAGGTGATCACATCCCTGTACTTCACCAATAATTCCTTTAACTTATAGTTTTCATCATGAGTATAAGCTAGACTGATGCTAATATATTGAGTTCATTGTTGAGTTCCCAAATTATCTTTGAAAAAGTCAGATTGATTTGTCTTTGGTTGCCTTTACTTGTTAGTTTATGGATCTATATTGAAGATCCTTTCAAAGGATACCATTCCCATGGGGATTTTATTTTCCTTGAGTTATATGATACCATCCTCCCTAAGGTCCTCTACTTCCAAACATTTAAATTCATTTCCATCTATAATTTGGTTTTCAAAGGATATAAAATTATTTATGAATTGGATGACCTATTTATCATCCTCAAAGACTTGGAAATTTTATATGTTATCGAGGATTGAAGGGTAAGGCACCAACTCTACATAAAATTTCTACATATTAGACTCTAAGAGTGGTGTTAAGTTGGCCACTAAGGATGTTAATGAATCTACCATTTAGATCTCTTCCCTTTAAACAACTTGGTTTTTGAAAGCCTCAAAGGGTTCAATCAAATCATAGGCTCAATGCTTGTACTTCTTCAAGCACACTAGCTTGCATTGATATTTCTTTCTAACCTGGTTGACTACCAGTTATGAATCACTAAATACTTGTACCTATTTGACATCATGTCGTAATGAAAACTATAGGCTTAAGAATAATGCCTCATACTTAGACCAATCATTGGTGAAATAAAAATACATTTTTTATTTTGTCATGTACTATTTTCCATCAGGATCCATCAAGGCTATATGAACTCCTAATATTTGTTTCAATTAGGTACGATCAAAGTAAAGGGTCCATAGCTACAAAGGTCATTTAAAATCATGGTGATGAGGCCTCTATTCGGTATTGTAGGTATAGATACATGCATGTGAAGATATAAAGTTGAGCTTCTCATTATTAGCATTGTATTTTGTGATCAAGTACTTAATCTGATGTTCTCAATCAATCCTAATTTTATTGGCCACACCCTTACAAGGTAGCCACATATGTGAGAAATCAGTGGCTATATAACTATTTAAGGTTTTTGACCAATCTTGGCTGAGCAATATACCATAATCCTCTAGGATTTCAACCACCAGTATGTCAATAACTTATTGTACATGTGGCTCAAAGGCCAATTATATGTACATGTTTAGCAATTCCCTGACACAAGGTACTACAAATTTATCTAGTTATAAGACCACCCTTTTTGACTTATCTAAGTTCAAGCCCAAACTTGTGCATATGGTTTTAGGCATCACATTAGTTGAATCTCTTGAGTCAACCATATAATTTTGAACATTCTTACCAAACATTTTGAATATTAGTAGGAAGGGTAAAAGTTTAGGTTTATCCTTATAGATCATTATATTTGTTTGGGTTGTCTTGAATTTGTTTGTAGAAGATCTTTTGATCAAGGATTAAAAAAGTATTTACCTTTTCTTGGTGATTTCAGCCAACTCATGTAGGGTTATATTGGATTTTATCTTCTCTATATCTTCTATGATATTGTAACTTGCTTTGTTTGGTGATTTTATAAGCTATATATGATCTCTCTCCTTTAAGGGAGGTGGATTATTACTAATCTTTGTATCCCAAGGAGTGATATCACTATTATTTTGTGGTGTAGAGGTAGTAAAAGGCTTCCTATTCCATAGATTATATTTATTTCTTTAAAATTGATGGAAATCATGGAATTAATCTATGAGAACCTTTGGTTCATTATCTTCTTCCACTAGAGATGGAAAAGCATGTGGTCACATATGGATGTCTCTAAGGGAGTTGGTCATATGGTTGTGATCACATTAGTCCCTAGTTATTATGTATTATATTTTAAGTCATGTGATGAAGCAGGTAGAAGATATGAGGATGTAGAGTTGGCTACTTAGACATAATTCAACAAGTTTATATACTTAGCCAAATTTGTAAAAGAATTCAAATAAAGCCAAGTAAGCATATTAATGAGGTTAGAATTTGCACACATGGAGGTGTTAGGATAAAATTATCATATGGGTTTATTCATTTTTATGCCTAGTTTCTATGCACTAAAGCTCAGGTCATGTGATGTAGCATGATAAAAGATATGCATGAGAAAAGTTGGGATCCCATGCCTTTTAACAATGTTTTCCCACAGTCAAATTTTTAGATGGGAAAAAAAAAGTTGAGTAGGCATTTTTATGATGTCATATCTTGTATGAATGAAGGTTTATGGATTAGATGAATATATGGATAGAATACCCTAATGATAGGATCTTATGCACTAAATTATAGGTGATGAAATGAAGTGCATCAAAATTAATGAAAGAATAAAGTTGGCCTTCTAGGCAGTTTTAGCATAGTTAGCTCTATGGCAAAAGAATTTGAGTGAGCATATTAATGGCATTATATCTATCATGCACAAAGGATTCAAGAAGAGATGATTATATGGTTTTGTTCATTATCATGCCTAGTTTATAATGGTCCAAATTTTAGAATAGGTGGATGAAAGAAGCAAAAGATATGAAGGTGCAAATTTAGCTTTCTAGGCATATTGAGATGGTCCCCATACTTAGTTAAATATGCACAAGGTAAAGTTCAATCTTGTTAGAAGATTTAAAGGTGAGTGATTAATCATAAATTAAAGATCTAATGATTCTCACTGAAGTCAAAGGTACCTATAAGTGAGGACATTAGTGACAAGTGTCATAATCATAGAGCTTAAATAGTAAATCTATAGTGTAGTTTAAACTCAAATAGTCAATGATCAATACAAGGATGCCAAGTGTCTTAATAATGAGAATAGAAAGCAATGTGTAGAAGGCAGATGTTAATTCTAAGTGTCACATTATCAAGATCTTATCAGAGCTAAATATCAAGATTTTTATAATATTGAATGATGATCAGATGATCATGTAATGAAGAATTGACAGAGCGAGTGGACTCAATGAGATAAAGTGGTCAATGTTTATTGACACAAAGGTAAGTTAAAGACTAAGATATTTTGATGAGATCGATGGAGTGTATTTATTCCAAAGACTTAAGAAGTAGTGAGATGAGATAAAGAGCTTGAGGTTTAACCATAGACAAATATAAATCTCATACAACTATGAATATCTAATGGCATGAGGGAGCTCGAATCATAAAGATCAACAGATGCATTTTAAAGTTGAAAAGTTAAAGTCTAGAAGCATAAAAATATCAAATAGAGCATGTAATCCTATTAGAACTTGATCTAATATATTCATTTTAAAGTTGAGTGATTTGAATGAAGACCATTAGATCAATGGTCAGTATTTAAAGATATGATCATCCTAATGGTCAAGCATTGAAACATGTAGGAACTTATAGTTAAGTCATAAATTATGATGCAAACAATGAATTTGATTATTGTAATTGATCAAATTTGTGTAATAATGCATGTGCATCAAAACTAGAGTCTAGTATATGTTATAAATAGTAATAAGACCAAGAATCATGGTAGTGGAGTAGGAGTTTAAGACACAAGAAACTTGTAGTTCAAGAAATATAAACTGAAGTCTAGAATGAGCATGATGTGTTAGAAAACAAGTGTGAACATAGAGAATATACAGAACCCTAGATCAAATGACTATATATATGCCATCTATGATATAGTAAAGTGATTTTGGTGTTATTAATTATGTCAAATAGAGAAATATAGAGATATAAAGAGTGAGGGGAAGAGAAAAGAAGAAAAGGGAAGAGAAGAGAAGAGAGATGAAGTGTAGAGCATGAGAAGTTATAGACTAAACTTGTAACAAAGAATAGAGAATTTGATTCATTTATGAACCTATGTTATAATCTAGAGTTGTATTTCCATAGTAGAATCTAATAGGGTAGGTACCATTAGATAAGCTAAGTTGGTACTTAGTTAGGGAGTGGGTGCTTCCTTATAGTATGTGCTCTTAAATCAAGGGATTAGTGTCTCCTTAGGGTTGGTGCCCTTAAACATTATAACTAGTGAGGTTCTTTATTATGAGGCTAGATTAGAATAGTAGATTCTAGTAGCCATTCTCATTGTGCTTTTTCCCATATTAGGTTTTCTATGATATTTCTAGTGTTGTGTTTATTTGTGTGTATGTGATATATACATATAGTTTTAATCTACATTAAAAATATTAGAAAAGGACTAAGTTAATTAGTATATTGATTCACCCTCTCTTAATATATATGTGTGTTCTAATAATTACTGTCAGAGCCTAGGTTCCTTGAAAGAAGCTTAATCAACTCAGGTAGATCTTGGATGGTGAACATAAATGACTAGTAAAGAAGGCTCTTCCTCAAACAAGCACCTCTCTTTGATGAATCAAACTATGCATTTTGGAGCATTAAAATGTAAGAATATTTATCCTCATTAGGATTTGATGTATAGATGCATGTGGTAAATGGATATACATCTCCAACTATAACTCTTATTAATCAGGCTTCAAAGAAAGCATATGAGAGAAATGCCAAGGAAAAGATGTTATTTTTATGGATTGTCTAATTTAGAGTTTGTCAAAGTGATGCATTATCAAAATGCACAAGATATTTGCAAAAAATTAAAAAGCATTTATGAAGGTGATGACAAGGTAAAGCAGACCAAGCTATAAATGTTCAAAGGCAAGTTTGAGATCCTTAAAATGAATGAAGAAGAGAAAGTTTAAGACTACCTCCTTAGAGTAGATAAAAATAGACAATGTAATAAGAATCCTTGGAGAAGAGATGAAAGATCTAATTATTGTCAAAAAGGTCTTAAGATCTCTACCATCAAGGTATGATTCAAAAATATTTAGAATAGAAGAAGCAAGAGATCTGGATAAACTCATTGTTGATGAATTGTATGGAACATTCAAATCCTATGAGATGAGAATGAGAAAAATAGATACCTTTAAGAGAGAAGTTACATTCAAAGCATCCAAACTAGTGAAGGCAGAAGCACCTACATCTGATTCTGAGGAGATTAATGAAGAAGAAGCCAACTTTGTTAGAAGACTAAGAAGAGGGTTTGGAAAGTACCAAGGTAAGTTACCCTTCAAATGCTTTAACTATGGTAAAGTAGTAAACTTTTCTACTAAAGGCCCTTATAAAAATAAGGATAACTTTGAATAAGAAGAGAATAGTAAAAAGGTGAAATCTCACTATTCCAAGAAGAACTAATTCAAAAACAAGAAAGGCCCATACACAAAAGAAGATAGTGATTCATTGGATGAGTGTGATAGCTCATATGATGATCATGATTGTGCCTTTATGGCTGAGGGAAATGAATCCCTATTCATGGCATTAGGATCAAATTCTATAGATATAGAAAAAGAAGAAGTTGAAGACTCTAATGAAGAAAAGGAAGGATAAGTGTATTTAGAGTGTGAATTCATCTATGCTTTAGAAGAAATTAATAAGCTGAGAAAAGAGAGCTAAAAAAGAAGAATCTTGGACATAAAAAAAATTGAAATTTGTTCTGAAAAGTCTTGAAAAATCTGATGAGATGGTGGTTAGCTTAAATACATAAGTTGAAGAGGCTAAAATAATAAAAGATGTAGTCACACTTGAACTACAATCTAAATTTGATGAGTGCATAAGTTAGAAGTAGAGATAGTGGCTTTGAGAAAATAGATTGAGAAAGCTAAAGATCAAATAGACAAAGGTCTGAAGCTAAAAGGAGGATCATATATTCTTAATGATTTGACCAACTCATAAAATCATTCAAAAGAGAGATCTGGTCTTGGTTATGAAAAAATAAAAAGTTACATAACTATTACATCTACTAACCTATATGATACCTTCAAAGTAAAAGGAGAATCACGAGCAAAGATAGATAAAGCTTGCAAGGACACAAAAAGAGACACAAGCACTACTGATGTGAAGATAGCTCAAGCTAGAAAAAATGTTGAAGAAAAGAAGAAAAAGGTAGCTAATGCATATGGATACACAAAAGTGATAGACTTGAAGAAGTTAGAGTTTATAAGAGCTCCTCATACTGCACAAAGAAATGCTATGACCAGGTATTTCTCATCTTTATATGGTTATTGTTATAACTATAATTAGTTGGTCATATGGCTAATTATTATAGAGTTGTACTTTAAAGGAGAACAAATTTTTTAAGTATAAATTCATTTGCTCCCTTTTTAGATACAAATGTAATATGCTATAATTGTAATAATTATTATCACATATCTAAACAATGTAGAACAAACTTTGTAAGACCAAAAACTTAAAGTAAGAATAAAGTCATGCCTCACAATGTGAACAAATGTTCACAAGTCTCTGAAAAGGAGAAAAAGAAGTCATATAAGAAATCCAAGGATGTATGGAAAGTGAAAGATCAATCTATGATTTCTCAAATTGCACTCCATGACAAGGAGAAAAATTTATGCGTAATAGACAATGGTTGATCAAAACATATGACTGGTGACAAGAGCAAGTTCATCAAACTAATCAAATTTAAGAAAGGATATATTAGCTTGGGAGACAACACTATAGTAAATATTAGAGATAAAGGAACCTTGAACATAGATGGAAAACTACCTAGACATAATGTCCTTTATGTTGAATGATTGAATCATAATTTTTTAAGTGTAAGCCAAATATGTGACAATGGATATAAGGTCACATTTAATGTAGAAGGATGAAAGTTAAAGAGATATAGAAGACTAGTTGTAGAAGGGAAAATAACTAAAAAGCTATATCTATAATCTTGTTGAAGTGAATGGTAATAACTACCTGATAGGAAAGATTGATGAGAGTTGCTTATGGCATAGAAGAATGGGTCATGCCAAATTTGATAACCTAGTCAAAGTGTGCTCAAATAAGTGTGTTAGACACATGCCTAAGATAACCAAACCTATAGACACTACTTGAAAGGAATTTCAACTAGGCAAGTAGACAAGGGTTAGATTTCAAATAAAGGAGTTTGCAACTGCAAAGCCTCTAGAATTATTTCATACTAATATTTGTGGTCTTACTAAGACAAGAGGATCTAAAGGAGATAGATAATTCATGTTATTTTTATATGATTACTTAAGAATGACATGGGTAACCTTTTTGAAGGACAAGTCACATGCATTTTAGAGATTCAAGATCTTTAGGGCCATGGTGGAGAATGAGATTGGATGAAAAATCATATGCTTAAGATCTGATAAAGGTGGTGAGTTTACCTCAAATTAGTTCATAGAGTACTATGAGAAGCATGGAATCAAAAGGCATTAATCTATATCAAGGACTCCATAGCAAAATAAAGTTAAAAGAAAGAATAGGACAGCCAAAGAGATGGCTAGAGAAATACTAAAAGAGGCCAAATTACCTAATGGATGTTGGAGAGAAGCAGTCCAAAAAATAGTATATATCTTGGATAGAGTTTAAGGGTAAATAGTTATAAAACTCCATATGAACTATGGTATGTAAAACCTACCTCTGTGAAGTATTTTAGAGTTTTTAAAAGTAAATGCTACATCAAGATAAAAGAGGACAAATTAGGAAGCTTTAAATCAAGATGTGATAAAGGAATATTTCTTGGTTATTCCACCCAAAGAAAAGCCTACATATGTTACAACAAAATGCTACACAATATTGTAAGAGCATTAATGTCAAAGTTGGAGAAGGCTTGAAACATGTTTAACTTAACAAATAAATATATATTGAAGAATCAAATTTTAAAGAAGAAACAGATAATGAAGAGGTTGAGGAAATGAATTAAAAGGAACCTACAATATTTGTTCAAAAGGATCATCTTATATATCAAAACATTGGCAATAAGAATGAAGGAGTTCAGACAAGGAGAATATTTACACAAAACAAAGAGCAAGTAAGTTTTGCTCTAATGTATGAGATTGAGCCTAAGATCTAGGTTGAATCCAACAAGGATGAGAATCGGCTAAAATCCATATAAAAATAGCTAAGCCAAATTAAAAAGAACAAAACTTGGGAATTAGTTCTAAGACCTTCAAATAAGAATGTGATAGGTACAAATTGGTTCTTTAGAAACAAGCTCAATGAGGATGGAACTATTATATGAAATATAGAAAAATTGGTGTGAAAAAGATATGCACAAGTTGAGGGCATATATTTTAAGGAAACATTTGCTCTAGTTTCTAGATTGGAAGCTATAAGAATGTTTCTAGCATTTTGTGTTTACAAGAAGTTCAAATTCTATCAAATGGATGTTAAGTCTACTTTCTTAAATGGGAACCTAGAAGAGGAAGTCTACATAAAACAACCTGAAGGTTTTTAGTTGTTAGAGGAAAAATATTATGTATACAAACTAAAAAAAGCTTTGTATGGTCTAAAACAGACACCTAAAGCATGGTATTTAAAATTAGACCAATACCTGCAATAATAAGGATTCAACAAAGGGTGTTTAGACAACAATCTATACTTTAAATCAAAAGCTAAGCATATGTTGATTATTTTTGTTTATGTAAATGGCATCATCCTTAGTGGTAGCAACAACAAACTATGTAAATAATTTGCTACATAAATGCAAAGTGAGTTTGATATGTCTATGATTGGAAAAAAAAATTTCTTCCTTCATATATAAATAGCATAAATTGATGAAGGGATATTTATATCTCAAACCAAGTATGCTAAGGAAATGCTCAAGAATGTTATAATGGAAGATAGAAAACTAGTTAATACTACCATGATAATTAGATGTAAATTGAGCGAAGAGGATGAGTTCCTTGATACCAATAAAAATATGTACATATCAATGATAGGTATCTTATTATACCTAACTACATTAAGACTTGATATCATGCAAGCAATGTGCATGGTTGAAAGATTTCAAGATGCTCTTAAAGAGTCACATGTCAATGCAATGAAAAGGATCTTTGGAAATATCAAGAGCACAATTGACTATGGCCTACTAATCCTAAAAGTGAGGATTTCACTTTGATAACATCTATAGATGTTGATTGGGAAAGAAGTGTGGATGATAGAAGAAGCACTAGTGGTGGTGAATTTTTCATTGGAAATAGACTTGTTTCATGGCTGAGCAAAAATCAAGAGTTAGTTACTTTTTCTACAGTAGAAGCAGAGTATGTGGCAGTAGTGTCATGTTGCACTCAAGTCTTATGGATGAAGTAAAAACTCAAAGACATTAAGGTAGGTTATAAATCACCTATATCTATTCTCTATGAAAATTCAAGTACTATTAACATATTAAATAATCCAGTGATGCATTTCAGAACCAAGCACATAGCAATCAAGTATCACTTCTTAAGAGAAAAGGTTGCAGATCAAGAGGTCATAATGGATTATATGCCAACACAAGTCAAAATTACAAACATATTCACTAAACCTCTTCTAAAGGAATAATTTGAGTATCTGAGATAGAATGTGGGAGTAGTGTCTCCTACATCACATCACTATATCTTAGTGATAGGGCATGAGTCCAGGGGGAGTATCATAGAAGTCTTTTTAATCCCTAGTAAAAGAGAGAAAAGGCAACTTAGGTATGCATACATTTACAAATTTATAATGAGTTAATGGTTAAATTTTCTTGGATAAAAAGTGAGAAAGAGTCCCTTTTCCATTGATGTCAAAGGGGGACAAGAAGTAAAAATGCTCCCTAAAAACGTTTGGAGAAAAAGTGCAAATACTAAATAAGATCAGAGCATGTGTCCAAGTTGAGTTTAGGAAAATGTGCCTTTGCCTAAGGGGGAACAAGTTTGGTATGATAAAATTTAGTTTATACTCATCAAAATACAATGTAATTAATGTTATAGAAGGAGAAAAATATTATTAGAATAGAGAATTTAGTTTTCCATCAATGACAAAGGGGGAGATTATTGGCAATATGATTATCATTAATGTCAAAAGGGAGATTATTGGCATTTTAGATGTCATTGATGCTTAGGGCTGAATATGGTGATTAGAGAATATTCAAGGGATATTATAAGAAGTCAAGGATGATTGGAGTTATTATGTGCATGAGTGAAATTTATTTGGTTATTCATATTGATCATCTAGACATTTTGGGTATATGATAGGAAAATCTGAGAACGTAATTTGATGATGTCACCATTGACATATGTAGATGAGTCTAGGGAGTTGGTCATATGATTATGATCACATTAGTCCCTAGTTGTTATGTTCTAGATTTTAAGTCATATGATTAAGTGTGGTATAATATATGAGGATGTAAATCTGGTTACTCAGGCATAATTCACTAAGTCTCTATACTTAGCCAAATTTTCAAAAGGGTTCAAGTAGAGCCAAGTAAGCATGTTGATGAGGTCAGAATTTACACACATTGATGTGTTAAGATAAAATTATCATATGGTTTGGTTCATTTATGTGCCTAATTTATATGCATTGAATCTTAGGTCACATAATTTAGCATGACAAAAGATATGCATATGCAAAGTTGGGCTTCTGGGCATTTTAATAGTGTTTTCCCACTATCAAACTTGTAGATGGTAAGAAAAAGTTGAGTAGGCATTTAAAGACATCATATCTTTCACAAACAAAGTTTTTTAGAGTAGATGAATATATGGATGGAATACCCTATGTGAGAATATGTTATGCACTAAATTATAGTTCTTGTAATGAAGCACATCAAAAGTTATGTAAGAACAAAGTTAGCCTTCTAGGTAGTTCTAAGCATAGTTAGCTCTATGGTATAAGAATATGAGTGAGTACATTAATTATGTTATATCTAGAATGTGAAAAGGATTTAGGAAGAGATGAACATATGGTTTTGTTCATTATCATGCCTAGTTTATCATGGTTTAAATTTAAAAATAGGTGGATGAGCAAAGCAAAAGATATGAAGGTGAAAAGTTAGCCTTTCAAGCATATTGAGATGGTTCCCATACTTGGTCAAATCTACACAAGGTAGAGTTTGAGATTTTTATAAGATCTAATGGTGAGTACTTAATTATACATTGAAGATCCAACGATGTGAAGTAAAGTCAAATATACCTATGAGTGAATGTGCTAGTGACAAGTATCACAATCACAGAGACTAAATAGTAAATCTATGGCGTGGTTTAAATTAAAATAGTTAATGATCAACACGAGGATGCCAAGTGTCTCAATAGTGAGAACTAACATCATGTGTAGAAGGCATGTGCTAATTCCTCATCAGAGATAAAGATAAAGATTGTCATAAGATCAAATGATGAGAGGATGATCATGAAATGAAGATTTGATAGAGCTCGTAGACTCAATGGGATAGTGTTCAATGTTTATCAACATAGAGGTGAGTTAAATACCAAGCTAGTTTGATAATATTGATAGAGTGTATTTACTCCCAAGACTCGGGAAGTAGTGAGATGAGATAACAATCTTGAGGTTTAACCATAGACAGAGATAAAGCTCATGCAACTATGAAGATTTAATAGCACATGGGAGATAAAATCAGAAAGATAATTAGATGCACTTTAAATTTGAAAATTTAAAGTCTAGAAGTGTACAAAGATTGAATAGAGCACACAAGCCTATTAGAAATTGATCCAATGAATGCATTTTAAATTTGAAAAATTTGAATGAAGACCATTATATTATGGTGCTAAACTTGAGATCAAAAATCATATTTAAATATATGATCATCCTAATGGTTAAGCATTAGAACATGTAGGAACTTGTAGTTAAGCCATAAATTATGACATAAATAATGAATTTGATTCTTGTAATTGATCAAATGTGTGTAATAATGCATGTGCGTCAAAACTAGAGCCTAGTATATGCTATAAATAGTAATGAGACCAAGAATCATGGTGGTGGAGTAGGATTTCAAGATGTGGGAAACTTGTAGTTCAATAAATATGAACTGAATTCCAAAATGATCATGATGTGTTAGCAAACAAGTGTGAAAATAGAGAAGATATGAAAACCTAGATCATATTATTATATATATGTAATTTAGGATATAGGATAGTGTTGTTGGTGTTATTGAATTATGTCAAATAGAGAAATATAGAGACATAAAGAGTGAGGGGAAGAAAATAGAAGAGAAGTGAAGAGAAGAGAGATGAAGTGTAGAGCATGAGCAGTTACAAACCAAACTTGTAGCATAGAATTGGATTCATTTATGAATCTATATTGTAATCTAGAGTTATAGCTCTATAATAGAAACTGATAGGGCAGGTTCCATCAGATAAGCTAAATTAGTGTTTAGTTAGGGAGTGGAATGAACTTATGTACCATCCTCAAGATGGAATCTATCTTAGCCTTATTAGAATTGGAAATAGTACATTGAGTAGTGGAATTATTGACTGGGACTAAAGCTTGGATTATATAAAGACCAGCTACTTGGATAGGATTATTCAATAAACTAAGACTTTGGTTAGGTACAACATGAGATAAGGGCAATTTCATATGGACTTGAGTTTTATTTTAAGCCACAAAACTTTGATTAACACTTATAATTAGATTTAAGGTTAGATAGACCTGATAAAAATTTGGTCTTACTAAGCATTGTGACTAAGGGTTAATATATTTATCAACCACTATAACTTTAGCATACACATGGGTCAAGTCTAAGACACTATTTTCCATATGTAAAAACATTGTAGTTGTATGATCTAAGTCATTTTTGTATATTTATAGAGCTATTAGAACATATGGCTTATACATAATGTCTATTTGTCTAACAACTTCTAGAATCTTACATTAAACGCTCTTATGGGTTCATTAGGTTCCCTTTTCATGCTATAAAAGAGTTGGTAGATAATACTAGGGCTAGTGAGTTAGCTAAATTATCCTAAAAAGGTGGTGTGGTAATCAATCTAGGATGTGATGGAACCCTCAGTCATATTAAATAATTAGTCATAAGTGACATCTTGAATTGTAAATGGGAAAATCTAATAAGTTACATTCTCATGGATTACATTTAGTATCCCCAAAATAGTTCTATAGGATTTCACATGTTCCTCAATGTTTTTTCCTGATAAGGGAGAAAAGGTGGGAAAGTATTTCTCAATATTTTTGGGTAGGTCATGGATACCTCTTAGAATATTGAAGGCAGGACCCATCAACCAAGGGTGGGCCATTGGGTGCAAAAGTGGTTATCTATTTGGAGAATATGACTGAACCTAGGATCTCCTTAGAAATTTTTTTATCTAACCTAACTTTGCTATGGTACTATAGGGGTGGATGCAATATTTTATTCTAGAGGCAAACCTGGTTAGTCTTTGGGATATATATAGTGTAAATTTCAAGTCTAGATAACGAAAGAAGCCCTCTTTCTAGTGTTAGATTTTTGTTGTTATGAGTTTTACACAAAAAAATTGAGGTATCCTATAACATTTTTGGATGTCTATGAAGGATATATTCACTCTAGGGCACAAATTATAGGTTTTAGATCTTGAAATGACCAATGGTGGAATAACAATGAGCAATTCGATTGTTAACCTAGTCAGTTCAGATATGGATATGGATCCTAGCTCTACTTGAATGAAATGGGGTAATGATGGATTTAATATAAAGTGGATAGGACTCAAATAAATTAAAAAATAGAGGGTAAGGTAAGGCATAAAAGGGGATCTATAAATAGAGAACATGAATTCTTTCCAACTAGCTTCAAGACAAGAACAAATGCCAAAGAACTAATGCTTATAGACTACTACTTTAGCACATAGGACTAAAAATCATAATGAAAGGGTCTGAGGGATAAGATGTAGTAAAATACAAGTTATTAACTAGAGGTTATTTGTTATCAAGACTATTATAACATTTCTTAATTTCAATATTATAGCTAAAACCAAAGAGCACCTTCGACTAGCTATGGCTTAGTCTAGGAAGTTGCACCAAATGCCATCTCTATACAAATTCCAAAGAGTAACTTAGCTAACTTATTACCATAAAATAAGATCTATCAACCTAAATTACATATGTACAATCTAACTAATAAAACTTTAATAATTGATTAAAAACTACTTGAAACCACTATTACATGTATTCAGAAAGACTAATCTACTAGTTAGATCAAAGCATAAACATTATAACATAAACATGAAAGAGATATTGAATCATGCAACATAGACTTGAAAAACAACTTGAAGGATTTATTATCTATATTTATATGTCAAAATTTATCTTCCCTTTATAATTTAGGAGATACATGTATTTATAGGCTTGGGATGGGTATGTTACATCACTCAATCCATTCTCAAAGTTTTCATTTTATTTAGAAAGTATCTCTCAAAGGAGTACATAGAGGACACTTGTAAAAAGATGCCACTAATAGATAAAAACTTATTACAACAAAATCTTGATACCACTAACTAACATCATTCCTCCTATGATAAAGTAGTTGCAATGGTGTACAATTGTATTCTAGTGGCTATTTCCATCAAATTTATTATGATAATGGGCCTGGCCATTGAAGATATTGGTGTGGTTGAGACAATTGGTGGGAGTAATGTGGCTTGATAATCTTAATTTCTTGAATTTATGAGTATAGAACATCTCTCACCTAAAAATCATTCTATATCACCCTAAAAACTAATAGGGGTCTCTTGAAGAGCCAGGAGAGGTTTTTCATTAATTTTTTGTGTTCCTTCAATGTAGCCCCAATCTCCACATAAAGATTCTTTGTACTGAGGACCATCATTATAGTAAAATTTATCAATTATTTTAGGTCATCATGGGTATTATATATTATGCACTCTACCTCTACTCTAAAATTATTTTTAGTCTTCTAGAGGAGGTCCTCAAAGATGGTCTTAAGGACCAATTCTCCACTCTGGTTAATCACACCATTGACTTTTATTTCCCCTAGAATGGTGATGGCTTGCTCCTCATAACTAGTTAGTTTCTACACTAAATTTTTTCATTGCACGATGCTACTCAATCAAACCATCTCTCTTAAAGACCATGTAGTTTTGGGCCCATGCAACCTCAAAGATAGTTATTAAATTCAAGTGAATGCAAGCCATGTCCCTAGTTATTCAACTTAGGAAGTAAAGTTTATCCTCCATATTTTTCATGTGCTCTATAAGGTATAATACATCCCCCATTTGGGTTAGGATTCCTTATTTGCATGTCTTACTAATTAGAAGATATCATATAGCTTCTGGGTTGTTCCTTGCACACTTCTTATAAGGTCCCTTAGAGGTTGAATGGTGATCCTTTCCTATAACACCTAAACATATTGATCATATCCCAGAAACATCTCCTTTATTACTCCCCCTATAGATTCTACAAAAGTATATGAGTCCTCCCTATGACCACCTAAGTCATAGGGGAGAGTTATTCATTTTTTAACTAGTTAAAACACATATTCTCTTTGTTCTAACTCCACTTGATGTCCTTCAACCATTACAATTTTTATTTTTATCTTCCTCATAGTATTATTTTCATTATCAAAGTGAAATTTGATTATGGTATACTCTATAATGACCAATTCCTACTTCCCTACCTCTTCTTGTTACATATTTTGGATCCACTCAGGTATGTTCAAGACAACTAGTTATTTTGAAAGTTTTGTCTAGCCTATGAGAGTGGAAGAGGGAGACTACATAGGGGGAAGCATGTTATTAGGAAAATATGTTTCTAGTTGAGGTAAATAAGGAATGGATCTTCTCTATCTAATGAACTTCTTGGGAGACATTGTATAAATTAACTTTCCCTTCTTTGATCCCTTTGTTGATGTAATGTTGGTAGATTCTGCTTGGAATACCTAGCCAATTAGAAGGTCTAATTGGGTGGAGGGATGGGAAGAAGTGAATTAGGAATAAAATATGGTAGAGGAGTCTATATTATCAAATTTATCTTATTTATAATGTCCAAAGGAATGAGGCATGGAGGTAGCAAAGAATGAATAAGTAGGAGGGGTATTGAGCAAGATTTGAAAATAATTAATTATGGATGTATGGGAAACCCTAATAGGTCCTTATAAAGTTTGGATAGGGGGTTCCATAGCATAAATTATTTTGGTTGGGGTTAGTATATGAAAAAATAGCCTTATAGTGGCCTAGGCCTTATTTTTTGAGCCAAAGAATCCAAAGTATGAGGAATAACTATTATAGGACTAATTGGGATAGAATCAATGATTACAATAGATGGGGAATGAGAAGCTTGTGTACTCACCCTTTGTGAAAAAAAACTTGAGAAGTTATTACCATAGATATCATTGTTGTGTTGATAGGTATGAAGGTTGGATATATACTCACTAACTACCCTTGTGCTAAAGCTAGATTTTCTGACTCAACTTCATCTCCATCATCTCCACCTTGGTATTAAATTAATTTAGTGGAGCCTAAATTGGTCATTAAAACCATAGTGTCCCTAGACTAAGCTTCCTATGGAAACTGTTCATCCTCTAGGTCACTCTTTATGGTTTCACTACTTATTACTAATAAGAAGGTTTCCATCTTATCTTCCCATTCTTATTCACTGAACCACTTTCCTTATAAAATCACTTCTTTATCATCTTTATCATTATCAGAGACTTCCAAGGGTTTAGATTTCCTATAACCTTTTATTCTATCCTTTTCTCCTTATTCCTTCTCCTCAAAAGCTCCATTTGTTTGAGATCCCTTAGGGGACACGTAAGGGGCCTTCACCTTTCTTTGGTACAAAAGAGGTGGCCCAGTGCGATTAGTAGATGTTATTGATGGAAGGAAAATAGTTGCAAGTGAAATCGGAGGGCTAATGGGTGGTGATGAGGTAGTGACAATAATGATTTATGGAGGTGGAACTTGGGAAGAAGGTAAGCTATAAATTATGGGGAAGAATTACAAGAGGCTTACCTATTAGGATACCATGCATGGAGGGAAAGTCAATATAGAAAGTAACCCATTAGGCTAAACTATGCTTACAATACTTGATGTAATGGGAGAAGGGTGAGTGGGAGTCAAAACTATGGTGGTTATTGTTATGATGACCATTAGGATGGGATGTTGAGGAGGTCCTTGAGTGATTCTTTGTTCACTCTCCATTAAAGCATGTCCTAATGGTCTAGCTTGATCCTATCCTTGAATTCTAACCTATGATAGAGGTTTAATAGGGGTCTTTGAGTTCCAATGTTATTTTTCAATTCTTTGATCTTCCTCCATAGTGATATTTAGATTGTACCTAATAATCTTGGCCACCACTAGTGACATATTTACCTTGTTTATCCAAGTATGAACTTTTGTACCATTTAGGGCATCTAGGAACACCTCATCATGTGGATATGATAATGGCCATAGTCAATTTTCACCCTAGATTTGAGTCTATCTAGGTGGTTCCTAACCCTTTTTATTATATCCCATTGCTTTTAGGGTGCCCATTTGAAATCAAAAGATATTATAGTCCTACCCATTGGGTGAAAATGTTCCCATTTGGTATATTAGATTTAGCTAATGCTAATAGGTGTTGGGTGGATTTATCCCTATCTGAAACTCCTTAGATTGAAATCTATAAAATATACCAATTGATCTATAATTTATTACTCTTCCACCTTATCTAAAACCAACTAAGTAATATACTTGGTAAGGGAATTACTTCCCTCTACTCTAATGATTGTGTGATCTAGGTAGAGCCAGTAGCTACTAATCCTTCTGAGAGTCCTTTTAATGTGATCAGATAATCTTGGCATATCCTTTCCATGAATGGCCTAGTACACCATTAGATAGAAGATCTCTATCATTATGGTCATATTATTCTTGAATTTATGGATGTGGATGAGATTAAACTCATCACAAATTCTATTCTTGGGATATTTAAGGGAGGATTCCTAATGTTCTTTAAAATATAAGTAGATTGTTCCAATTATAGCATCTACTAAATAGGACATCATATAGAAATTACCATCTAGCCAGTTATCTGTGCTACTAACTTGGTGAATAAAATTAGCAATGATGATTTACCCAAAGCTAATGACCTTGGTGGAGGTGAGGATGGTGTCTAGTAGGGGAATCCAAACCTCATTGATGTTAGATATAGTTAGAAAACCATAAATTATATTTAATAGGACCATGAAAATCCTAATTTATATCCTAAATATGGAAATTAGGATGGAAGAGATGAGTCCCTTGACCTTGAAGGTGTTTGGTTCATATGCCCACTCTTACAACTTGTTGTTAAAATTGTTGGTTGACATAAATGGTCAAATATGGCTTGGTTATAGGTTGTCTCTAGGTTTGGGAGTTGGTAGTACTTCTCAAAGGCATACCCACTAAATAGGCTACAGGGGTGTGGTTCTAATGGACATGAAAATTTTTTCCATAAAATTGGCCATTATATACAAATCATAAACTATGTATATGTAGGGCATTACCTCTAGTTTTGCTAATTCATCATGTAGGCCTATTGACTTGATCACCCCTAGGTCCTATTTATACTTTTGGGTAAAGGCTGAGATTTAGTCCATAGGGCCATAGGGCTCTACTACGTCAACTTCCTCATAGATGGATGAGTAGTTTTTGAAGTCAAAATTGAGAGCCACTCCATCAAAATTTGTATCTATGTGTTGAGCAACCCCTAAAATATAATACATAGAGGGGGGAGGTGGTAGCTTTGAAGAGGAAGCCATTTTTAAAAACTTTAGATATGGTTCTTCAAAATTATGTGAATAGTACTTAATTATGCCAAAAATCAATTTTGATTTTAAAATTTTAATTCACTAGCAATGTGATTCCAATTGACTTAGCTAATTACATATATTATCCTTTGGGTTTGATTACTTTATTGAATTGAATATAGTTGTCTAATTCATGAAGATTAATGGATCTAATGGCTTTGACTCCTTTTTGATATTGATTTTTTCATATTTGAATTTGTTTTCTAATGCATCATCCTCTTACAAATCCTACTTCTAGGTGTATTTTCCCTTATTAGACTCAAGTGCTTTATCACCTATCATTTAACACTTATCGACTTCCCACTCCTCCCAAAAGCATTACCTTAAGGTTGCTAGACTTTTATAAAGTTGTGGGGAAATGTGGTGAATTTCACCTCCTCGTTGCCTCTTAGTTATTTATCTACATTATTCTATGATTAATACTATCTTAGGCCCTTAGGATGGTGACCCTTGGCTAAATCCTACAATCTCACTCTCCCTAGGGGTATTGTAGTGCCTTTCATATTTGTACATGCTTTGGGTGAATGGGATTGTGACACCTACAAACATCTTGGTGCTCTACTTCCCCATAAGTTTTATACTCTTACTTTTGTTGTGTAGACTCTAGATGAGTAGGATGATGACACATGTCATCATCCTAGTGTTCTACTTATCTATAAGACTTATAAAATTTTGGAATGTTTCGATAGTAGTAGGCTTTTGGAATTGTGACATGTGGATAGATTTAATTGCTCTACTTATTTGGAACTTTTATGATTTGATATTTTTATCCCATTAATCACTAGGTGAGTAGGATTGTGACATTTGGAAACATCCCGGTACTCCACTTACCTATAAGAATTAGAAAATTTTCTAAGTGTTTGAAACACTATGGGTTAGTGGGTTGTCACTGTGTGGCATTGATTTAATTAAAGATCAAAGTGTAAAATTTCACCAAGTTTAAAAAAGGGCTATGAATATTTGAGATGCATGAATTTGCATATAATTTCTAATGGACCATATATTTGAATAACTTGTGTTACACAAGAATGTTATACAAAAGAGTTGAACATTAGAATGTCAAGCGCAACCTCAAATAACCTACACACTTAAGAAACTTTTGAAAATCATTAATAGATTATCCTAAATAGAATAAATAATGAAACATGGATAGCCCAAGCAATGGAAAATATTATTATCTTTAAGGAAACTATTGTTAGATCAAGAACCTAGGCATAAGAATGATTAGGAAATCTTGTCATTGTTAATAACAAATAACATCAATAAGTGATTCACCCACCATAACTAGTTCATTTTAGGATGAAATTGGGCCCCTATATTTTTTTTTAAAGTGGGGTATGTTGGACACAACTGGCACTTGACCATGTTTTGTGCTTGACTCAACGACCTCATATGTGTGCATACAATCAAGTGTGATCGATTGTGTATGAGGTATGATATAATGATATTTAAATTGTGATTAAATCATCTTGAAGTATCTGAAAGGTGTATCATCTACTAGAATAGAATATTCATATCTTTCATCAATAAACTTGATAAATTTAAGGTCTTCCTAAAAGTAAAATTTATTGTAATTGATTCAACATGACTTGAAAAATAATAGGCACTATTTTGGGAGCTACTATTAAATCCAATGTGATGGTTTTAATTGTAAAAGGAGTATTATTAGATCCCATGATATATTGCTTTATTTTTTTATGGTGTTCATATTGATACTCAACTATTTTAAGATAGTTGGGATAAAAATATTCACTTTTAAACCATTGTCAAATAAAACACTCTTGATGACCTTTCCATATATCTAACCCTGAATGAATAGTGGAAAATCCTTATTTATGATATGTCTAGGGGGTACATCTTCATTATTGAATGTGATGACCTTGTTGACATACTTGAGTGTATTCATGATCGAAGTAGATGATGTCAATTGTGTATCACCATGATAATTTATGTCACACAAAGCATAATATAAGATATATTTGTAAATTTATGTTAGTTTTAATATCTCTAAGATATAAATTATAGTAGAGGTATTCATGAGTTGATAAATGATATCATAACCTTTCAATTGATTGGCTTATTTTATGGGAGGTGGTGGGGATTATGGAGGAAAATATTGACCAAATTCATTATATATTATCATATGAGGAATTCACCCTCATCTAGTGTTAACAACATGAACATTTGAGACTAATATGAGCCCTGGGTGAATAATAGCAACATTATGTTGATTAAGATAACCTTGAGGTTGAGGAACAAGAGGAAAACACTGAGTAATGCACACCCTTTGGTATATGGTAGTGTTTAACCCTAAATTTGATATGGATCCTAATATGAGATATATAGGGTTAATAATAAATAAATGAATAAGCACAAGGGTGATAATCATATCTATAGTAGGCTGATTTATTCCAAAACTCAAATAGAACATATATTGAATTTAGTATGCTAAGATCTACTAAAAAGGGAAAGTATATCAATTCTAAATATTGTAATGATTAGATATGAATCTATAACATTCAAGAAGAAGACTAAAAGAGTATTCTAGAATAGTCATCAAATTTTGGATTACATGCCTTTATAACCCTAGACACTTGTGACTGCTTGGGATAGTTGTGTTAACACTAGTGTTCAGATCAGACATAGGTGTTTGGTATGAAATAAATGATAAAATAAGATGTGACCACCTATATTCTTTTGGGTTCATCATCACCTTCACTCTGGTGAATTTAGATCTAGGTCATTGATTGCCAGTCCTTGTTAAAAGATCAAAACCCTAGTTCTTTATCTTCATATTATTTATGGAAAAAATGGGTTAGTGGGCACATATTGTTAATTTTACTTAAATATCACTCTCTCATTGAGTACTACCTATATAAATAATACTCCAAAGAAGGACTCATACTTATGTAGTTCTCCTCTACATGTTGTCTTGTGTGTAAATCATGTAATATGTGATAAGCAAGTATAATAATGACCTAGTTTTGAACTTGGGAAATATGGATATTGGGTTGATATTTGATTAATTTAGACCTATAGATATGTTTTATCTATGACTAATATAGAAATATGAGAAAATAAAAAAGATTTTACTTAATTAAATTCTCTTTAAATGCTCTTTTATATGAATGATGGGTCTATGCTAGGTGAGACATGAATTAGGGTTGATATTATATTTATATTAATCCCTTTGGAAAATATATCATATAATATCACTTAATCCAACTGTTAGGATATGTTTCATTTTCAATTTATATGAATTTAGGGCATTAAACACTTGCATCAAAATAAAACACCTACATCAACATAAGTGTCTGATCAAGATGCAAATTTCTAAGGAACAAGAAAATAAGTATAGGATCAAAACTTGTAGACCCATAATATAATCATAATTTAAACACTCTAGGTAAGATAGAAGGCTTGGGTCATCTATATAAAATTAGTTAGAGTAAGAGATAGGCCAAGGGGCATAAAGAGAGAAGAGATGTAAGACTTGTAGAAACATAAAAGGTATATAAATGAGATGAATAACTAAAATTTGATTTTGCTAAGTGTATAAGATTGAGGTGTTATATAGTTAATAAATATCATCTATATTTACCCCTTTAATCTAGTAATATAATTACTAGTTTAAAGGAAAGAAATGTGTACCTAGGTGTGTGTAAACACCTTTTCTTTACTTGATTCAAACTTGAGTGATTTTTTGGTGACTGACTTGTAACCAAGATCATGTTATAGTATAAATCATTACATATAATATAAAATTAAATTTTTTAAAATGATTGAAATTAAAAAATATCAAGGTTTAGGAGTACACTTGTGCATTGATGCAACCATCTTATCTTTTGGCAATTTCAATTGAAAAATGTATCATTATGAATCACTAAAATTGGGATTAGGACAAATATAAATCTATAAAGTGCATGTATCTAAGGATATATATATATATATATATATATATATATATATATATATATATATATAGAGAGAGAGAGAGAGAGAGAGATGTAGGAGGGCGCATGCCCCAACCTTAAAGAAAAGGTGGATTTATACCTAACAGTTGAGATTAGCTTAACTGTGAAACCTAATCATGCTTATAACCTAGTGAGTGTGAGTGAACCAAGTAATCTCACACTATCAAACTGGTGAGGTTTGATGATACAATCAAATCCAACCTAAAAATTTGGAAATATTAAGTAATTTAATCACCTTAACCATACTAAAAAGTGAACCAACTATTGTCATAAATTGGCTCAATATAGTCCATAAAAGTCCAACCTAGTGGGTGGTTACAGTCCCTAAAAGTGTTTTGAATCTAAAGTAAATTTGATTTTATAATATTAGGTATATATTTCATAGCATATTCACCTTAGATATGTATTATTTTGAAACTATGTATAACAATGGTACCATGTATAGAATTATTTCATAAATGTGTATTTGAATCATATAACTGAGCAATTTACCCAATTTGAAACTATGTGAGTGTGGAGAACATGCTTCCAAAGCTTTCTACCACTATGATTTGAAACTAAAAATTAACATAAGTTCTAATGTGAAGGGTGTGTTTCCAAAACATGTCCCCAACTGTAATCTAGGTATGTTGCATATTGAGTAAGTATGAAGAACATGTTTCTAAAACATGCCCCCATTTAATCTAAAACTATTAATGTGTGTAAGCCATGCCTCTATGACATGCCCCTAATGATATGCTTCTATTTTAGGTGAGGGAAGATAAAAAATAGTATTTACCTCACCTAAAATGGATAAAATAACCATATAACTATGAATGAACCATGTAGCATATAGGAGAACATGTCTAGGTAAATATATCATTGAATCACATAGAATGTGATCACATCAAGGCCTAAGATGCATGATAAAGATCATGGAAACATATAGATAGTAACATTAAAAGATAAATATGCAATCAAGCACACACACAAGAGAACTTAAAAATAAATCAATGATCAATGATCTGAGACTACAAATAAGGGGCATGTTCAAATATCACACAATTGAAGGGACATGACGTAGTCAAATGTCCAGAAAAGTAATAATGACATATTTAAATGTCCATAAAAAATTTAATGACATACCAAATGTCAAAGAAGTAAACAAATACATAGGGAGGGAGGGGGCCAGAGAAAAAAATGGATCATAGTCAAATGATCAATAAAAAAGACAATAACAAGGCAAGACACTCAAACAAGTGCATAAATGACAACATAAGCATAACATATCATAGTGGCACATGGAAAAAATGTGTTAGTAAAAAATTTCAAGTACTAGCATAAAACATATAATGTATAAGATATAAGCATAGATAAAGGCATGTGTAAGTACATATTAGCTCAAAGATGATAATGTAAAATGAACATATAATGATATAACATAGATGTATCATGATCAAAGAAGGTAAATACCCCCAAAGTCATAGTGATGTGAGTAAAGGGAAATCCCAACATACAAAAGTGTATGGATCATGTATCTATTGATGTAGAGGTTTTTAAAACTTGTCTCAACTTTGTCTTTAGTTTCACACTTTGCCTTTATTTCGTTGTTCACTTATTGAACAGCTAGTCATTGATTCATTGTACCTTTCTTGTCTCTAGGGTGTAATGGACTAGTTTGTGTTTCCTGACACCTTTTATATACTCCTTATGATATTTTAGTACATCTTATTTAGATCACAACTTTTCCATGCATTGGTTTGTACTCATAAGGTCTCTATTATTTTTTATTTCAAATTGTCCATTTATTATATTCACAAATTTAAAAAAAAAAACCATTTGAATCTTGAAACCAATATTTAAACTTTCTTCAAAATTTTATAGGTCTTTATTAACATTGGGTTGAGTTCAAAGTTTGAATATTTACAAAATTTTGTGTGCAGACACAGACTTCATGTTTCTCCCACAATCATTAGTTATCTAGTTTGAATCTTCTACCATCCACTTTAGTGTGATTGACTATGAATCTTAGATCTAAGAAATTCAAGAGTTAACAGTTATTTATTCTAAACATTCAACATGTTTTCAAAACTTCTATCTATTTACATCATGACTATATTGAATAACATAGGTTGCTTCCATCTAATAAGGGTCAATAGATCTTATATTTTAATCCTCTTAAGCACTTCAAAAAACTATAAACAAGGTTTTGGACTGTGATAGAAAATTACACATCCTAGAATATATAAATTCCTTTTTTATTTCCTTTTATATGTATTTGGTCTCAGTATAGCATGGTTATGTGAAAAACATAGTTCATAGACCTCAAGAAATAATTCTTTATCAATATTGATCTCTAAACTCTTGCATTGGGTTACCACATCTCGAATACCACTTTACTCTCTTCCTCACTAATGTAAATGCATGTGAAGATTTAGTTACTCTTAGAATACAAAATAGACATGCACGATTCATATTCCTTCATGCAGATATAGACATGCACAATTCGTATTCCTTTAATAGATTATTTTTTATAAAAAAAAATATATTTCATAAGTGTTAAAAAAAAGAGAATATAGACTTACTACTTTCAAATATTCTGTAACAAATTTCCTCACTTGATGCCTCTTTATTCCCATGATGTTTCTTTAATTTCTCTCTGTTATCACACAGTCAATATAAGGGCTTCTTTTAATATTCTCAACAAATCTTTATTGTAGAATGTGGGGTTAAATTTATATATCCTTCAACACTAGAGAACTATCTGATCATTTTCATGACTATGACTTACATTCTACCTCAATGTATTATACTTCTCTAACCATTTGATAATCAACACAATATCATGTACTCAGCTTTTGAAGTCTCTCTATGAAACAATTTCCAAAATATAGAATGCAAGGGTAGAACAGGGTTTGCAACATATTCCCTCCTACAAATACATGAAATCAAACTTTAAAGATGCCAAAAATCTTCAAAAATACACCAGAATAAACTCACTAATAGGTCCAAACATCTATTTGATCAATAAACTTTACACATGCTTCCTTTAAACTATTAATGTCATGAATATTCAAATAATGAAAAGTCTACAACATAATTCAAGAACATGATACTTATTTATTCATTCACTTTTAGGGATTACATGTTCTTTTTCCTTCAAATACAACCCCTTAATCTCCTCTCTCTTGAATGACTTGACCCGCTTTACACAATAAATCATTATTTAAGCCAAAATCTTCTTTAACTAACTTATGATAACTACCTCTTTCATTTCAACGTATCAAAATGCTCTAAGCCTAATTAGGATTTTTAACTAGTAACAAGTGATAATCACCCTAAACCCTCTAAAAACCAAGGCCATCACACTCGGACCTTTTACAACATTAAAGTGCTTGTAAAACATATCAAAATATTTTTGAAAGACCACCTAAAGGATATATTAAAACTCAAAACCTGAAATTAACTAGTATTTACAAAGGGGTAGTGATGCCTCTACACCATACTACTGTGGATCAAAAGAAAACTTTCCTTGAAAGTTATAACTATCTTAGATTTGATATTATTTTCATCAACTTTGATTTAGTGGCTTCTCTTCCTAGATCCCATGGCCTATTTGAAACACTTAGGCACTTTTGATTCTTGTTGGCTCTTATGATGGCTCCTCCTTTCTTATCTTTCTTGCTTCCACCTTTGAGTTCATTATTTTTCACTTTGTCCTTCAATTGGATCATCTTCAACACTTTTTTTTTTCTGAAAACCATCCTCCACATGAAACACACAAGTTAACAAAAACAATCTTTCACTTGGTTTCTTGGCATCCACTTTCTTGTTCTTCCTTGCTTGTTCTCTTTGTGCTTATTCCTACTATGTTTTGTGCTTCTAATTATTTTCTCTCTTCTCTTTCATTCCTCTCAACCTCTGTAGCTTCTCTATATTCTTCTTTCTATACCTAATCAATGAATTATATCTCCATGGCCAATGCCTTCAACATACTTACTTTATCGATAAAATAGTCTAAATTTTCCTTGTTTTATATGCATGACAAGTAATGTGATAATATTACAAACAATCCTTTTACCTATTCACCTAAAAATCTCTCTGACTTTCTCAAATTTTCCTTTACTTAGGGTAGTTTTTCTCTCTCAATAAATTCTCTTTCACCTTGCTCTACCTTAAGCAAGTCTTTTCCACCTTGTTCCATCTTCATCCAAGCTCTCTCCTTGGATCAATTTCTTTGATAAATCTCTCTCTCTCTCTCTCTCTCTCTCTCTCTCTCTCTCTCTCTCTCTCTCTCTCTCTCTCTCTCTCTCTCTCTCTCTCTCTCTCTCTCTCTCTCTCTCTCTCTCTCCCCTCTCTCTCTCTCTCTCTCTCTCTCTCTCTCTCTCTCTGAGCTTATTTATCTCTTTCTCTTATCAATCCTCTCTTGGGCTATCAAACTACCAGACCAATTCTTACAATCACCAGTAATTCTTCTTGAGCAATCTCTTCAAACAATCTTTACCATACTTTTAATAAACTTATCAAAACTAAAAATCAACAACAAATGTATACTTGGCCTCTTCAAAATATTATTCACCTACTTCCCAATGATACTCCTGATTTGATACCAAAAATGATGTAGAGGTTTTTACAACTTGTCTCAGCTTTGCCTTTAGTTTCACCCTTTGTCTTTATTTCACTATTCACTTCTTGAACAAGTAGTCATTGATTCATTATACATTTCTTGTCTTTAGGGTGTAATGGACTAGTTTTTATTTCATGACACATTTTATATACTCCTTATGATATTTTAGTACATCTCATTCAAATCATAACTTTTACATGCACTAGTTTGTATTCACAAGGTCTCTATTCTAATTTTCTATTTCAAATTCTCCATTCATTATATTCATAAATTTAAAACAAACACCATTTGAATATTGAAACCAATCTTTAAACTTTATTTATTTAGAATTCTATAGGTCCTTATTAACACTAGGTTGAGTTTAAAGTTTGAATGTTTACAAAATTCTATGTGCAGATGTAAACTTTATGCTTGTCCTATAATCATTAGTTATCCAATTTAAATCTTTTACAATCCGCTTTAGTGTGCTTGACTATGAATCTTGAAATTTGGGCAATTTTAGAGTTAACAATTATTTATTCTAGACTTTCAACATATTTTCAAAACTTCTATCGATTTGCATCATGACTGTATTGAATAACATAGGTTGTTTCCATCCAAGAAAGGTTAATGAAGCTTCTATTTTAATCCTCCTAACCACTTAAAACAACTATAAATGAGGTTTTACACTTTGTGCTAGAATATTATGCATCTTGGAATCTATAAACTCCTTTTATTTCCTTTTATATGGATTTGGTCTTAATATAGCATGGCTATGTGTAAAACATAGTTTACAGACCTCAGGGAATAAATTCTTTATCAAGACCAATCTCTAAACTCTTGCATATGGTTAAAACATCTCAAAGACAACTTTACTCTCTTCCTCACTATAATTAATGAATGTTCATGTTTACTTACTCATAGAATACAAAATAGACATACATGATTCATATTCTTTCATGTAGATATCGACATGCATAATTCATATTCCTTCAAGAAATTCTTTTTTTTTTACAAATAAATATATATTTCATAAAGAAATATATATTTCACAAGAATTTAAAAATAAGAGAATATATATTTACCACTTTTAAATATTCTCTAACAAATTTCCTCACATGATGCCTCTGTATTCATGTTATGTTTCTTTAGTTTCTCTCTATTGTCACACAGTCAATACAGGGGCTTCTTTGAATCTTCTCAACAAATATTTATTATAGAATGTGGGGTCTAATTTATATATCCTTCAATCCCAGAGAACTATCTAACCATTTTCATGACTATGACTTACATTCCACCTTAATGTATTATACTTCTCTAACCTATTAATACTCAACACAATATCACATACTCAGCCTTTGATGTCTCTCATGAAACAATTTCCAAAATATAAAATGCAAGGGCAGAACATGGTCTATAATGTATTCCCTCATAAAAATACATGAAATAAAATTTGAAAGAAGTCAAAAATATTTATAAATACACCAGAATCAATTCACTAATAAGTTCAAACATCTATTTGATCAAGAAACATTACACATGCTCCCTTTGAACTACCAATGCTACAAATATTTAAACAATGTAAAGTCTGCAACAAAATTCAAGAACACAATACAACTTATTTATTCATTCTCTTTTAGGTCTTACATGTTCTTTTTCCTTTGAATATAACCCCTCAATCTCCTCTCTCTTGAATGACCTGACCTGCTTTACACAAGAAATCATTATTTAAGCTAAAATCTTCTATAACTTATGATAACTACCTCTTTTATTTCAACATATCAAAATGCTCTAAGCCTAATTAGGACTTTTAACTACTAATAAGTGATAATCACCCTAAACCTTTTAAAACATAAGGCCATCACACCTAGACGTTTTACAACATTAAAGTGATTGAAAAACATATCAAAACATTTCCTAAATACCACCTAAAATATCTACTAAAACTCAAAACATGAAATTAACTAGTATTTATAAAGGGGTATTGATGCCCCTGCATCATCTATGTATGCCTGTATCACACTAAAATAAAAGTGTGAAACAAATGTGTATGTATAAGTAACTAATATTTTATCCATCAACATGTAACTAACACATAGATTCCAAGGAGCCAATGGAATAAGTAAATGCTATAAATATTTTTGGTTTTTTGAATCTTTTTATTTGTATTTGTATTTTTATTTTTTTGGGTATTTTTGGAATATATGAATATTACAGCCTATGATGTCATCCAATGGATGATCATTTTTATCTCCCCACTCAGTACCTAGTGCTATAAACTAGTGGTACTTCTAAGGAGCATGCATACATGTATTTGTCACTATCATATCTCTGATACTTTGTATATGTATAATGGGACTATGTGGTCATGAAGAAATAGTAGGAGTAATAGGGGTTCATGGAACCCATCATTGAGTGTTCTAAGGTTTCTTTGGAATAATAGTGATAGGAACATGTGTAGGTGTTATGGATATTTTAATACGGTGTGTTTTTGATGAGGATTCTATATAATTCATTATATGTCTCTAATGCAAAGGTTTCACAAGTACTAGTCACATAGTAAAGGATATTACCTATTACTTACCCTTTTATGGTGAGTTAGCCATAGTAGAATTGATAATTAACTATCTGGGTGTAAATTTATCTCATTCAAGATGATTATCATATGGAACTCTAAAAACTATAATTAGTCAATTGGTATGAATGTATTTATGACATCCTTGCACTGTAGAGGTAATACTCAAATATTGTGTATCTAAGGGCATCCAAATAACATATTAAAGACACTAATGGAATTTATAAATAAAAAGGTAGTTACCACATGTGTGAGACCCACCTATAAAGGTAAGTGAATTTCACTAATAACCTAATGTGATGCCCCATTGAATGCTCTAGTTGATTTAGGAAAAGGGTGTAAATCATGATGAGTATAACTCAAGTGTTAAATAATGTCATGGTGAAAATATTATCACTTGAAATATTATCAATGATAACATTGTGTATATGATAATGATCAAGGTATGCTCAAATGAATAAAGATTGAAGATTAGAGTCATCATCATCAATCCCATTATTATCAAAAGTAATAGAAGGTCTCTCAATCATAGGAGGTTTATGCCATATATAGGTACTAATAATCCCATATAGTAGGTGATCATAGTGTGATGGAGGAATATGTGAGTTATATACCATTTGCACCTCTATGTCCTTCTCAGAATGATCTTTCAAAGGATTGTTAAGTATATTCTATATTTAATGATTCCCAAGTTGTGAATTTGATTTCTTTGGAGGATCATTAAATGTAATCTTTTGGTCATCAATGAGGTCTTAGATCTTATGCTTCAAGAAAAAAATCTATTTGTAGAATGCCCAGAGCCTTAGTGATAGTCACAATAACCATTTTCATCATACCCTTTAGGTATAGGTATAATCATATCAACATCTATAGGATGAGGGAAATATATAAGTTGACACTTAGCTAACCATGTGAGAAATCAATCTGAAGACTTAAGTGTGAGAACTATCTCCTTGGTATATTATATAAATCAATATAATTAGATTAATATGAAACTACACTAACTATGGTGTTTGTTTCCTTTTTAGGCTTAGGAGGTTTTTCCCTATAGCTTGGTTTAATTGTAAACTTGGTATGGTATGTAGATCTAGTCAGTGTGTTTGCTACATAATTAAGTTTGTTTAATGCGATAAGTCAGTTTAATTTCATGGTCCAAAATAACATGACACAAGTCATAAAAATATTTAATTTTTTTGAAATTAATAGACTCATGTAAAGGATCAATCAAAATTTATTTTAATATGTCTTGAAATTCTTTATATGCCATAGGATTGATCATTTTAGCCAACATTATCTTGTACCTCAAGACATATTCATTGATTGGTTCATTAGTTCCTAGTTTAACTTTTTTATAATTTGGGCATAGCAAACCTTTTTGGTAATGTTAATATAAAAGGGTTGAAAAAAATAATCTAAAATAAGTTTGAATTATTTAATGGATTGGAGAGGTAATTCATAAAACCACCTCAAAGCATAGTCCTTGAGGCTCCTTAGAAATAATTTGGTCAAAAGCCTATCATTAGAGGAATAATCAAGGTATGTCATATAAAAAGATTGAATATGCTTCTTAGGATCACCTTTTCCATCATAATATGGGAACTTAGATAAAACTAGGCTATTTGGAAAAGGGTGAAAATATATTTCAAGTGCATGAGGGTTATGCAACACATCTGGGGAATCAATCACATGAGGAGACTTTAAAGTCTTTTGTTCAATTTTGTAACCTTGTCCTCCAAGGTCTTTATAAATTTAATGAGATTTTGAACTATGGACCCATTGGTGTTTAGATTAACAAGTTTAGTATTCACCAAAGGGGAATTGAACATGGTTTGAGTAGTAATAGGCATTGAAACTAGTATTTAAGTTGAAAAAATTAGTAATTCCATGGTAGATGTAGAAATATTGTTTTTAGGAAACAAAGGTTGAAATACATATCTCATGACTCCATTATAAGTATGAAGTTGTAATGTGTTGAAGTTAAGGGTTGTGTGTATATGGGGATGACCCATAGCTTGAATATCATGATCAATAGATGGACCTACTTGGTCATTTATGTATTTTGATTTTTTAGTTTATAATATGGTTTTTAGGATTTGATCAAGATATTTTAGGTTTTGATGAATTCACTCATGAAATAATGCAATAAATTTCACTTTCTCATGATCTATTTATTAATTTTCATTGGTTTCATAAGATCCATGGTTTTCATTTTTAGATTATTCCTTTATGGTAACTTCTTCAACATGTTGCTCGGTCTTAACATTGGTATCATCATGGACCATGGAATTAAGTTCCTCATTGGTTTGAGACAAATTAGGTGGTAGGAGGGGAATATAAATGTGTTAAATAGACACACCTACCAATCTAAGGCTATGAATAGGTTTCATATAAAATAATATAATCAAAAAATGAAAAAGTACAATAGTTTGAAACCCTGGTTAATTCAAAAATCTAGGAATCAATTTTTTTTCATTCACAAGAGTCAAGATCACCAAATGTTTAACATTAAATTATATATGGATCCTAATATTGGATAGATATGGTTAAGAATATATAAATGAATAATTATAAGGGTGATAAACAAATCTATAACATTCCAATTAATTTAAAAACTTAGATAAAACATATACTAAATTTATTATGATGATATATGCTAAAAATAGAAATTACAGCTATGTTATATATTATAATGAAAAATAAATAAGATATTTATCTAGTTCTAATGTTGATGTATACCTAAATTTGGAAAAAATAGGAAGCAGACTAGAAGAGTATTCTAGAACAATTGCCAAATTTTGGATTAAGTACCTTTAAAACCACAGACACTTGTGTCAACCTAGGATGGTTGCATCGATGCTAGTATATAGATTAGATGCAAGTGTTTGGTATAAAATAACTATTTAAACATGATGAAACCACCTAGTTTTTATCATTTCATCATCACCTTTACTCTACTATATTTAGATCTAGGTTATAGACTATCGCTCCTTATAAAATAATCAAAACTCTAGTTCTTCATCTTTATGGTGGTTGTGGAAAAAATGTGTTAGTGGGCACAAGGTGTCAAGCTAACCCAAATACCCCTCTATCAATGACTAGTTATTACATATCCAATAATATGAATATGGATTTAGACTTATGTAATTCTCCCTATGTGTTGGCTTGTGTGTGAATCATGCAATATGTGATAAGTACAATAGTGATCTAGTTTGTAAATTGGAAAATATATATCTTGGGTTATTCCTTTAGTAATTCAGAACTATAGATGTGTTTTCCCTATTAATGATATATAAATATGAGAAAATAAAAAAAACTTACTTAAATTGAATGCTCTTTTATATGAATATTAGGTTTGTCTTAAGTGAAGAATGAGGATAGGTTGATTTTATATTTATACTAATCCCTTTGAATAATATCTCACATAATAGCACTTTTGTTGACCATTAGGATATGTTTCATTTACAAATTAGATGACTTTAGGGAAATGGAAACTTGAGTCAGAACATGACACCTATGTCAATGTAGGTGTTTGAGTAGGACATGAGTGGTCATGGATTAGGAAAATAATTATAGACTCAAAACTTATAGAGGCATAAAATAAGTATATTTTAAGCATTTTGGGAAAGATAGATGGCTTGGGTCATTAACATAAAACTATTTATACTAAGAGATAGGCCAAAGGGAATAATAGAGAGTAGATACGATACATGTAAAAGTGGAAAAGGACTATAACTAATAGGAATAACCAATGTCTAAGTTTTCCAAGTGTACAAGATTGAGTTGCTATATAATTCACAAATATCATCTATAAGTAGATAAATATAATAGCTTAGATTAAATATTTATAATTTTGTTATCATTATTATCATATGTATCACTAATATTATCTTCAATATGCATAGATTTATGAAGGATCGTATCAACATAGTAATCATTGGTGTTTATATTATCCATTTAAGAAGTGATTTGTGTAGAGAGGATCACAAATAAAGTTAGTCAAGCATTAGTCCATAAACAATGAAACATGCATAAAGAACTAAATAATTAAGCCTATCTATTCCTATGGGAATTACAAAGGATAACAAGAAACAAATGAAAGAAATAAACACCATATTACCTTCCCAAATGGATTCACCATACCCATGTGTCTCAAAAACATGTTCTCCCTTGATAAAGAATCTTTGTCTTTGTCAAAAATGGTGGTAAGCTCCTCCAATGCCTCAAGAACACTCCATAAAACCTAGGCTCTTGATTGTAAATCACTAAACTAGCCTATCAATGAAGCTTTATGGAAACAATTTAACCTTATAACTTTGAAATGTTTAAGCTTTGAAGATATTTGAGAATAATAATCATGCATCAAACATAGCTTAGAAATGATGTCCATGGCCTCTCTATTTATATATTTTTGAGATTTGTCAAGATCAACCATGACCGTCCATCTCAAGATTGAGATGTGTGGTTTAGGATAATCCTAATATTTAGAATTAAATCCATAATTATCCTCAACATGACCTTAGAAGAAGGGGCATTGAAGAGGCATGGATGACCCATAATCATGATATTTTATGCACTTATGGCTTGATGGATGCCACCCCATAGATGATGTCACTAGGTGATGAAAATAATAAGAATCAATTTTCAAAAAGAAATATTCAACAACCCTCAAGGAAAATCCACTTAATATCTTTATTTGGATTAATTAGCCTTAAACAAGGTTAATCACATTTGTGTAATTGTTTGAAAATTAACCCACAACTAATCAAAATTGTCATAAAGTCATATTAATAGGTTATAATTTGACTGGAGAGGAATTAAAAGGTGACACTAGATGCGTTGGAAATGTATTCCCATTTAGGATGTTGCAAATAGAAAATAATAAAGGTACATGATGTGTACCAATGAATTAGAAGAAAAAAGTGATGTAGAGCACTAAGTTAGCTAGCCCATAAAATGCATTGCCCTATTTAGGGATACTTTGACCTAAATTGGCACTTGTAAGGGACAAGTTCAAACCATTTAGGGCATTTCATGTATTTTGACCTAAAATGTGCATTTAAATGCCATTTGAGTAAGATTGAAAATTTTAATAGAAATGGTACTAGGAATTAGATGTCTACATTTTACCCTTGTTTGAGAAGGCATAGCGAGACATTTAGGTGAAGCAATGCATTTTCAAAGAAAAGGGTTATCAAGAAGAAATTAGAATAGACCCATGATGCCCCCTCGAGGGGACATACTAGGATGAAAGAGAAGGATGGACTCTCGAAAAGAGAGAGAAAGTGAGAGGTTAACCTAGAGAATAGATCTTAGATCACATCAAAATGAGCTAATGCTTGCACACGTGATTACCATCAATGATAAAAATATAATTAGAGGTATAATATGCCCTAGAGATGGGGGGAATGGGAAATTTAAAATCCATAAATGTAAGGGACACACTTTAAATGTACCCAATTTGAGAGTACAAGCTATGTGCTTATGACATTGATCATCTTAAGACAAGTTACACACTAAATATTGCCATCATGGAATTTAATGTGGAGAGCTTGGAATTAGAGGGAAAGGGAGAAAAATTTGCTTTAGGAAGGGAAGTACCACTAGAATGGGGTCTCCAAATAGAAAATAATAAGAAGTGCCCCAGTAGAGTAAATGTGATCATGATAAAATAGTTATGCCCTTAATAGGGTAAATTTTGATCATTGATAAAGAATAAAGAATGATTTGGCCCCTGTAGAGATGATTTGATTTGGACATGGTTTAGATGTTTTGCCCCAGAATGGTTAATCAACAAGCAAAATAGCTTAAGGATATAACCAAAAAGATAGGTAAAGTGAGCGGGCACAAACATACATGTGATGGTGTAATGGCTTAGAAAGCCATATAAAACCAAGCATATGAGAATGCAAAAAGTGATGAGAGAGATGAAAAGAAAAATAGAGATAACTGATCTAACCTCAATAGAAATTGAGCATTGCCTACATAGTTTCATGGACTCATGTTCCAACATGAACTTCAGCCCAATGTAGTTCACCCAAGTTTGGGAGAGAATGGAATGAAGAATGATGAAAAATGACTAAGAATTGATTAGACTCACAAATATATGCAAAGAGATGAATGTGTAAGCATAGAAAAAGAAGACTAAAATTCTTTATACCTAGATGTATAATTCCATATCATGAGGCTAGGTTTTGTGGAGTGTTCTTGAGAATCATTCATTGGAGCTGATGTTGATGTTAAGACCTTGAGACCTAAGCACAAAGTGCTTTCTATAGAAAAATAAATTAGGCATCATAAGTATGAATAAATTAGAATAAAATAAGATTTCAATTGTACTAAGCTAGTTCAAATGTAAATATCTATAACTAAGGATAATGGTAAAACAATAACCAAAACAAAAGTTACAGTGATTTACATTTAAACAAAAAAGCAAAAACAAAGAAAAAGACAAACCTAAATGAACCTAACTTGAAATAAAGATATGATCTATCAAGACTTAAGTAGGAACAAAATGTTTAAAAACAAAAGGCAAGAACATCTTAATGATATGAGACCAAGATATGAATAATCAAGATCTATGTGGACCATCAAGGCATTCTCAAACACAAAAGAGAAAAGCAAAATCAAATAGAAAAATAAGACACCAATAACAATTAAATAAACAAAAGAGAAAAGGAGAAAAGGAGAATAAATAAAAGGAGAGGTGTGTTAGTACAACAAAACACCAATAAAACTTAAATAAACACACATAAATAAAAACCAAGTTAGTGAGGTTTAAAAACAAATGTTCATGCATGTGCGGTAGAGGCGTTACTTTCTACCATATCATAACAAAGAACAATGACACAATAATTGTTCCCTAATTAAAGAGGAACAATGATAAAAGAAATGGGGGAAGAGAATAAAATGAAGGGGTTGGTATAGCTGACTCCAGATGTATAAGACAAGTGGACGTTGCCTACATAGTTCCATGGATGCATGTTCCAACATGAACTTCAAGCCAAATATAGTTCTCCCAAGAAATGGGATAGAAGGAAAATGATGATCAAACCATCAAGATTTATGTTATAAAAGAAATGGAAGAGATGAAAAAAAAATAAGAATGGTCTCATAAACAAGAAGTTGATGAGATGAGAAAGAATGATCTTGTAAAATGGCAAGTGCATGGGACAAGATGAAATGAATAGGTGTTTCTGTGCTTGCAAAATGACAAGAGCATTCAAACTTAACAGTTGCTCACAAAATGGTGAGAGTGTTAAAACATAATAGTTGCTCACAAAATGATAAGAGCATTCAAACTTAACAATTTCTCACAAAATAGTGAGAGCATTCAAACTTAATAGTTCCTCACAAAATAGTGAGAGCATGGGATGTTGGAACAAGAATGTACAAATTTACAAAAGCATGAGACAATGTTTTTGTTCTTTTATGGGTCATGTTCTGATGTTTTTGGTATTTTCAAATTATTTCCAATGTTTTTGGTGTTTTTGGGATAAAATATGCACAAGGTGGGACCATCTAGTCAAGGAGATGCATGTCTTGAGAGTAGAGGTTCCAATAAGATAGATAAGCTAGTTGTAGTGGCCAATGCTCACAAATTGGTGAGAGTGAAGTTCTTAATTGCTCACAAAATGGTGAGAGCATATGGAAAGGGGGACTAAGGTGACTTTAACATGAATTGAGCATGACCTACATAGTCCTAAAATGACCTCAATTTATATTAATTCCACCCACACAAAAGGTGAATAAAAACCAACTAGGTCCCAACAAATTCTCAAATCTAACAAATGACTAGTCAAATGAAAACAATGAAGGCAAGGTGATGTTGTAATACATGATAAACAAGTGTTTCCCCTAGTTTTCCCATAGGTGGTTATAACTAAGATACAATGGCACACTCAGTAGCAAGACTGGTGAAACACCAATTTACCCATACGTGGTTATAATTAGGTTCACATAAACAAGCTTGATATAGGATAGAAAATGAAAGATATCTTGCCATATCAACTATCACACTAATTTCATATATTATCATTATAAAAATATACTAGATTGATTATTGAAAATTGATTGAAATCTTCTTGAAAAAAGAGTAGGAAGACCCAAATGAACCAAGATCAAAATAAGATTGGGTAGGATGACTAAAAACAAGCTTTGGTCTAGATAGGAATGGAATGATAGGATGGCATGGTATTGCTTTAAGATAATGATGGTTTTGATAATTGGGTTAAAATGGTAGGAGGGTTTCCCCAAAGTGATGGGGTGAATTTTAGGATCTATGATAATGGAAAATAGGCATATATAACAATAGCAATGACATAGTACATTGTTAGGTAATCTAGAACAACAAACTGCTCTGATACCACTTTACCAGGAACTACTGCCCACTAAGGGCACACTTGATTACCTTTGTATTAGCAACTAAATAGGGAATTTAACTAGAATGATAAGTAACTATAAATATGAAACAACACAAAATATGAGAGACAATACTCAATTGTATTAATACTCAATCAGAAGAAAATACAATAAAGAAGATGCCACACTTCTTCTTCCCACACCTCTAGATCTCCCACACTTCTAGGGTTCACCTGTAATTCTCCTTCAACACTTCACTCTCTCAATTATAGTCACAACAGTCAACTCAAACAGAGAGTTGTTGTTCACCTCCACCAGTCAGTAACAATGCTGTAAGTACACCAAGTACACAATCATACTCCAAATAAATCTCCTTGCTCTTGCATCAACCTACAAATCACTAGACCTTACTTACCACGTAGATGTCTCTACACCCTGAAGAACCCTTGTCCTTGCCTCACCAATTCCTTATGATTCTGCAACCAGTACCCTGGTGGATCTTTTACTAGAACTTGCACAACCTGCAACTCTCCCTAATCATACACACTCATCACCCCTTTGGAACTAGGAGAAGCTAATCCCTGCTCTCTTCTACAAGCCCTCTTGGCTATCTAGCACTCTTGCTCTCTCTCTTCTGAAGGAGCTAATCTTTGCTCTCTCACTCTAGTACAATTTTACAATACAGCCCATGAGTCTATTATATAGATCTCATGCATACAATAATTAGACATTCTTAATTACAATAATTAGACTCACAAGTCAAGACTAAAATTAGCTTCTTAACATGCAAATAACCAGTTTGTTAACAAACCGTTTGTGAACTCGTAGTTCTAAAACCGCACAGGTGACCGACGTTAGTCCCTATCTACCTAGAGATGATCGATGTCTGCCTATCCTTGACCGATGTCGATAGCTTCCTGTCCACTCCTGACTGACATCAGTTGGCTTGACTGACGTCAGTGTCTGTGACACTTCAGCAACTCCTCTTTTTTGCATCTTGGTGAAGCTTTTAGCTCCATAACCTAACAATCTCCCACTTAGAGATAAATAGCTACACTTGTACTTGTATCTGTACCTTTGTCTAATTCATTTATTGGCTTGTATCCCTCTTCAAGTTCAATCTTGAAGACCAACCACCACACAACCTATGGTGCACCTCCTGTCATCCAAGTAACCTGCCACATCCGAACCTACAACTCCATGTAGTGAAGACCTTGACCCTGCATAACATGTTAACTTACTGCTAGTCCCTCTCAAAAACCTAAGAATCCACCTTCCCTGAATTGTCTCCAAACTCTCTGACAACTCCCACTGCTTGGGAAAACTCAGGTCTACACCAGATCTCATGTGATTTCAAACACTTTTCTAAGCTCAGCTTGAACTGTCTATCCCTAGGTGTGCTTACTAGTTCTGCATCTTGCGTATTGAACCCTACCAACACCTTCTTCACATTAGCTCCCACTGGAGACAAAATCAACTTATGATCTTCCATGTCTCTTATGCCAAAGAATTTTGTTGCTCCCAAATTCTTCATGACATACCTCTGAACTAACCTTACCCTTGGCTCAGCAACTCCCTGTATGTATGAACTTGCAACAAGCATACCATCCACATACATTAACAAGATAATGTCATGACCATCATCCACCCTGGTAAGATAAACACAATGATTACACTGACATTGACTAAAGCCCTCCTTTGTCATCCACTAGTCAAAACCTGTACCACTATCCTACAGCTTCCTCAAGACCATATACCCTGGCCTTCCATCTCACGTATCCATCCACTCTCTTCTTTAACTTGAGAATCCATTCATCTTTCAGTGCTTTCATCCTAGCTGGCAACTCTACCAAATCTCCCACTTGGTTCTCTTCTAAAGAATTCATGCCATGCTCCCACTATTTCCTAAATTTTACTTACATTACCTCTTCACATCTTCCTGGTTCTTGACCATCAGTAAGCAATAAGTAAGAAGGTGAACAATGAATATGAGGTCCACTTACCCTTTCAATCCTCCATATGAGCGTTTGAGACTCCTTGATAGCTTGTTATCCACCCAACATCTATTCCAGTGACCGATCTCGGCCATCTCCCAATCTGCACCCGACTAACATCAATTCTCTACGACTGACCCTTACTGCCGATGTCAGTTCCCCCTAACCAACATCAGTCTCCACCTACCTGACACCACTGACTCTACTAATCTGCACATGACCAATGTTGATACCTATTTGTTCGATGTTGGTTCCTCTTGACCGATGTCAGTACTTGTGTTCACCTGTGAGTGATGACTTTTTACCTGTGAGCTCACCTTAGATCAAAACCTTGTCCAAATTAACACAGCACTGCTCAGAATAACTTAGTCCCCTCACCTGATATGTATCCATCATCTCCTCTATGAACACCAAGGCTTTCCAGTTCTTAAGTTTATCAAAAACATCTATCTTCCACTTAAGAACATGCATTCCCTTCTTACATATGTAACCAAGCCTATAAAGCCACATCTCTACAACAGAAGGTGAATCAGTAATATAAGTAGATAGATAAAGGATACCTAATTTCTTACCACCATCTAATTCAAGTGTATCTATTGTGAGAGTTACTATGAATCTCTCATCACCCAACTTTCCTGAAGAAATTAGACTCATCTCCAAGACTGGTACTTGCATGACCTCTTTCAACACCCGTGTGTTACCTATCTGCAATTTTAGCTTCACTTCCCCTTTGCCAATCATGTGACAAGGCTCACCAACCCATAAATAAATCTCTCCAAAGTCTCCCTGGACATACTCATGAAAAGATGCTCTATTTCAGGCTGCATGGAAAGAGGCAACAAAATCTATAAACCAAGATTCTACTTTATCCAGAGCTTCCTGTGTAACAACACTTGCAACATCTGCTTCTTTAGTTCCTTCATGTTGATCTTCTACCAACCAAAAATCTTTCTTTACCTACTCTTTCTTTCAATCAATCTATAATTGACCATTCATACTATTCAGTTTTTCCATTCATATCTTACTTTCTTCTGCCATTGCTATACTCCCACTCAATCTGAAACCCCTGTGAGTGACCTATAATCAACAAACACTAACCAGATCTAATACAACCTGTTATAACTCAACCACCCTCTGATACCAACTTATCAAGATTGGTACCAACCTGGTCCACCTTTTCCTGCAACCTTACCTCTAATACCACTTATCAGGTAATCTAGAACAACAAACTACTCTAATACCACTTGTCAAGTAGTCTAGAACAACAAATTGCTCTGATACCACTTTGTCAGGAACTACTACCCACTAAGGGCACACTTGATTACCTTTGTATTAGCAACTAAACATAAAATTTAACCAGAATGATAAGTAACTAGAAATATGAAACAACACAGAATATGAGAGACAATACCCAATTGTATTAATACTCAATCAGAAGAAAATACAATAAAGAAGATGCCACACTTCTTCTTCCCACACCTCTAGAGCTCCCACACTTCTAGGGTTCACCTATAATTCTCCTTCAACACTTCACTCTCTTAATTACGGTCACAACAATCAACTCAAACACAGAGTTGTTTTTCACCTCCACCAGTCAGTAACAATGTTGCCAGTACACCAAGTACACAATCATACTCTAAGTAGATCTCCCTGCTCTTGCATCAACCTGCAAATCACTAGACCTTACTTACCACGTAGATGTCTCTACACCCTGAAGAACCCTTGTCCTTGCCTCACCAAGTCCTTATGATTCTTTAACTAGTACCCCGGTGGGTCTTCTACCAGAACTTGCACAACCTGCAACTCTCCCTGATCATACACACTCAGAACCCCTTTGGAACTAGGAGAAGCTAATCCCTGCTCTCTTCTACAAGCCCTCTTGGCTATCTAGCACTCTTGCTCTCTCTCTTCTAAAGGAGCTAATCTTTGCTCTCTCACTCTAGTACAATTTTACAATACAACCCATGAGTCTATTATATAGATCTCATGCATACAATAATTAGACATTCTCAATTACAGTAATTAGACTCGCAAGTCAAGACTAAAATTAGCCTCTTAACATGCAAACAACTAGTTTGTTAACAAACTGTTCATGAACTCACAGTTTTAGAACTGCACAGGTGACCGACATCAGTCCCTATCTACCTAGAGATGATCGATGTCTGTCAATCCTTGACTGATGTTGATAGCTTCTTGTCCACTCCTGACTAACATCAATTGGCCTGACCGACGTCGATGTCTGTGACACTTCAGCAACTCATGTTCACATCCTGGTGAAGCTTTTAGCTCCACAACCTAACAATCTCCCACTTGGAGATAAACAACTACACTTGTACTTGTATATGTACCTTCATCTAATTCATTTCTTGGCTTGTATCCCTCTTCAAGTTCAATCTTGAAGACCAACCACCACACAACCTATGGTGCACCTCCTGTCATCCAAGTAACCTGCCACATCCGAACCTACAACTCCATGTAGTGAAGACCTTGACCCTGCATAACATGTTAACCTACTGTTAGTCCCTCTCAGATACCTGAGAATCCACCTTCCCTAAATTGTCTCCAAACTCTCTAACAACTCCCACTGCTTGGGAAAACTCAGGTCTACACCAGACCTCATGTGATTTCAAACACTGTTCTAAGCTCAGCTTGAACTGTCTAGCCCTAGGTGTGCTTACTAGTTCTGCATCCTACATATTAAACCCTGCCAACACCTTCTTCACATCAGCACCCACTGGAGAAAAAATCAACTTATGATCTTCCATGTCTCTTATGCCAAAGAATTTTGCTACTCCTAAATTCTTCATGACATACCTCTAAACTAACCTTACCCTTACCTCAGCAACTCCATGTATGTATGAACCTGAAATAAGCATACCATCCACATACATTAATAGGATAATGTCATGATCATCATCCACCCTGGTAAGATAAACACAATGATTACACTGACATTGACTAAATCCCTACTTTGTCATCCACCTGTCAAAACTTGTACCACTGTCCTACAACTTCCTCAAGACCATATACCCTGGCCTTCCATCTCACATATCCATCCACTCTCTTCTTTAACTTGGGAATCCATTTGTCTTTCAGTGCTTTCATTCGGGCTGGCAACTCTACCAAATCTCCCACTTGGTTCTCTTCTAAAGAATTCATGCCATGCTCCCACTATTTCCTAGATTTTACCTGCATTGCCTCTTCACATCTTCTTGGTTCTTGACCATCAGTAAGCAACAAGTAAGAAGGTGAACAATGAATATGAGGTCCACTTACCCTTTCAGTCCTCCATATGGGCATTTGAGACTCCTTAATAGCTTTTTATCCACCCAACATCTATTCCAGTGATCGATCTCGGCCATCTCCCAATCTGCACCTGACTGATGTCGATTCTCTGTGACTGACCCTTACTGCCAATGTCAATTCTTCCTGACCAACATTAGTCTCCACCTACCCAACACCACTAACTCTATTGATATGCACATGACCGATATCGATACCTATATGTTCGATGCCGGTTCCTCTTGACTGATGTCGGTACCTCTGTTTACCTGTGAGTGATGACTTTTTACCCTCAAGCTCACCTTGGATCAAAACCTTGTCCAAATTAACACAGTGCTACTCAAAATAATTCAGTCCCCTCACCTGATCTCTATCCATCATCTCCTCTATGAACACCAAGGCTTTCCAATTCTTAAGTTTATCAAAAACATCTATCTTTTGCTTAAGAACATGCATTCCCTTCTTACATATGTAACCAAGCCTACAAAGCCACATCTCTGAAACAGAAGGTGAATCAGTAATATATGTAGATAGATAAAGGATACCTAATTTCTTACCACCATCTAATTCAAGTGTATCCACTGTGAGAGTTACTATGCATCTCTCATCACCCAACTTTCCTAAAGAAAGTAAACTTATCTCCATGACTGGTACCTGCATGACCTCTTTCAACACTTGTGTGTTACCTATCTACAATTTTAGCTTCACTTCCCCTTTGCCAACCATGTGACAAGGCTCACCAACCCATAAATAAATCTCTCTAAAGTCTCCCTGGACATACTCATGAAAAGATGCTCTATTTCAGGCTGCATGGAAAGAGGCAACAAAATCTATAAACCAAGATTCTACTTTATCCAGAGCATCCTGTGTAACAACACTTGCAACATCTGCTTCTTTAGTTCCTTCATGTTGATCTTCTACCAACCAACAATCTTTCTTTACTTACTCTTTCTTTCCATCAATCTGTAATTGACCATTCATGCTATTCAGTTTCTCCATTTATAGCTTACTTTCTTCTACCATTGCTATACTCCCACTCAATCTGAAACCCCTGTGAGTGACCTATAATCAACAAACACTAACTAGATCTGATACAACCTGTTAGTAATTTAACCACCCTCTGATACTAACCTATCAAGATTGGTACCAACCTGGTCCACCTGCTCCTACAACCTTAGCTCTAATACCACTTGTCATGTAATCTAGAATAATAAACTACTCTAATACCACTTGTCAAGTAATCTAGAACAAAAAATTTCTCTGATACCACTTTGCCAGGAACTACTACCCACTAAGGGCACACTTGATTACCTTTGTATTAGCAACTAAACACAGAATTTAACCAGAATGATAAGTAACTAGAAATATGAAACAACACAGAATATGAGAGACAATACCCAATTGTATTAATACTCAATTAGAAGAAAATACAATAAAGAAGATGCCACACTTCTTCTTCCCACACCTCTAGAGCTCCCACACTTCTAAGGTTCACCTGTAATTATCCTTCAACACTTCACTCTCTCAATTACGGTCATAACAATCAACTCAAACATAGAGTTGTTGTTCACCTCCACTAGTTAGTAACAACGCTACCAGTACACCAAGTACACAACCATCCTCCAAGTAGATCTCCCTACTCTTGCATCAACCTGCAAATCACCAGACCTTACTTACCATGTAGATGTCTCTACACCCTGAAGAACCCTTGTCCTTGCCTCACCAGTTCCTTATGATTCTTCAACCAGTACCTTGGTGGATCTTCTACCAGAACTTGCACAATCTACAACTCTCCCTAATCATACACACTCAGCACCCCTTTATAACTAGGAGAAGCTAATCCCTACTCTCTTCTACAAGCCCTCTTGGCTATCTAGCACTCTTGCTCTCTCTCTTCTGAAGGAGCTAATCTTTACTCTCTCACTCTATTACAATTTTACAATATAGCCCATGAGTCTATTATATAGATCTCATGCATACAATAATTAGACATTCTTAATTACAATAATTAGACTCACAAGTCAAGACTAAAATTAGCCTCTTAACATGCAAACAATTGGTTCATTAACAAACTATTTGTGAACTCACAGTTTTGAAACCGCACAGGTGACTAACGTTGGTCCCTATCTGCCTAGAGATGACCGACGTCAGCTGACCCCTGACTGATGTCGGTAGCGTCCTATCCACTCCTGATCAACATTAGTTAGCTTGACTGACGCCGGAGTCTGTGACACTTCAGCAACTCCTGTTCGCATCCTGGTGAAGCTTTTAGCTCCACAACCTAACATACATGTTTTTCGCCTAGGTGTGGTTTTTGATTCTGTTGCTCTTATTGATGGGGACATGCACGTCCTAGTCAATAAATGATACAAAAAAAATACTTGATCATGTTAATTTCTAGCCCATATCTCATCTAAATAGATGATCTATCAAAAATGGCCTATATATTTGGTTGTTGAGAATGCTTTTATGATTTTCGTTGGTCACTGATTTTGATTCCTTCAAACATTGAGAGAAGGTATCCTTGTAGCCTCTACAAAAGAAAGTGCAACCATGGATGGTAAATAGAGAAAAATAATGGATGGTGGGTTTGATTTTGAAATGGAATGGAAAATGATAATGGAATGTGGAATGGTGGGGAAATAAATGAGGATCAAGACTTTCAGTCACATGTAATGATCTAGGCAACAATTCAGGTGATGGTTCCACCCTAATTGATGATAAAACTTTTGAGAACCATAAATTTTATACCATAGCTCCAATTGACTTCTCATTTGAACCATTGAAAAGATAAGAATGAGGAGAATGTGGTGAGATGGAATGATATCTTCTTGATGTATTTTGATCCCTAAAAACTCAATGAAAGTGCCCTAAATTTCAATTTTAATAGTGTAGTCTAAATATAGCAAGTTTATAAAAATAGTAATTCCTCAAATTTTGTATTGTTTTAAATCATGGAATTTGAACCACTTAATCTCCCTCAAGATTGGTGAACTTCCACATCCTCCTCCTACTTTAAAAATGTGTATAAATGAAGATGTAACTTGAAATGGAAATCAGACATCTCTTCCCAGAGATAAGCATATAGTTGTATTACGATCTTGAGTAATAAAACATCTCTTCTAAGAGAATTCATTGTTACTATTTTATTTTTGTATTATTAAAATATTTTTCAACTAGTAATTCTAAGTTTTGGATAAGTGGTATCAGATTGGTTTGTCTTGAAAGTGTATGATCCCAAAGATGAGGTTAGGCTATAAGAAGCTTGGGTGGAAAACAATAGAGCTTCCAAACTATCCACCTATTTACTCCAAATGACTTCAAATGGTCGACAAAAATAAGAAATATAATCCTTTCAAAGAAATGTTAAATGAATCCCTCCAATGGCAATAAGCTTAGATGTTGCAACAATTTACCCAAATTCTTCAATACCTCTTGATGGTAAATTTTGGCTCCCCATCTGCATTTCTTGACTCCTCATCCATGGAACATCCTTTTAACACCCAAACACCCTTCAAGGTTCAGGTGAATTTTGATATTCCTACATTTGAAGGAAAAATAAATGTTGATGTAGTAGAAAATTGGTTGGATCAATTGTCTTCCTACTTCTCTATAAATAAATTCACCGATGGAGAAAAGATCACTTTTTCTCTTTTGAAAGCATCATTGCCTGTGAAAAATTGGTGGAAGGTGTACAAAAAGAGTTTTAGTATAGATGACATTGGCCTTGAGGTGGAACCTACTTGGGATGATTTCATGGAATTGGTAAAGGAGTAATATTATCCCATTGGAGCATATGATGATCTGTACCTACAGTGGCAACAACATCGCCATGGTAAGGAGCAATCTATTCAAGATTACACAGACATTTTTCATTCTTTGTTTGCAAGATTGGGCATCCAAGAAAGTGAGAAACATAAGAATATAAAATGTCATGGTGGACTGTAATGGTACATATGGGGGGAAATGGAAATCTTTAATTTGGAAACCCTCAATGAGGCATACAAGTTCACAATGAAGATTGAGTAGAAGCATGGCAGAAAGAATACAAAGAGTCAGCTTTCAAAATGGAAAAGTGATAAGGAAGGTCAAACATGAGGCCAAAATTGGAAGAAAAAGCAGTTTCAAGATAAGAAACCCCATAAGGGGAAGGCTAGAAAATGGTGTGATTACCGCAAAACTAGAACTCACTCCAAAGAAGAATGTCGAGCCATCAAGTCACTACTTTTTGAGTCAAAATACTTGACATCTACTACTCTATCTCATACAAAACATATAGTCAAAGAGGAAAAAGAAGATATTGTAGATGCTAAGCCTGACACGATCATCACTTCATCACAGACCCATGAGGAAATGCTAGATGACAAGGAAAGATTATTTTACTCCAAATTATGGGTAAAAATTAAGCCTCTGCATTTCATTCTTGATAGTGGGAGTCAAAAGAATTTAATCTCTACTAAAGTTGTGAAAAGTCTAAATCTATCCATGAAGCCTCACCCAAATCCATATAGTATTGGATGGTTGAGCCCAGGGAGAGACATTTGTGTCACCCATCAGTGTCTTCTTTCATATGTAATAAAACCTTTCCAAGATGAATTCTTGTGTGATGTGGTCAATCTAGATGTTTGTGATTTACTCCTTGGTCAGTTTTTCATGTATGATCGACATGGAATCTATGAAACATGAACCTAAGTAATCACCCTCACTCTTGGAACATGGTTTTAGAGGGTACCAAAGGTACCACCTCCCACATCTATCTCCCTAATCAGTGCCAGGAAATGTAAGAGATTGGTGGAAAAGACAAAGCAATTCATTCTCATGGTGGTCAAACCACAAAAATCCAAGCAGGCTAATGTTGCAGTCTTAACTACATAATCAACACAACAATAGAATTAGATGGGACAAATCATAGGAGAATATGATGACTTATTCAAGTCACCCATAGGAGTTTTACTACATTACTGGGTAAAACATTCTATCAATTTGATCATAGGATCACCTTTACTTAACAATCCTATGTATCATAGATCAATTTTGGAGAATGATGAGATAAAAATATAGATTCAAGAATTGATCCAAAAGGGTCACATTAGACCAAGCTCTTCACCCTATGGTAGCCTAATTATCCTAGCACCAAAGAAAGATGGAACATGGAGGCTTTGCATCGACTATCGAGCCCTGAATAAAATCACTGTAAAGAATCACTACCTTCTCCCCAGGATTGATGACCTATTGGACCAACTCCATGGTGAGAATTTATTCACTAAAATTGATCTCAAATTTGGCTATCACCAAATTCCCATCGATCCCACCAATGTCTAGAATATTGCATTCAAATCTAAGGATGGGCTCTTTGAATGGTTGGTTATGCCTTTTGGCTTAGCTAACATACCCCTAAAACCTTCATGAGGATGATGGATAACATCCTAAAACCTTTCACCAACTCATTCATGGTTGTCTACCTAGATGACATACTCATCTATAGCAAAACATGGGAGGAACATCTGCAACATGTTGGTAAGGGCTTCTAACTCTTTGGGAGCATAAGTGGTATGCAAATCTTGACAAATGCAAAATCCAGATGACAACAATTTAGTACCTCAATTGCATTGTGAATAAGGAAGGGATCCATGTTGATCCAAAAAAGATTCAGGTTATTAGAGAATGGCCTACACCAAGGACCCTCACAGAACTTCATAGCTTCTTGGGTCTTAAAAATTTCTATCACATGTTTATTCTTGGATTTTCACATGTTGCTTGGTCACTAACCCAAGTGACTAAAGGAGGAGCTAAAGATACATTTTAGTGGGGTGAAATACAACAAAAGGAATTTGAGAATTTAAAGAATAGACTTTGATCATCCCATGTTCTTACCTTGCCAAATTTGCATCAACCTTTTGAGTTGATGATAGATGCATCTCAATATGCTATGAGAGTTGTCATCATGAAACATGGCCATCCTATTGCATATCATAGTGAAACTTTCACTGATATAGTCAGGAAATATCTAACATATGTTAAGGAGTTTTATGCTATTATACAAGCCTAAAAATAATGGAAATAATACATCTTATGGAAAGAGATGGTCATCTACACTAACCATAGACCATTGGAATTCATCTAAACATAGAACAAACTATGAAATGATAGGCACCAAAAGTGGGCTATATATCTTTAGCAATTCCATCTGATAATCAAACACAAAAAGGGGGGCCCAAATATGGCTACATATTGTCTAAGCTACCAACCAATTACTGCACTCACAATAGTTCTTGACCTATGCAGACATGAGACTACCACTTGGGGTGCTCTGTATGAAGTAGATCCTACATTTTTTGATATATATCAGGTGCTTCAAAAAGGTAAACATGTTTCTAATTTCTATTTGCAATATAATGTCCTCTATCATATGGGGCACATCTGTGTTCCAACTATAGAGCAATAGAAGATGATATGGGAAGCACATTTCAATAGGACAACTGGACACTTTGGTGTAGAAAAGACATTGATAGTTCTTCAAAAACACTTCTACTGGCCCCATATGCAAAAGGATGTGGAAAGCTATCTCAAATCTTTCACCCCATGTGAAATATCCAAGACAATAAATAAGAAGCAAAGATTGTACACGCCATTGCCAAAACTAACCAGGCCCTGGGAATCTATCTCAATGGATTTTCTCTCTAGTTTGCCCACTTCAAAACATGAAAAAGACTATATTTCTGTTTTAGTTGATCATTTTTCAAAAATGTCTATCATGATTACTTATAATAAAAATATATCTACTAAAGAAACCACTCAACTATATTTTAGTCATGTATGGATCCATTTTGGTCTCCCCAAGTCCATTGTCTCAGATCGAGATAGCAGGTTCATGAGCATCTTCTAGTCCACTCTATGGAAGATGATGGATACCAAGTTGATGAAGTCCACAACCTTTCATCCAAAGATTGATGGTGAAACAAAGGTGGTGAACCACTTGATTGTTCACATGATTTGGATGTATCACTCCAAACATTCATGCATATGGGATGAGGGGATTCTTTTCATACAACATGGATACAATTGGGCCCTGCATAGCTCAACCAAGTAGAGTCCATTCAAAGTATGCTTTGGGTTTTGACCCATGGCACCAATTGATATAGCCATTTTATTATCCACCATGGAATATAGACCTCATGGAAGATCTAAGGCAACAAAATCAACAAAGTTCATTGAATAAATGTAACACATCTAGCAACAAGTTCATGACATCTTGAAGAAGATGAATCAGAAGTATAAGCAACATCATGAAAAACATAGGACTACACACCATTCTATTGTGGGTGACAAGGTTTGGTTTTGGCTTTAAAAGGAATGACATGTAGGCCCACATAGAAAAATTTGGCCTCTAAAATATGGTCCCTACACCATCACCAAAAAAGTTGGAGAAAATACTTTTGAGTTGAACCTACCAGCCTACCTTGGTCTACATCCAATATTCAATGTGGATCTCATCAAACCATATCATCCACCTCTGTTGGATACTTCAGTCATAGTATAACAACTAGACATTGATGAGCTTAATACATAGATTTTTTCTCCAGTGGAGGAGGATCAGATTGTGGACACTTGGATGAAGACAACAAGAGGATGCTCTATTCTGCTTTATCAGGTGGTCAAAAGGGGTCAGCTTAGCCACCAAGGTGAGTGTCTCATAGAGAATAAAATAAAGACATAACTACCACACCTAATGAGGAACATTGATGCAATGGGGACCATTAATTCTCAAGGATGGAGGAATGATCCAGGAAAAAATTTAGGTGATGGTTCCACCCTAATTGATGATGGAACTTCTAGGAGCCATAACATTTACACCATAGCTCCAATTGATTCACTATTTAAACCATTGGAAAGATGATAATGAGGAGAACACATTGAGATTATATGAGTTCCACTTGATTAATTTTGACCCTTTAAAACCAAATGGAATTGCCCCAAATTTCAATTTTAGTAGTATAATCTAAAAATAGTAATTCCTTGAATTCTTTATTGTTTTATATCATGGAAGTTGAACCACTTAATTTACCTCAAGATTGGTGACCTTCCACATCCTCCCCCTACTTTCAAAAAGTGTATAAATTAAGATGTAACCCAGAATGGAAATCAGACATCTCTTCCTAGAGATAAGCATATAGTTGTATTGTGATCGTGAGTAATAAAACATCTCTTCTCAGAGAATTCATTATTACTATGTTATTATTGTGTTCTTAAAATATGTTTCAACTAAAAATTCTAATTTTTGGATCAATGGTATCAGAGTAGTTTATCTTGAGAGTGTATGATCCTAAGGATGAGGTTAGGCTACAAGAATCTTGGGTGGAAAATAACAGAGCTTCCAAACTATCCACCTATTCACTCTAAATGACTTCAAATGGTAGATGACACTAAGACATCTAATCCTTTCAAGGAAATGGTGAATGAATCCCTCTAATGGCAATAATGATAGATGCTACAACAATTTTCCCAAATATCTCTAATAACTCTTGATGGGAAATTCTAGCTCCTCATTTGTACTTCTTAGCTCCTCGTCCATGGAACATCCTTTCAGTGCCCCAACACCCTTCAAGGTTTAGGTGAATTTTGATATTCCTACATTTTAAGGCAAAATCAATGTTGATGTAGTAGAAAATTGGTTGGATCAATTGTCTTCCTACTTCTCTGTAAATAAATTCACTGATGGAAAAAAGATCACTTTTGCTCTTTTGAAAGCATCATTTCCCATGAAAAATTAGTGGAAAGTGTACAAAAAGAGGTTTAGTACATATGGCATTAGACTTGAGGTGGAACCTACCTAGGATGATTTCATGGAAGTGATAAAGGAAGAATACTATCCCATTGGAGTATATGATGATCTGTACATATAGTGGAAACAACTTCACCAAGGTAAGGACCAATCTAGACAAACATTTTTAATTATTTGTCTACAAGATTGGGCATCCAAAAAAGTGAGAAACATAAGACTCAAATATTGTGGTGGACTACAATGGTACATATGGGGGGAAATAGAAATCTTCAATTTGGAAACACTCAGTGAGGAATACAAGTTCATAGTGAAGATTGAGTAGAGGCATGGCAGAAAGAATAGAAAGAGTTAGCCTTCAAAATGGAAAAGGTGACAAAGAAGGTCAAACACAAGGCCAAAATTGGAATAAAAAAGAGTTTAAGATAAGAGTAACTAAAATTTAAATTTGGGTCACTTCCATTGGGTTTTGGGGGATCAAAATCCATTAAGCAAAGCTCATGCCATCTCACCATGTTCTCCTCATTATTATCTTTCCAAAGGTTCAAACAGTGAGTCAATTGGAGCTACGATGCAAAATTTATGGCTCCCATAAGTTCCATCATCAATTGGGGTGGAACCATCACCTGAATTGTTGTGCAGATCATTCCTCCCTCCTTGAGAAGTAATGGTCCCCATTACATCAATGTTCCTCATTAGGTATGGTAGTTGTGCTTGATTTTATTCTTTATGAGCCACTCACCTTGGTGGCTAAGCTAGCCCCTTTTGACCAATTGATAAATTAGAATAGAGATTATAGTCAGGTTGTTTTAGAATGACCTACACCAAGGACCCTCACAGAACTTCATAACTTCTTGGGTCTTACAAATTTCTATCACATGTTTATTCTTAGATTTTTAAATGTTGCTTGGTCACTAACACAAGTGATTAAAGGAGGAGATAAAGATACATATCATTCGAGTGAAATAAAACAAAGGTAATTTGAGAATTTGAAGAATAGACTTTGCTCAGTCCCTATTTTTACCTTACCAAATTTTCATCAACCTTTTGAGTTGATGATAGATGCATATGAATATGTTATGGGAGCTATCATCATGCAACATGGCCATTTTGTTGCATATCAAAGTGAAAATTTCACTGATACAGTCAGGAAATATTTGACATATGATAAGGAGCTCTATGCCATTGTGTAAGCCTACAAACAATGGAAACACTACATCTTGGGGAAAGAGATAGTCATCCACACTGACTACAGACCATTGGAATTCATCTAAACATAGAGTAAACTATGAAATGAAAGGGACCAAATGTGGGCCACATGTCTTTATCAATTCTATTTTATAATCAAACACAAAAAATGGAGCTCAAATATGACTATAGATTGTTTGAGCCACCCACCAATTACTGCACTCACAGTAGTTTTTGACCTATGTGGACATGAGACTAACACTTGGGGTGATCTATATGAAGCAGATCCTACATTTATTGATACATATCAGGTGATTCAAAAGGATAAACATGTTTCTAATTTCTATTTTCAAGATAATGTCCTCTATCATATGGGGCACATCTATGTTCCATCTATAGAGAAACAAAATATGATATGGGAAGCACATTTTAGTAGGATAGTTGGACACTTTCATGTATAAAAGACATTGGAAGTTCTTCAAAAACACTTGTACTAGCCCCATATGTGAACGGATGTGGAAAGGTATCTCAAGTCTTTCACCCCATGTGCGATATTAAAGCCAACAAATAAGAAACAAGGATTGTGCATACCGTTTCCAAAACCAACCAAGCCCTAAGAATCTTTCTCAATTAAATTTATCTCAAGTTTTCCCACTTCAAAACATGACAAGAACTATATTTTTGTTATAGTTGATCATTTTTCAAAAATGGCTATCATGATTTCTTATAAGAAAAATATATCTACTGAAGAAAATACTCAACTATATTTTAGTCATGTATAGCTCTATTTTGGCCTCCCTAATTCCATTATCTCAAATTGAGATAATAGGTTCTTGAGCATCTTCTGGTCCACTTAATGGAAGATGATGGATACCAAGGTGATGAAGTCCATAGCCTTCCATCCATAAACTGATGGTCAGATAGAGGTGGTGAACCACTTGATTATTCTCATGATTTATATGTATCATTCCAAACATGCATGCACATGGTATGAGGGGCTTCTTTTCATACAACATGGATACAATCAGGCCCTGCACAGCTCGACCAAGCACAGTAAATTCCAAGTATGCGTTAGGTTCCAACCCATGGCACCAATTCATATAGATATTCCATTATTCACCATGGAATATAACCCTCATGGAAGATCTAATGTAGCAAAAGCAATAGTTCATTAAACAAATGAAACATGTCTAATATCAAGTTCATGACATCTTGGAGAAGATGAATCAGAAGTATAAATAATGCCATGATAAAAATAGGAATACACAGCATTTTTCTATGGGTGACAATTTTTGGTTGTGGCTTCAGATGGAATGACCTGTAGGCCCACACAAAAAAATTTGGCCTCTATGATATGTTCCCTACACCATCACCAAAAAAGTTGGATAAAATGCTTTTGAGTTAAACCTACCAGCCTACCTTGTCTGCATTCATTATTCAATGTGGAGCTCCTCAAACCATATCATCCACCTCTATTGGACACTTCAGTCATAAAAAAACAACTAGTTATTGATGAGCTTGATCCATAGATTTTTTCTCCAGTGGAGGAGGATTAGATTGTGGACACTTGGATGAAGACAAAAAGAGGATGCTCTATTTTGCTTTATACGGTGATCAAAAGGGGCCAGCTTAGCCACCAAGGTGAGTAGCTCATAGATAATCAAATCAAAACACAACTATCACACTTGATGAGGAACATTGATGTAATGGGTACCATTTCTTCTCAAGGAGGAAAGAATGATCTAGGCAATAATTTAGGTGACAATTTGGGTGATGGTTCCACCCCAATTGATGATGGAACTTTTGGGAGCCATAACTTTTGCACCGTAGCTCCAATTAACTTTCCATTTGAACCATTGGAAATCTAAGAATGAGGAGAATGTGATGATATGACATGATATTTTCTTGATGGATTTTAACCCTTGAAAACCTAATGTAAGTGCCTCAAATTTCAATTTTATTAGTGTAGTTTAAAAATAGTAAGTTTCTAAAAATAGTAATTCCTCAAATTCTATATTGTTTTAAATCATAGAATTCAAACCACTTAATATCCCTCAAGATTGGTGACCTTACACATCCTCCCCCTACTTTCAAAATGTGTATAAATGAAGATGTAACCTAAAATGGAAATCAGACATCTCTTCTCAGAGATTAGCATATAGTTGTATTGCAATCTTGAGTAATAAAACATCTCTTCTCAGAGAATTAATTATTACTATGTTATTTTTGTGTTCTTAAAATATTTTTCAACCAAAACTTATAAGTTTTGGATCAGTGGTATCAGATCAATTTATTTTGAGAGTGTATGATCCTAAGGATGAGGTCAGGCTACAAGAAGCTTGGGTGGAAAATAATAGAGCTTCCAAACTATCCACCTATTCACTCCAAATGACTTCAAATGGTAGAAGAATTTAAGACATCTGATCTTTTCAAGGAAATGGAATGAATCCCTCTAATGGAAATAAGTATATATGCTACAAAAATTTGTCTAAATTCTCCAACAACTCCCAATGGGAAATTCTTTGTTCCTCATCTATACTTCCTGGCTCCTCATATATGGAACATCCTTTCAGTGCCACAAAACCCTTTATGATTCAGGTAAATTTTGATATTCCTACATTTGAAGGAAATATCAATGTTGATGGAGTAGAGAATTAGTTGGATTAATTATCTTCCTACTTCTCTGTAAATAAATTCACTGATGGAGAGAAGATCACTTTTGCTCTTTTGAAAACATCATTGCCCATGAAACATTGGTGGGAAGTGTACAAAAATGGGTTCAATATAGATGACATTGGCCTTGAGGTGGAACATACCTATGATGATTTCATGGAAGCCATAAAGGGAGAATACTATCCCATTGGAGCATATGATGATCTATACATATAGTGGCAATACCTTCACCAAGGTAAGGACCAATCTGTTCAAGATTACATAGACATTTTCCATTCTTTGGCTGTAATATTGGGCATCCAAGAAAGTGAGAAACATAAGACTCTCAAATATCATGGTGGACTATAATTTTACATATGGTGAAATAGAAATTTTCAATTTGGAAACCCTCGGTGAGGCATACAAGTTTGTAGTGAAGATTGAGTAAAAGCATGGTAGAGATAATAGAAAGAGCCAGCCTTCAAAATGGAAAAGTGATAAGGAAGGTCAAACATGAGACCAAAATTGGAATCAAAAGGAGTTTCAAGATAAGAAACCCCAGAAGGGGAAGGCTAGAAAATGGTGTGATTACCACAAAACTAGAACTCACTCCAAATAAGAATGTTGAACCATCAAGTCATTGATTTTTGAGTCACAATACTTGACATTTACTACTCTGTCTCATACACAACCTACAGTCAAAGAGGATGAAGAAGAGATTATAGATGATGATCCTAACACCATCATTGCTTCATCATAGACCTATGAGAAAAGGCTAGATGACAAGGAAATATTGTTTCACTCCAAATTATGGGTAAAAGATAAGCCTTTGCATTTCATTCTTGATAGTGGGAGTCAAATGAATTTAATCTCTATTAAAGTTGTGAAAATTCTAAATCTATCCATGAAGCCTCACCCAAAGCCATATAGTATTGGATGGTTGAGTCTAAGGAGAGACCTCTATGTCACCCATCAGTGTCTTCTTTCATATGCAACAAAACCTTTCCAAGATGAAGTCTTATGTGATGTGGTCAATCTATATGTTTGTGATGTACTCCTTGATTAGTCATTCATGTATGATCAACATCGCATCTATGAATAAAGAACCCAAAGAATCACCCTCACTCTTAGAACATGGCACTATAGGGTATCAAAGGTAACACCTCCCACATCTATCTCCTTGATTAGTGCTAGGCAATGTAAGAGATTGGTGGAAAAAATAAAGCAATTTGTTCTCATGGTGTTCAAACCATAGAAATCCAAGAAGGCTGATGTTGTGGTCCCAAATACACAATCAATACAACAATAAAAGTAGATAAGACAAATCATAGGAGAATATGATGACTTATTCAAGTCACCCATAGGAGTTCCACAACAATACCAGGTAAAAGATTCTATCAATTTGATCTTAAGATCACCTTTGCCTAACAGTCTTGTGTATCATAGATCAGTTTTAGAGAATGATGAGATAAAAAGATAGATTCAAGAATTGACCAAAAAGGTCACATCAGGCCAAGATCTTCACCCTATGGTAACCTAATTGTCCTTGAAACAAAGAAAGATGGAACATGGAGGCTTTGTATTGACTATCGAGCCCTAAATAAAATCACTATGAAGAATTGCTACCCTCTCCCAAGGATTCATGACCTGCTAGACCAAATCCATGGTGCAAAGTTCTTAACCAAAATTGATCCCAAATCTAGCTATCACCAAATTCTCATCGATCCCACCAGTGTCTGGAAGACTACATTCAAATCTAAGGAAGGCTCTTTGAATGGTTAGTTATGTCTTTTGGCTTAACTAATGCACCTACAACCTTCATGAGGATGATGGATGACATATTACAACCCTTCACCAACTCATTCATGGTTGTCTACCTAGATGACATACTCATCTATAGTAAAACATGGGAGGAACATCTACAACATGTTCATAAGGTGCTTAAAACTCTTTAGGAGCACAAGTTGTATGCAAATCTTGACAAATGCACATTTAGAATGATAACAATTCAGTACCTTAGGTATGTTGTGAATGAGGAAGGGGTCCATGTTGATCCAAAAAATATTTGGGTTATTTGAGAATGGCCTACACCAAAGACCATCATAGAACTTTGTAGCTTCTTGGGTCTTGAAAATTTATATCACAAGTTTGTTCTTATATTTTCACATGTTTCTTGGTCACTAACCCAAGTGACTAAAGGAGGAACTAAAGATACATTTCAATGGGGTGAAATATAACAAAGGGAATTTGAGAATTTGAAGAACAGACTTTACTCACCCCCTGTTCTTGTCTTGCCATATTTGCATCAACCTTTTGAGCTGATGATAGATGAATCTGAATATGTTATGGGAGTTATTGTCATGCAACATGGACATCCTGTTGCATATCATAGTGAAACTTTCACTGATAAAGTTAAGAAATATATGACATATTGTCATGTCCCCTCTCTAGTAAGACATGGCACTTTATATGGATTTGCCTATTCCAAACTCTCATAGGTAGATGGTGGTGATGAGAGAGTTATTTTTGCATTTATTTGGTGATTGGATGGCTCATTATGCTCTTGGAGACATTATATTTTATTATTACTTTTTATATGGGGCCAAAATGTTATATTTTTAAATTAAGGTGCACTTTTATAAAGTTACTTTTTATCTAAAAAGTGCAATGAGATTTTATAAGAATATTATGGATACTTCTAGGAAAGTAAGGGGGCTTTTAGAGGAAGTTTCCAAAAAAAGTGAATAAATAGACCCCATGGGTCTCTCATTGGGCATCAGAATCTATTTTCTCATTGAGTCTTCTTGAGAATTTGTGGGGCTTAATAGTCTACAAATATTTAGCATAATCCTTGAGAATGATACCTCTCAAGAGATTGCATAACTGAGGAGGTGAAATAGCTTTTGAAGGGTTGCACATTGGAAGTGGTATTCAACCATTTCATGTTGAGCTTCACTTGAGTATTCAGTCTTGGACTGAGTTTCGATATATTTGGAGTCTTCAAACTCTATTAAGGATTTTGAGAATTTTGGTTACAAATAAACTTGTTCTTCATCCACTTACCAAGAGGATTGCTTGACATTGTTTGAAGATCATTTTAGAAGTTCTAGTGGCATTTCCAGCATACTGCAATTCACATCTTGAGCCTATATTTTGTTCATAACTCCTATTTGTCTAGGAGATTAGTTTTTATATTGTGGGAGGCATTTACCCTAGCCTAGGCATTCATGTTCGTGGCATTTTTGGCACTAGTTAGTGAAGACAAAAATTAATATCAAAATTGCACTAGTCAATACAGTATGGCCTGTACTTGAGACAGTGTATGGACAACATTCTGGGTAGTGTACAGATAGCATTCAAGCACAACATACAAATTAGGTTTCATTATTACCATCAAAAAATTCATGTGAGGTTCTGATTTCATTAGAAACAATAATACATCCATTGTAATTAACGACATAGTCTAGGTTCCTCTTCTTAATTTGTCATTGCTTGGTACATGTTTGTAAGATACATTATTGCTATAAGGATTTGATGTTACAGTCACTGCTATACCAGTCATTTGCATATCTAATAAATAATGCTAATTGATGATCACATGTCTTATTTTGGTTATGAGGGCTTACATTTTTAGTCACTAATTTTGTACCCAGCTGTATTAGTGATTCTAGGGAAAGGTTCTATTTACATTTGCATATCTATAATAGAGACTCAATTATGTGCCAAGCCTTTGTATTCCATCCATGATATGAAAGGATATTATTTGCATCTAGTTGTATTGTGAGTGTTAAGATGTCTTGTTGAAATTTGAAAGTTGCAATCTATTGAAAAAGGATCTATATCTCCATTGAATGAATATATTGGCACTGATTTTTGAATCATTGATTTGAGTGGATTTGTTGCTCAACAATTTCATATTTAGTTTACACTTATATTAGTATAGTTTGATTGCTTTCCAACTATTTGCCAAAAGTCCATAGTGCAATATCAATGTTTTGGTGATCCTACTAGTGAGGATCATTACAGTGGTATCAGATCCATCATCCTGCCATCCTGTGATCAGTCAAATAGTAGATGAGTGAGAGAGAAATTAGATATTATAATAGGGAATAGTGGAGACAATAAAATTAGAATCCTCAGGTTGAAGGGGATACATTGTTAAAAGCATTAAGAGAAAGAGACACTGGTGAATCAGTTCAAAATATGGCAGAGGAAGATAGAGATGCAAGAGCTAAAAGGAAATTTGACACTATGCTTGATATGATGTCATGCTTATTAGAAAAAATGGATTAGTAATCCATTCCAAATCAAAATCATCAACACACAGTTGAACATAGTGGAGTTAATGAGGGAAGGTCAATACAACGCACTGGAAACACTAGAGGATCAGCCTCTAGGCCTCTTTTTCCCACTTTTACACCAAGAGAAGGACAATCACATGCTGCTCTAACTGCTCCATTTGGGGATGAAGCTAGATAGGCCTACTTGGAGTGTACCACTCTCCCTCCTGATATGAGATAAATATGGACATTTGATCAATTCATGAATCAAAAAAATAAGAGAGGAGGAAGAAATGATCACTATGCTCCAAGGAATGACTATCAACAAACACTTGGTAAGATTTCCATGCCTTAATATGATGGAAGTAACAAATGCATAGCTAGGTCTTGGGTTCGAAAGCTTGATAATTATCTTTCTTTGAGACCAATGCCTGAAGAGGAGCCATAAGATTTGCCACACAACATTTTGAAGGAGCTGCTCATGAGTGGTGGTATCATGGGTTAATCACTCTTGGACACAACCTTATCACTACATATGAGGAGTTTACCAATAGGCTGATTAAAAGGTTTGATGTCAAAGATCTTGAGGTGAGTTTCTATGAATTGGCACAACTAAAATAGCATGGTTCCCTTGATGCTTATATTAATGACTTCCAGAAGCTAGCAATAATGGTACCTAATATTTTAGAGTGGAGGCTAGTCATTTTATTTACAGAAGGGTCAACTGAACCACTCAAGGTGTGGGTTAAGGCCTTTGATCCTCTCACATTTCAAGAAGCCATGAAGAAAGGTTGTAGTATGGAACTTACAGTGCCAGCAAATAGGTTTGGTTTAAAGGGCTTTTCATCATACCGAGATAATAAAGAGGGATTCAACAAAGGTAAAGAGAAGGTTGATGACATGAAAGTCAAGTTAGCAGCACCCTTGGATAAGGAGATGCTTAATGACCTGCATAAGAATAAGTTATGCTTTTATTGCAAGGGTCCCTATGAGTTTGGACATGACTGTCCTATGAGGCCTAAGGGAAAGGCCAAAAGGGTGATGTGGGCTTATTATGAGGGCTCAGATTTAGACAGCTCAGAGTACCATGATCCTGATGATGTAGAGCAGGAATAGGAGGTAGATAGTGCTAAACAAAAGGAGGAACTAGAGTTACATTTATAGGAGGCACGTCTATCTAGTATTCAAAGAGAGGGTTCTTTCAGACTTAGAGGTGTCTTGGTAGGATAAAAGGTTATTACACTCTTGGATACTAGTGCCACACATAATTTATTGATGCACACTTCGTGGAGAGGCATGGGATCACCACTGAGGAGTTTGAGGGACTAAAATTTAAGGTGGTTGATGGATATACTCTTCGATGTGACAGGATGGTACGTGATCTACCTCTACGCCTGAATAACTATGAGTTTAAGGTAGATTATCATGTGGTCAACATGGGTGACATGGACATAGTGCTTGAGATGCAGCGACTACATTCATTGGAGGATGTTACCCTGAGACTTAAGGATATGGGATATAGTTTGAGGTAGATGGCAGAACACATGTGCTGAAGGCTATTCATAATAGTGATGTTAGGAATATTTCACTTAGGAGGATGGAGAGGCTAGCTAGGCATAATGATATAGAGTGGGTAGCTATTTGTACCTTGATGCCTACACAGGAGGATTAGCACAAGGCTGAATATCATCATGATATTTAGAAGTTGAGAATTAAATATGAGAAGGTATTCAGTGAGATTCCACTAGGCAGACTGCCAAATAGAGCCATTGAGCATATTATTGAGTTGGAGGACAGTGCTAAGCCTATCATGATCACACCATACCGACACCCAAAGTGACTAAAGGATGAGATTGAGAGGACCATTAAGGAGTTGTTAGCCATGGGGCACATCCGACCAAGTAAGTCACCTTTTGCATCTTTTGTTATTTTGGTTAAAAAGAAGGATGGTACTCTTCAGATGTGTATTTATTACAAGGTGTTAAACAAAAGAACTATTAAGAATATATATCCTATCCCATGCATCGATGAGTTGATAAATGAATTACATGGGGCTTGTTATTTTTCAAAGATTGACTTAAGATCAAGATATCATCAAATTAGAGTGAGAGAACAGGACATTGAGAAAATTGCTTTCAGATGTCACTGTGGGCATTTTGAGTTTGTAGTTATGCCTTTTGGTTTGACTAATGCACCTGCCCCTTTCTAGTCTACAATGAATAGGGTTTTTCACCATTAGTTGAGGAAATTTGTACTGGTATTCTTTGATGATATTTTGGTATACAATAGGTCATAGCAGGAACATCTTGAGCATCTGGAGATAGTATTGGGCATATTGTAGAAGGAGTCCTTGTATGCCAAGGAATCCAAATGCAATTTGGGCATGACCAAGCTTCTATATTTAGGACACATCATTAGTGCAGATGGAGTATGGATGGATCTTGAAAAGATCTACACTATTTTTGATTAGCCACTGCCAGAGAACCCTACATAGTTGAGGGGATTCCTTGGTCTATGAGGGTTTTATCATAGATTCATCAGTGGCTAATCATGACAAGCCACACCCATGACAAATTTGTTGAAGAAAGGGGCATTTGTGTGGACTCAGGAGGCACAAGATTGTTTTGTGAGATATAGGGAGATAATGACTACATGCCTGGTTCTAGCATTGCCTAATTTTACGAAGCCATTTGAGCTTGAATGTGATGCATCTGGAGAGGGAGTAGGTGATATACTCATGCAAGACAAGCACCCTATTACTTATGAGAGTAGGAAAATTAGGGGGCTTGAGTGATCATTTAGCATTTATGATAAGGAGATGTTGGCCATCATGCATGCTCTGGCCAAGTTCAGACAGTATCTTGTGGCCAGCAAATTATGTATAAAGACTGATCATAATAGTCTGAGACACTTTTTGGGACAGTGAGACCTGAATGATCACTAGCAAAAATGGGTAAGTTGTAGGCATATGACTTTGACATCACGTATGTCAAAGGTACATAGAATGTTGTTATAGATGCTCTATCTCGTAGACCACACCTTACTTCTATGATCTAGATATCAGAGGATTGGTGACATTTGATTATAGCAAAATATGATAGGGACACATGGGCCTTTGATATAGTGGAGGGGGTAGTGATTGATACCAGATACACACTTGTAGATGATTTGATCATTTATAAGAATAGGATTTACTTAGTCCCTAGATTGAAGATTAAGAAGTTGATCTTGAGAACACTTCATGACTCACCCAATGTAGGCCATCCTAGGTACTTTAAGACTTACAGGTCAGTTCGGGAGAGGTTCACTTGGAAGGGGCTTAAAGCTGATGTTTTTTAGTATGTTCGGGAGTGTCTTGTTTGCCATCAAAACAAAAAAGAGCACACATATCCAGTAGGGCTCCTGTAGCCACTTCCTATTCCTGATAAGAAGTGGGAGTGTATCTCCATGGACTTTATCACAGGCTTGCCCAAGGCACATGGATGAGATTGTATTTATGTGGTGGTGGATAGGTTAACAAAATATGCTCACTTCTTCCCTATCACTACTACATACTTAGCGGCTCAGGTAACAGAGGTCTTCTTCTAAGAGGTTTTTAGGTTACACGGCTTGCCTCAAAGCATTATGAGTGACAGGGATAGCCACTTCATGAGTCATTTTTGGTAGGAGGTATTCCAGTTGTGTGGTATTGAGCTTACACCCAGCACCAGCTATCACCCATAGACCGATGGTCAGATAGAGATAGTAAACTAGTGGGTAGAAGGGTATTTGAGGAATTATGTGGCAGCTCAGTAGCGAACTTGGGTCAGATGGATTTATATCTATGATTATTTCTATAACACTACATACCACATGACTATATGGATGATGCCCTTCATGGCACTTTATGGTTATGAGGCACCTAGTTTTCTAGATTTAGTGTGGGGTGACAGTCGAGTACCTAGTGCAGGTTAGTTATCACAAAAGAGTAAGGACATAGTTGCTACTCTTAGAGACAATATTGCCAGAGCTCAAAACTAGCAAAAATAGTATGCAAACTAGAAGAGGACTGAGCATAGTTTTGAGGTGGATGATATGGTCTACCTCATGTTGCAACCATATAGGTAGTCCACTCTTAAGAAGAGTGGTGTAGAGAAACTCAAGCCATAATACTATGGACCATTTAGGATTATCAGGAAGGTTGTTGAGGTGGATTATGAGTTAGAGCTTCCCATAGATAGCAGAGTGCATAATGTATTCCATGTGTCACACCTCAAGAAGGTGTTGAGTCAGAGTGTGGTGCCTTTTGTAGTGTTACCTCCCTTGGATGATGAGGGGAAGTTGATCTTGTTTCCAGAATCCATCTTGGATAGTAGAGAGAAGAAGCTTTGCAGGTAGGTGATCAGAGAGTACCTGATTAAGTGGAAGGATCTACTTGTTGAGGATGCTACTTGGGAGGGTGAGGCCATTTTGCAGCATCTAGCATTGAGATTGCTTAAGGCCAAGCAATTTTAGGAGGGGTGGATTGTCATGTCCCCTCTCTAGTACGACATGACACTTTACATGGATTTGCCTATTCCAAACTCTCATAGGTAGATGGTGGTGATGAGAGAGTCATTTTTGCATTTATTTTGTGATTGGATGGCTCATTATGCTCTTGGAGACATTATATTTTATTATTACTTTTTATATGGGGCCAAAATGTTGTATTTTTAAATTAAGGTGCACTTTTATAAAGTTACTTTTTATCTAAAAAGTGCAATGAGATTTTATAAGAATATTATGGATACTTCTAGGAAAGTAAGGGGGCTTCTAGAGGAAGTTTCATAAAAAAGTGAATAAATAGACCCCATGGGTCTCTCATTGGGCATCAGAATCTATTTTCTCATTAAGTCTTCTTGAGCATTTGTGGGGCTTGATAGTCTATAAATATTCAACATAATCCTTGAGAATGATACCTATCAAGAGATTACATAACTGAGGAGGTGAAATAACTTCTGAAGGGTTGCACATTGGAAGTGGTATTCAACCATTTCATGTTGAGCTTCACTTGAGTATTCAGTCTTGGACTGAGTTTCGATATATTTGGAGTACTCATACTCTATTAAGGATTTTGAGAATTTTGGTTGCAAATAAACTTGTTCTTCATCCATTTACCAGGAGGATTGCTTGACATTGTTTGAAGATCATTTTGGAAGTTTTAGTGGCATTTCCAGCATATTATAATTCATATCTTGAGCCTATTTTTGTTCATAACTCCTATTTGGCTGGGAGATTAGTTTTTATATTGTGGGAGGCATTTACCCTAGCCTAGGCATTCATGTTCATGGCATTTTCGGCACTTGTTAGTAAAGATAAAAATTAATATCAAAATCACACCAGTCAGTACAATATGGCTTATACTTGCAGCGGTGTATGAACAACATTCTAGGTAGTGTATAGATAGCATTTAGGCACAACATATAGATCAAGTTTCATTATTACCATCAGCAAATTCATGTGAGGTTTTGATTTCATCAGCAACAATAATACATCCATTGTAATTAACGACATAGTCTAGGTTCCTCTTTTTAATTTTTCATTGCTTGATACATGTTTGTAAGATACATTCTTGCTATAAGAATTTGATGTTACAGTCACTGCTATACCAGTCATTTGCATATCTAATAAACAATGCTAATTGATGATCACATGTCTTATTTTGGTTATGAGGGCTTACATTTTTAGTCACTAATTTTGTACCCAGCTGTATTAGTGATTCTATGGAAAGGTTCTATTTACATTTGCATATCTATAATAGAGACTCAATTATGTGCCAAGCCTTTGTATTCCATCCATGATAAGAAAGGATATTATTTACATCTAGTTACATTGTGAGTGCTAAGATGTCTTGTTGAAATTTGAAAGTTGCAATCTATTAGAAAAGGATATATATCTCCATTGAATGAATATATTGGCATTGATTTTTAAATCATTGAGTTGAGTGGGTTTGTTGCTCAACAATTTCATATTCAGTTTACACTTACAGTAGTATAGTTTGATTTCTTGCCAATTGTTTGCCAAAAGTCCATAGTGCAATATCAGTGTTTTGGTGATCCTACTAGTGAGGATCATTACACATATGATAAGGAGCTTTATGTCATAATGAAAACCTACAAATAATGGAAACACTACATCTTGGGGAAAGAGACAGTCATCCACACTGACCATAGACCATTGGAATTCATCCAAACATAAAGAAAACTATGAAATGAGAGGCACCAAAAGTGGGCCACATATCTTCAACAATTCCATTTGATAATCAAACACAAAAAAGGGGAGCTAAAATATGGGTGTAGATTGTCTAAGCTTCCCACTAATTATTACACTCGCAATATTTTTTTACATGTGTGGACATGAGACTATGACTTGGGGTGCTCTGTATGAAGTAGTTCTTGCCTTTGCTGATACATATTAGGTGATTCAAAAAGGTAAACATGTTACTAATTTATATTTACATGATGATGTCCTCTATTATATGGGGCACGTCTATGTTCTATCTACAGAGAAATAGAAGATGATATAGGAATCACATTTCAGTAGGATAGTTGAAAAATTTATTGTAGAAAAGACATTGGTAGTTTTTAAAAAACACTTCTACTAGCCCCATATGTGAAAGGATGTGGAAAGGTATCTCAAATATTTCACCCCATGTGTGATATCCAAGCCAAAAAATAAGAATCAAGGGTTTTACATGCCATTGTTATAACTAACTAGGCCTTGGGAATCTATCTCAATGGATTTGTTCTTAGGTTTGCCCACTTAAAAACATAGCAAGGACTACATTTTTATTATAGTTGATTATTTTTTAAAAATGGCTACCATGATTGCTTGTCAAAAAAATATATATACTAAATAAACTACTCAACTATATTTTAGTCATGTATGGCTCCATTTTTGTCTCCCCAAGTTCATTGTCTCAAATTGAGACAACAAGTTCTTGAGCATCTTCTGGTCCACTCTATGGAAAATGATGGATACCAAGCTAATGAAGTCCACAGCCTTCCATACAAAGACTAATGGTCAAATAGAGGTGGTGAACCAATTGATTATTCACATGATTTGGATGTATCACTCTAAACATCCATTCACATGGGATGAGGGGCTTCTTTTCATACAACATGGATACAATCAGGCCCTACACAGCTCAACCAAACACAGTCCATTCCATGTATGCTTCGTGTTCCAACCCATGGCACTAATTGATATAGCCATTCCATTATATACCATAGAATACACACCTCATGGAATATCTAAGGTAGCAAAATCAATAAAGTTCATTAAACAAATGCAACACATCCAATAGCAAGTTCATGACATCTTGGAGAAGATGGATCAAAAGTATAAGCAATGCCATGACAAACATAGGAATGCACACCATTTTGATATGGATGACAAGTTTAGTTTTAGCTTTAGAAAGAATGAATTACAAGCCCACATAAAAAAAATTGGCTGATGTGATATGGTCCCTACACCATCACCAAAAAAGTTAGAGAAAATGCTTTTGAGTTGAACTTATCACCCTACCTTGGTCTGCATCCAATATTCAATGTGGAGCTCCTCAAACCATATCATCCACCTCTATTGGACACTTTAGTCATATCAAAACAATTAGGCATTGATGATCTTGATCCACATAGTTTTGCTCTAGTGGAGGAGGATCAGATTGTGAACACTTGGATGAAGACAACAAGAGCATGCTCTATTTCACTTTATCGAGTGGTCAAAAGGGCCCAACTTAGCCACCAAGGTGAGTGGATCATAGAGAATCAAATGAAGACATAACTACCACACCTGATGACGAACATTGAAGCAATGGGAACATTTCTTCTTAAGGAGGGAGGAATGATCTCAGCAATAATTCAAGTGTCAATTCAGATGATGGTTCCACCCCAATTGATGACAAAATTTTTAGGAGCCATAACTTTTGCATCGTAGCTCTAATTGACTCACCATTTGAACCATTGGAAAGATAAGAATGAGTATAAAATGGTGAGATGGAATGAGCTATGATCAATGGATTTTTACCCCCAAATGGAAGTACCCCAAATTTCAATTTTAGTAATGCAATCTAAAAATAGTAAGTTTCTAAAAATAGTAATTTTTCAAATTTTGTATTGTTTTAAATCTTGGAAGTCAAAACACTTAATCTCCCTTCAAATTGGTGACCTTCCACATTCTCCCCTTGATTTCAAAATGTGTATAAATGAAAATGTAACTTAAAATGGAAATCAGACATCTCTTCCCAAAGATAAGCATATAGTTGTATTGTGATCTTGAGTAATAAAACATCTCTTCTTAGAGAATTCATTATTACTATTTTATTTTTGTATTCTTAAAATATTTATCAACCAAAACTTATAAGTTTTGGATCAGTGGTATTAGAGTGGTTTGTCTTGAGAGTGTATGATCCGAAGGATGAGGTCAGGCTACAAGAAGCTTGGGTGGAAAACAATAGATCTTCCAAACTATCCACATATTCACTCTAAATGACTTCAAATGGTAGATGAAACCAAGACATCTGATCCTTTCAAGGAAATGATGAATGAAGCCCTCTAATGGTAACAAGCATAGATGCTATAACAAGTTGTCCAAATTCTCCAATAACTCTTGATGGGAAATTTTTGCTCCTCATTTACACTTCCTAGCTCCTCATCCATGGAACATCCTTTCAGTGCCCCAACACCCTTCAAGGTTAAGGTGAATTTGATATTACTAAATTTGAAGGTAAAATAAATGCTGATGTAGTATAAAATTAGTTAGATCAATTGTCTTCCTACTTCTTTGTAAATAAATTCACTGATGGAGAAAATATCACTTTTGCTCTTTTGAAAGCATCATTGCTCATGAAAAATTGGTGGGAAGTGTAAAAAAAGAGGTTCATTATAGATGACATTGGCCTTGGGTTGAAACCTACCTAGGATGATTTCATGGAAGTGGTAAAGGAAGAATACTATCCCATTGGAACATATGATGATTTGTACATACAATGGCAACAACTTCATCAAGGTAAGGAACAATCTATTCAAGATTACATAGACATTTTTCATTCTTTATCTACAAGATTGGGCATCCAATAAAGTGAGAAACATAAGACTCTCAAATATCATGGTGGAATACAATGGTACATATAGTGGGAAATGGAACTCTTCAATTTGGAAAGCCTCGGTGAGGCATACAAGTTCATAATGAAGATTGAGTAGAAGCATGGTAAAAAGAATATAAAGAGTCAGCCTTCAAGATGAAAAAGTGACAAGGAAGGTCAAACATGAGGCCAAAATTGGAAGCAAAAGGAGTTTTAAGATAATAAATTCCATAAGGGGAAGGCTCAAAATGGTGTGATTACCACAAAATTGGAACTCACTCCAAATAAGAATGTTGAGCCATCAATTCACTGCTTTCTAAGTCATAATACTTGACATCTATTACTCTATCTCATACACAACCTAAAAATGAAGAGGATGAAGAAGAGATTATAGATGTTGAGCCTGACACCATCATCACTTCATCACAGACCCGTGAGAAAAGGCCAGATGACAAGGAAAGATTGTTTCACTCTAAATTATGGGTAAAAGGTAAGCCTCTACATTTCATTCTTGATAGTGGGAGTCAAAAGAATTTAATATCTACTAAAGTTATGAAAATTCTAAATCTATCCATGAAGCCTCACCCAAATCCATATAGTATTGGATGGTTTAACCTAGGGAGAGGCCTCTGTCTTACCCATCAGTGTCTTCTTTCATATGCAATAAAAACTTTTCAAGATGAAGTCTTGTGTGATGTGGTCAATCTAGATGTTTGTGATGTACTCCTTGGTCAGTCATTCATGTATGATCAACATGGAATCTATGAATCACAAACCCAATGAATCACCCTCACTCTTGGAACACAGTACTATAAGGTATTAGAGGTACCACCTCCCACATTTATCTCCCTGATCAGTGCCAATAAATGTAAGAGATTGGTGGAAAAGACAAAGCAATTCATTCTCATGGTGGTCAAACCATAGAAATCCAAGAAGGCTGATGTTGCAGTCCTAACTACTCAATCAAAAAAATAATAGAAGCAGATGGGAAAAATCATAGGAGAATATGATGACTTATTCAAGTCACCCATAGGAGTTCCACTACATTACCAAGTAAAACATTCTATCAATTTGATCCCAGCATCACCTTTGCCTAATAGTCTTGTGTATCATAGATCAATTTTAGAAAATGATGAGATAAAAAGATAGATTCAATAAATTATTCAAAAGGGTCATATCAGGCCAAGCTCTTCACCCTATGGTAGCCCAATTATCCTGGAACCAAATAAAGATGGAATATGGAGGCTTTGCATTGACTATCGAGCCCTAATAAAATGACTATGAAGAATCACTACCCTCTCCTCAGGATTGATGACATACTGAACCAACTCTATGGTGTAAATCTATTCACTAAAATTGATCTCAAATCTAGCTATCACCAAATTCCCATTGATCCCACTGATATCTGGAAGACTACATTAAAATCTAAGGAGGGGATCTTTGAATGGTTGGTTATGCCTTTTGGCTTAATTAACACACCTACAACCTTCATGAGGATGATGGATAGCATCCTGTGACCCTTCACCAACTCATTCATGTTTGTCTACCTAGATGACATAATCATCTATAACAGAACATGGGAGGAACATCTACAACATGTTTGTAAGGTGCTTCAAACTCTTTGGGAGCACAAGTTGTATGTAAATCTTCACAAATGAACATTTAGGATGACAATAATTCAGTACCTAAGGTACATTATGAATGATGAAGGGGTCCATATTGATCTAAAAAAGATTTGGGTTATTCAAGAATGGCCTACACTAAGGACCCTCATAAAACTTCATAGCTTCTTGGGTCTTACAAATTTCTATCATAGGTTTGTTCTTGGATTTTCACATGTTGTTTTCTCACTAACCCAAGTGACTAAAGGAGGAGTTAAAGCTACATTTAAGTGAGGTGAAATAAAAAAAAGGCCATTTGAGAATTTGAATAAAGACTTTGATCAGCCCCTATTCTTACCTTGCCATATTTGTATCAACCTTTTTAGTTGATGACAGATGCATCTGAATATGATATAGGAGCTATCATCATGCAATATGGCCATCCTATTGCATATCATAGTGAAACTTTCACTGATACAGTCAAGAAATATCTAACATATGATAAGGATATCTATGCCATTGTGCAAGCCTGTAAACAATGGAAACACTACATCTTGGGGAAAGAGACAGTCATCCACACTGACCATAAACCATTGGAATTCATCCAAACACAGAGAAAACTATGAAATGAGAGGCACCAAAAGTGGGCCACATATCATTAGCAATTATATATAATAATCAAACATAAAAAGGGGATCTCAATTATGGCTATAGATTATCTGATCTTCCCACCAATTATTGCACTCATAATAGTTCTTGACCTATGCAGACATGAGACTGCTACTTGGGGTGCTCTGTATGAAGAAAATCCTACCTTTGTTGATACATATTAGGTGATTCATAAAGGTAAACATGTTTCTTATTTATATTTTCAAGATAATGTCTTCTATCATATGGGGTACATATGTGTTCCATTTGTAGAGAAACATAAGATGATATGGGAAGCACATTTTAGTAGGACAGCTAGACATTTTGGTGTAGAAAAGACATTGGTAGTTCTTCAAAAACACTTTTACTAGCTCCATATGTGAAAATATGTGTAAAGGTATCTCAAATATTACACCCCATGTGTGATATCCAAGACAACAAATAAGAAGTAAGTATTGTACATGCCATTGATAGAACCAACTAGGCCTTGGGAATTTATCTCAACGGATTGTCTCTCAGGTTTTCCCACTTCAAAACATGGCAAGGATTGTATTTTTGTTATAGTTGATCATTTTTCAAAAATAGCTATCATGATTGCTTGTAAAAAAATATATCTACTGAAGAAATTACTCAAATATATTTTAGTCATGTATGGCTCCATTTTCGTCTCCCCAAGTCCAATGTCTTAGATCGAGATAGTAGGTTCCTAAGCATCTTTTGGTCCACTCTATGGAAGATGATGGATACCAAGCTAATGAATTCCACAACCTTCCATCCATAGACTGATGGTTAGATAGAGTTGGTGAACCGCTTGATTATTCACATGATTCAGATGTATCACTCCAAAAATCCATGCACATGAAATGAGGGGCTTCTTTTCATACAACATGGATACAATTGATCCCTACATAACTCAACCAAGCATAGTCCATTCCATGTATGCTTTGGGTTCCAACCCATGGAACTAATTGATATAGTCATTCCATTATCCACCATGGAATACACACCTTATGGAAGATCTAAGGTAGAAAAAGTAACAAAGTTCACTGAACAAATGAAACACATCTAACAACAAGTTCATGAAAGCTTGGAGAATATGAATTAGAAGTATAAGCAATGCCATGACAAAAATAAGACTACACACCATTTTGTTATGGGTGCCAAGGTTTAGTTGCAGCTTTAAAAGGAATGACTTGTAGGCCCACACATAAAAATTTGGCCTCTATGGATATGGTCCCTACACCATCATCATAAAAGTTAGAGAAAATGATTTTGAGTTAAACCTATCAACTTACCTTGGTCTACATCTAATATTTAATATTGAGCTCCTCAAACCATATCATCCACCTCTGTTGGAAAATTTAGTCATAGTAGAACAAATAGTCATTGATGATCTTGATCCATATATTTTTTCTCTAGTGGAAGAGGATCAGACTATGGACACTTAGATGAAGACAACAAGAGGATGCTCTATTTCACTTTTTCAGGTGGTCAAAAGAGGCTAGTTTAGCCACCAAGGTGAGTGGCTCACAGAGAATCAAATTAAGACACAAATTCCACACCTAATGAGAAACATTGAATCAATGGGGACCATTGCTTCTCAAGGAGGGAGGAATGATCTGAGTAACAATCTAGGTGATAATTTAGGTGATGATTCCACCCCAATTGATGATGGAAATTTTAGGAGCCATAACTTTTACACCATAGCTCCAATTGACTCACCATTTGAACCGTTGGAATGCTAAGAATGAGATGAGATGGCATGAGATTTTATTGATGGACTTTAACCATAGAAAATACAATGGAAGTGTCCCAAATTTAAATTTTAGTAGTGTAGTCTAAAAATAATAAGTTTCTAAAAATAGTAATTCCTCAAATTTTATATTATTTTAAATCATGGAAGTATAACCACTTAATCTCCTTGATATTGGTGATCTTCCACATCCTCCCCTTGATTTCAAAATGTGTATAAATGAAGGTGTAACCTAAAATGGAAATCAGACATCTCTTCCTAGAGATAAGCATATAGTTGTATTGCAATCTTGAGTAATAAAACATCTCTTCTCAGAGAATTCATTATTAGTATGTTATTTTTATGTTTTTAAAATATTTATCAAAAAAAAAATTGATTTTTAGATCATGTAATGTTTTTGATGCCAAATTCAACATATTTTTGGTTATGGTGGGACCAAAGACTTGTTCACTCAATAAGACCACTAGACTTTTCTATTGTTTGATCCTGAGAGTAGATACCATCTAATTAAGCTATAGCTTAGAAGTTATTTTAATTTGATCTTTGATTTTGTCTTCATCAAGTAGTGAATAAATTTTGTGCTTAGCTATTGGTGCCTCAAAAATGTTTTCACCGATGAATTTGTCTTGATTTTCCCATAGCACCTTTGAGAAGGTTTCACTAATGAACATTGGCTTTTGACTTTGATTGTCTTCTATCAATTTTGAAAAAGTATCACTAAAATATGCTAAGTTCTTACTTTGATTTTCCCCTAGTGCCTTCAAAAAGGTCCCACTAGGAGAGTGTTCTTCTGCTACATGAATGTTATCTTGGCCTCCTTGCTCTTTACCAACTACTATGCCACCATGGATGCAGTTCAACAAAGTGTGATTCTATCATTCCTAATCAACACTTATGGGAGGTGGAATGTCAATATAATGGCTATGTTGGGTGGTAATAATGGGATGGTGAAAGGTATCACAATCCTCATAGAAGATACTAGGGGAACTTATGTCGATGATGAAGTAATCATCCTTAAAAAACCTAAATAGATCACAAATATATTCAAATTAATCTGCAAGGAAAATGTTGTAACAAATAATACTATAATCTATTTCTGACTCTGATTTTGAAGGGACTCTGAATCTAATGTCACAACTAATGTTGATTCTATTTATGATGCTAAATCCAATGTCAGTTCAAAAATAAAACCTGACTCTAATATTGATTCTTCATCAGATATGGTTATTTTGATAACATTTTGTTGAATGCTAAATTTTTGACAAGTAATGGCATGTGATGGCATAATGGGCTCAATAAAAATTGATTCATTTTGGAAGGGTTAAACATATATTGATTCATCTAAGTGAATCCATTAAAAAAGATGGAACCACTCAAGGGATGTCTCAACAAAATTATGTCTTTTAAAGTGAGACTCCTCAATGAGTGGGAAAAGATCAAGAGACAACTCTACTGAGACTAGCTTGTCAAGGAGATGAGGCTCTTTAAAAATAGGTAACTTATCATAATTTATCTTGTCACAAATGGGTGTTTCAATAATAACATGTTGGTTTTGGTTCATAATTGGTTGCAAAAGATAAATTTTGAACACATTTTGATCCTCATAAGATGGATTTTGAAGAGGTAATGGTTCTTGTTTAAGCTCAAAGATCAGCACAAAATTTCTAAAGTGGGGAACATTTGGTTTAGTGTGAAATTTTGGTTTAGCAGGAACTTTTGGTTTAGAAAGAACTTTTGGCTTAACAGGAACTTTGATTTGTGGTTCAATAATGGACTCTTCAAAGATTAGGCTATTGAAGAAGGGATCAAAAATAATTGGTTCATCAAAGGGAGGTTCTTTAACAATAAGTTCATCAAAAACTGGTGATGGGCCAAGAATGGTAATAACTTAACACTTCTTAGTTTGGTTGCTCATGCAAACCAAAGGAGGAGGTCCTAAAATGGTAATTTTGGTATGTTGTGGAGTTTTATTACTTACACAAGCTAAA